>CM062290.1:230787630-231181877 GCA_031216915.1 Pictodentalium vernedei | reverse complement strand
TGACGCGCATGCGCATACGCTCTTTTCGAATTCGAGAATGAGGAAATGCGAAATTCGTGTCGCTCTTCATGGCATGTGATGAGGCATCTATTCATGAACGCTGAGTAAAAATTTCATGAAAATCGGCCGAGAAATGGCTGAGATATAGCGTTTTGAAGAGAGGAGGTAATTTTTTTTCGAATTTTTCGAATTGGTCTTTTTCAAGACGGTGCGAAAGAAGACGTCGGGAATGGGCGCAGACTTGCCTCCTATCCCCCTCTCTGGGCTAGTCCCTCTTAAAAGTTACGATGGCGTGTGATTGGTGATGAGTTGGCTGTAAATGGAAGTTGCTTCTTCAAGACCAGCACTAAGAGATCACGACACAACGTTTAAATCTTTGAGAAACGTCAGAAGTTAAAATTCAAAATTCAAAAGAAATTGGCGGTAAAAAGGTTTTTTGGCATGCAGGAAAAGATTCACGAAACTTTGATTACTAGCCATTAAAGTAGCACTTCAGTCATACACGGACTGTGCGCAGACCGCTGAAGGCAGCGACTTGAAATTTTCAGGACTTGTTCTACGAAGCTGGGTCGACATTTTGGCATCTGAATCGAGTGTTTCCACCTCGTGGATGCACCACCGCGTCGCGTGGAAAGAGAGAGTACTATTCGTCCCGACTTATCAGTTTGGAATGGAACTTTGGCAGTGATGTAGACCACTGTGCAGCAGTGTTTGAGCATAAAATCCCTGTTTTTTCGGTGCCACATTGCCTAACCAGCTCCAAGATATAATGTTTTGGTCTGTATATCGTTCCTACGACCTGTAGTTTACACATCTGGAATTCATTAAAGTAGCTTTTTTGTCTTTTTCGCAACTTTCGATACAAAATGCCTGCAGCCCAGGTGGGTGGGAAGAGGGGGGGGGGTGGCTGGAACGACTCGGGGGGGGGGCGCATGGGGTGCATGCTGGAACTATCCTTAAGCCTTAGATAATGGCCAGAAGTTGAAAGTGAAAGGAAATCGGCGGTGAGTATCTTTTTGGCAGGAAAAGATTCTTGAAAACTCTCCAATTAGACTTTACAATGGCACTTCAGACATACACTAACTGTGTCCAAACCGCTGAAGGCAGAGACTTGAATTTTTCGGAACTTGCCCTACGGAGCCTGACCGACATTACGGCATCCCAGTCGAGTGCCCAGACGACGTGGAAACACCGCGCATCGCGTAGAAATTGCGAGCACTACTAAGTTCGTCCCGACTCTATCAGTTGGGAATGGACCTGGCCAGTGTTGCCGACGACTGTAGAGCTGCTACTGAGCATAAAGTCCCTTTTTCTTGTGCCAACTTGCCTAACCGACTCCAAGGTATGATTTTTAATCTGTATATCGTCCAGACCGCCAGTAGTTTATACCGTTGCCATACATTAAGGTAACCTTTTTTTCATTTTCGGTCAGGAGAGCTATAGTGATCACTCACCGACCGTCGTCGTCCGTGAACATGGTGTTTGCGTTTTCTCCTCCCAAACCGCTGAACCAATTTAATTGATATTTGAGATAATAGTTTGTTATGACATCGCAATTTGATTTTGTTCAAATCAAGTTGCCTCGCCCGTGGGTAGGGCCACACCCAAAAAGTGTGCTGAAATCTTAAAAAATCTTCTTCTCATGAATCAGCAGTAGCAGAGACTTGATATTTGGTGTGCAGCTTCCTTTTGAGGTGTAGACTCAGATTTGTTCAAGAGAAGTTTGTGGGGCTATACTTGGCGATGTAATGGGAGGGGAAAGAATATTTACCCCTCCCACAATTTCTATTTTCCAAACCGAGAGGTAAATTTGACCAAATTTGATATGAGGGCTTATTGGGTCACATAAGTACTTAATTTATGCAAAAAAAAATTTCCCGTCGCCCCATGGGGACCGCAGGAGCTAAAAATAGAAAAAAATGAAGACGCCCATATCTCCAAAACTACACAGCACTGAGAATTCTTATTTGTTGTGAAGCTTCCTTAGGACCAACAGAATGGAATGGTAAAAAAAAAATTGCCATCAGTTTTATCATGGGGTACTTTTTGGGGACTTTGAAAAAGTGCTGAGTCAGCATTTTTTAACACTGTGGGTAATGGGAAAAACATAAGACTACTTTTCTCCCAAACCACTGCTCCAAAAGCTTTCAAATAACATCTTTGGAAGATTGTTTCACATGTTTATTGAAATCAATTGCCTGAGTCGATATTTGGGCTCTCTATGAGAGCCCAAATGTTTAAATTAGTGCGGTATGAGGAGTATTTTTTAAAAATCTTCTTCAGATCGACCAATAAGAATCTTTGGATATTTGGTATGCAGCATCCTTAGGGGGGTGAGATTCAAGTTTGTTGAAGCCAAGTCCCTGGGTTCATATTTAGGCTGAAAATTTGGAGTCCCGTTGCGGACTTTCGAAATTTTGGACCAAAATCCGAAATTTTTTTTGTTCTTTTTTCTGCGTTTCGGTCAATTTTAAGACAAAAAAAAATTTTTTTTTTTTCCCCTGAAAATTTGGGGTTCGGGTGGGACTTAGAAAATTTTGGACCAAAATCCGAAATTTTTGGGGGGGGTTTTTGTTCTTTCTGCGTTTCGGTCAATTTTAAGACCCCAAAAAAAATTTATTTTTTTTTCCCCCTGAAAATTTGGGGTCTCGGTGGGACTTAGAAAATTTTGGATCAAAATCCGAAAAAATTTTTTTTTTTGTTTTTCTTCTGCGTTTCGGTCAATTTTAAGACCAAAATAAAAAAAAAAAAAAATTTTTTCCCCTGAAAATTTGGGGTCCAAGTGGGACTTAGAAAATTTTTGACCAAAATCCGAAATTTTTTTTTTGTTTGTTTTTTCTGCGTTTCGGTCAATTTTAACACCAAAAAAAAAAAAAATTTTCCCCTCAAAATTTGGGGTCTGGGTGGGACTTACAAAATTTTGGACCAAAATCCGAAATTTTTTTTTTTTTGTTCTTTCTACGTTTCGGTCAATTTTAAGACCCCAAAAAAAAAAAAAATTTTTCCCCTCAAAATTTGGGGTCTGGGTGGGACTTAGAAAATTTGGGACCGAAATCCGAAATTTTTTTTTTGTTTTTTCTGTGTTTCGGTCAATTTTAAGACAAAAAAAAAAAAATTTTTTCCCCTGAAAATTTGGGGTCCAGGTGGGACTTGAAAAATTTTTGACCAAAATCCGAATTTCTTTTTTTTGTTTTTTTTCTGCGTTTCGGTCAATATTAAGACAAAAAAAAAAAAAAATGTTTTCCCCTGAAAATTTGGGGTCCGGGTGGGACTGAGAAAATTTTGGACCAAAATCCGAAAAAAAATTTTTTTTTGTTTTTTCGCCGTTTCGGTCAATTTTAAGACAAAAAAAAAAAAAAAAAATTGTTTTCCCCCCCTGAAAATTTGGGGTCCAAGTGGGACTTAGAAAATTTTTGACCGAAATTTTTTTTTTTTTTTTTTTTCTGCGTTTCGGTCAATTTTAAGACAAACAAAAAAAAAAAATTTTCACCTGAAAATTTGGGGTCCGGGTGGGACTTGAAAAATTTTTGACCAAAATCCAAATTTTTTTTTGGGGGGGGGGGGTTCTGCGTTTAGGTCAATATTAAGACAAAAAAAAAATATTTTTTTTTTCCCCTCAAAATTTGGGGTCCGGGTGGGACTTACAAAATTTTGGACCGAAATCCAAAAAATTTTTTTTTTTTTTTTTCATGCTTTTTGGTCAATTTTAAGACAAAAAAAATTTTTTTTTTTTTTTTACACCAAAAATTTTGGGTCTGGGTGGGACTTAGAAAATTTTGGACCAAAATCCGGATTTTTTTTTTTGTTTTTTATGTTTCAGTCAATTTTAAGACAAAAAAAAAAAAAAAAAAAATTTTTCCCTGAAAATTTGGGGTCCAAGTGGGACGTGGAAAATTTTGGATCAAAATCCGAATTTTTTTTTTTTTTTTTCTTTCTGCGTTTCGGTCAATTTTAAGACAAAAAAAAAAAAATATTTTTTTTCTCCTCAAAATTTGGGGTCCGGGTGGGACTTAGAAAATTTTGGACCAAAATCCGGATTTTTTTTGGGGGGGGGGGGGGGGTTTATGCATTTCTGTCAATTTTAAGACAAAAAAAAAATGATTTTTTTCCCCTGAAAATTTGGGGTCCTTGGTGGGACTTAGAATATGCGTTTCGATCAATTTTAAAAGACAAAAAAAAATAATAATTTTTTCCCCTGAAAATTTGGGGTCCGGGTAGGACTTCGAAAATTTTGGACCAAAATCCGAAATTTTTTTTTTTTTGTTTTTTTTCTGCGTTTCAGGTCAATTTTAAGACAAAAAAAAAAAAAAAAAAAAAATTTTTTCCCTGAAAATTTGGGGTCCAAGTGGGACTTGGAAAATTTTGGACCAAAATCCCGAAATTTTTTTTTTTTTTTTTTTCTGCGTTTTGGTCAATTTTAAGACAAAACAAAATTTTTTTTTTTTTTTTACACCAAAAATTTTTGGTCTGGGTGGGACTTAGAAAATTTTGGACCAAAATCCGGATTTTTGGGGAGGGGGGGGGGTTTATGCATTTCTGTCAATTTTAAGACAAAAAAAAAATGATTTTTTTCCCCTGAAAATTTGGGGTCCTTGGTGGGACTTAGAATATGCGTTTCGATCAATTTTAAAAGACAAAAAAAAAAAAAATTTTTCCCCTGAAAATTTGGGGTCCGGGTAGGACTTCGAAAATTTGGGACCAAAATCTGGAATTTTTTTGTTTTTTTTGTTTTTGTATGCGTTTCTGTCAATTTCAAGACAAAAAATTTTTTTTTTTTTTACACCGAAAATTTCGGGTACGGGTGGGACTTCGAAAATTTTTGACCAAAATCCTCCATAATTTTTTTTTTTTGTTTTTTATGCGTTTCTGTCAATTATAAGACAAAAAAAAAAATTTTTTTTACACCGAAAATTTGGGGTTCGGGTGGGACTTCGAAAATTTTGGACCAAAATCCGTAATTTTTTGGGGGGGTTTTTTATGCATTTCTGTCAATTTTAAGAAAAAATTTTTTTTTTTTACACCAAAAATTTGGGGGGCCCGGGTGGGACTTAGAAACTTTGGACCAAAATCCGGAAATTAGTTTTATCGTTTTTTATGTGTTTTAAGAAGAAAGAAAAAAATTTAGGCTGAAAGTATTTTGTTTGGGAAAAAAATCTGTTTTTTATGCATTTATCTCAATTTTGGGACGTAAAAGTGCAGGAACTGAAAATAGAAGGAAAATCCTGTGTATTGTGTGGGCACAATCGCTTCATCTAGTTGGTATATGCTTTTCTTGGGAGGGGGCGTATGCAGCTTATTCAAGTCAAGTCCCTGATTTGATATTTAGACTACCATGTCAGGTGAGCGCCCTCAGGCCCCCTGGGGCCTCTTGTTTACATTTTCTGTTAGGGTATAAAATGAACTATCAATTGCTGAACTTTATTTTAAAAATCGCTCCTGGGATTCCAACATGCAAGCTATTTAAAATAATGTAGTTTTGGCCCATTTTCGGTTTCTGTCGCCATGGTAACAAACGATTGCCAAACATTTTGGCAAACATTTATGGAAAACTTTTTGGCCACGATACATACTATCTACTTCCAAAATTTCAGCTGGCTAGCTTGAATAGTTATTAACATATAGCACTAAATGCCTTAACTGACCACTTTTTTGAAAATTAGCCTCGTTCTGAAATGCATGATAACACCTGCAGAAAATCCAGTTTTACCGCAAAATGCGCAGACTCCCTCTTTTCACAAATTTTGTTCATTTCAACCTATACACCTTTTGACTGCCAAGTTATTATTATTTCCCAAACAAAATACTTTCAGCCTAAATTTTTTTCTTCTTCTTAAAACACATAAATGTGCTTAGAAAGTAGGGGTTTTTTTTAGAAATCTGAACTTCGAGCCTCCTTTTCACCTTGATCCTGCGACCCCCGTAAATTTTTTTTTTTTTTTTTCCGTTCTCATGGAGACCATTCATTTTTAGCTTAACTTGACATAGTCAAGATAAGCTATTGCCATCACGCGTGCGGAAGTCTGTTAGTCTGTTAGTATGTGAGTCTGTTAGTCTGTGAGTCTGTGACGTCTGTTCACATTTCCTTTAGCACGGGCTACACCCCGCAGTTCTTGTCTGATCGTCACGAAATTTCATATGCAGGTTTGGGGTCATGTCTAGATGAGAACGTCCCCTTTTGGTCGCGATCGGGCAACCGGTATGGCTGCCTGAGCCCAAAACCCGAAAACCTTTAGCACAGTCTACAGGTCGTATTTATGAAGGGATTTCATTGTAACTTGGTAGGATGCCTCTGTATGGTGCCTAGACGAGAACGTCCCCTTTTGGCATGATCTATCAACCGTGATGGCTGCCCAAGCCCGAAACCCAAAAACTTTTAGCACAGTCTGCAGGTCATGTTTAATGTGGAGGGATTTCATTGTAACTTGGTAGGATGACTCCTTATGATGTCTAGATGCGAATTTCCCCATTTGGGCATGATCTGCCAACTGTGACGTCTGCCCGAGCCCAAAACCTGAAAACCTTTAGCACAGTCTACAGGTCATATTTATTGAGGAATTTCATTGTAACTTGGTGGGTTGACTTCATACAATGTCTAGATGAGAAAGTCCCCCTTTGGACGTGATTGGGCAACTGTGACGGCTACAGGAGCCCGAAGCCCGAAAACCTTTAGCACAGTCTAGAGGTCATATTTATGAAATGATTTCATTGTAACTTGGCAGGATGACTCCAAATAATGTCTAGATGAGAACGTCCCATTTTGATCGCGATCATGCAGCCTTAATGGGTGCCCGAGCCCAAAAACCTTTAGCATAGGCAAAAGGTCATATTTATGGAAGGATTTCATTGTAACCTGTTAGGTTGACTCCATATAATACCTCGATGATGACATCCCCTTTCGGTCGTGATTGGTCAGTTGTGATGGCTACAAGTGCCCCGAAGCCCGAAAAACCTTGAGCACAGTCTACAGGTCATATTTATGAAGGGATTTCATTGTAACTTTTTAGGATCACTCCAGATGATGCTCAGATGAGATTGTCCCCTATGGTTGCGATCATTCACCCATGATGGCTGCCCAAGCCCGAAGCCCGAAAACCTTTAGCACAGTGTACAGGTCATATTTATGAAGGGATTTCATTGTAACTTGGTAGGTTAACTTCATATAATGTCTAGATGAGAACGTGCGATCATTCACCCATGATGGCTGCCCGAGCCCGAAGCCCGAAAACCTTTAGCACAGTCTACAGGTCATATTTATGAAGGGATTTCATTGTAACTTGGTAGGTTAACTTCATATAATGTCTAGATGAGAACATCCCCTTTTGGACATGATTGGGCAACTGTGACGGCTAAAGGTGCCCGCAGCCCGAAAACCTTTAGCACAGTCTACAGGTCATATGTATGAGGGGATTTCATTGTAACTTGGTAGGATGACTCCAAATAATGTCTAGATGAGAACGTCCCCTTTTGATCGCGATCATTTAGCCCTTGATGGGTGCCCAAGCCCAAAAACCTTTAGCTTAGGTAAAAGGTCATATTTATGGAAGGATTTCATTGTAACCTATTAGGTTGACTCCATATAATGCCTAGATGATGACATCCCCTTTTGGTCATAATTGGTCAGCTGTGTTGGCTACAAGTGCCCGAAGCCAAAAACCTTGAGCACAGTCTACAGGCCATATTTATGAAGGGATTTCATTGTAACTTCATAGGATCATTCCAGATGATGCCCAGATGAGATTGTCCCCTTTGGTTCCGATTATTCAACCATGATGGCTGCCCAAATCCGAAGCCCGAAAACCTTAAGCACAGTCTACAAGTCATATTTGTGAAGGGATTTCATTGTAACTTGGTAGGTTGACTTCATATAATGCCTAGATGAGAACGTCCCCTTTTGGACATGTTTGGGCAACTTTGACGGCTAAAGGTACCTGAAGCCCAAAAACCTTTAGCACTGTCTACAGGTCATATTTATGAAGGAGTTTCATTGTAACTTGGTAGGTTGACTCCAAATAAGGTCAAGATGAGAACGTCCCATTTTGGCCATGATCATTCAGCCTTGATGGGTGCCCGAGCCCAAAAACCTTTAGCATAGGCAAAAGTTTATATTTATAGAAGGATTTCATTGTAACATTGTTAGGTTGACTCCATATAATGCCTAGATGATGACATCCCCTTTTGGTCGTGATTGGTCAACTGTGATGGCTACAGGTGCCCGAAGCCCGAAAACCTTGAACACAGTCTACAGGTCATATTTATGAAGGGATTTCATTGTAACTTCGCAGGATCACTCCAGATGATGCCCAGATGAGATTGTCCTCTTTGGTTGCGATCATTCCACCATGATGGCTGCCCGAGCCCGAAGCCCGAAAAACTTTAGCACAGTCTAAGGTCATATTTATGAAGGGATTTCATTGTAACTTGGTAGGTTGACTTCATATAATGTCTAGATGAGAATGTCCCCTTTTGGACACGAGTGGGCAACTGTGACGGCTTCAGGGGCCCAAAGCCCGAAAACCTTTAGAACAGTCTACAGGTCATAATTATGACAGGATTTTATTGTAGCTTGGTAGGATGACTCCAAATAGTGTCCAGATGAGAACGTCCCCTTTTGGTCATGATCATTCAGCCTTGATGGCTGCCCGAGCCCAAAAGCCTTTAGCATGTCTGTAGGTCGTATTTATGGAAGGATTTCATTGTAACTTGTTAGGTTGACTCCATATAATGCCTAGATGATGACATCCCCTTTTGGTCATGGTTGGTCAACTGTGATGTCTACAGGTGCCTGAAGCCCGAAAACCTTTAGCACAGTCTACAGGTCGTATTTATGGAGGGATTTCATTGTAACTTGGTAGGTTGACTTCATATAATGTCTAGATGAGAACGTCCCCTTTGGACGCAATTGGGAAACTGACGGCTACAGGGGCCCGAAGCCCGAAAACCTTTAGCACAGTCTACAGGCCATATTTATGAAGGGATTTTAATGTAACTTGATAGGATGACTCATTTTGGAATAATTTCATTGTAATTTTGTTGATATATGTTAACTGTGAGGGCCACATATATTAACTGTGAGGTCATATTAACCCACTCCTCAGATCTTTAGTACAGTGTACACCTCATATTATTTTTATCATAAACATAGCATACAGGGAACAGAAATGAACATATTCCCAATTATCACAATTCTTGTCTTATTTCATAATCCTTTCATAAACATTGAACATTATCCTTTTCATCAAACACAACACACAAGTTAAGCTACAGTGTCATTGACACTTTCATTCTAACACCTTCCATACTTTTCAAAAAAGAAATCGTCTGGGTTAAGATGTTATTAATGTATTCCCAAACCACCTATTTTTGAGCATTTCCATGGTTACCAACGAAATTCATCGAAAACGACCTAGACCATGCATTAGAAGACATCGAGCTTATATCCCTGTTCAAATTTCATCATGCTGCTGTATATAGTTTCTGAGAACATTCGCCTACAAATTTGGGGTGGAATAATAACAAGAGGCCCCAGGGGGCCTGAGAGCGCTCACCTGACATGGTAGCCTAAATATCAACCCAGAGAATTGATTTCCACAAGTTGCATCTGCTCCTCCTAAGAAAAGCTGAAACCAAATATCCAAATATTCTGACCAGTGGATCTAAAAAAAAGATTTTTAAAGAATATTCCTCATATTGAACTAAGTCATAATTCAGGCTCCCACAGGGAGCCCATATATGAACCCAGGGACTTGGCTTTAACAAACCTGAATCTCACACCCCTAAGGAGTCTGCACACCAAATATCAAAACATTCCGACTGCTGGATCTGAAGAAGATTTTTAAAGAAAATTCCTCATTTTGAACCAAGTTACAATTCAAGCTCCCACAATCACCCAAATATGGACCTAGGGACATGACTTGAACAAACTTGAATCTTACCCCCCTAAGGATGCTGCGTAAAACATATCAAAAGCATTCATCTGCTGGATCTGAAGATTTTTAAAGAAAATTCCTCATTTTGAACTAAGTTGTCATTCAGGCTCCCATAGTGAGCCCAAATATGAACCAAGGGACTTGGCTTAAACAAACTTGAATCTCACCCCCCTAAGGTTGATCCATGCCAACTATCAAAACATTCCAACTGCTGAATCTGAAGAAGAAGATTTTTAAAGAAAAATTCCTCATATTGACTAAGTTATAATTTGGGCTTCCACAGGGAGCCCAAATATGGACCCATGGACTTGGCTTTAGCACACTTGAATCCCCCCCCCCCCCCACCCCCAAGGATGCTACTCACCACATATCAAACCATTCCGACTGCGGGATCTGAAGAAGAAGATTTTTAGCTCAACTTGACAAAGTCAAGCTGAGCTATTGCCATCACTTCTCGTCCGTCGGCGTACGTACGTACGTTAGTACGTTAGTACGTACGTCCACAATTTCCTTTGGCACACCTCACAGGTCGCATTTATGATCAGATTACTTTGAAACTTGGTATGCTTGTTTGGGGTGACCTCTAGATGGGAGCTATCGATTTTCTTCAATTTCCGTCAAAAAATGTTGCCGCGGCCAACGTTCTTAGAACTTAGTTTAGTCAAACCACAATATTTCCCTTTGGCACACCCTAAAGGGCACATTTATGATTTGATTGCTTTGAAACCTGGTATGCTTATTTAGGGTGACCTCTAGATGGGAGCTATCGATTTTCTTCAATTTCCAGCAAAAAATGTTGCCACGGCCAACGTTCGTTGAACTTAGTTTAGTCAGACCTCAATATTTCCCTTTGGCACACCCTACAGGGCCCATTTATGATCAGATTGCTTTGAAACCTGATATGCTTGTTTGGAGAGACCTCTAGATGGGAGCTATCGATTTTCTTCAATTTCTGTCAAAAAATGTTGCCGCGGCCAACGTTCTTAGAACTTAGTTTAGTCAGAAGACTCAATATTTCCCTTTGGCACACCCTGCAGGGTACATTTATGATCGGATTGCTATGAAACCTGGCATGCTTGTTTGGGGTGACCTCTAGATGGGAGCTATCGATTTTCTTCAATTTCTGTCAAAAAATGTTGCCGCGGCCAACGTTCTTAGAATTTAGTTTAGTCAGAAGACTCAATATTTCCCTTTGGCACACCCTGCAGGGCACATGTATGATTTGATTGCTTTGAAACCTGGTATGCTTGTTTGGGGAGACCTCTAGATGGGAGCTATCGATTTTCTTCAATTTCTGTCAAAAAATGTTGCCGCGGCCAACGTTCTTAGAACTTAGTTTAGTCAGAAGACTCAATATTTCCCTTTGGCACACCCGGCAGGGCACATGTATGATTTGATTGCTTTGAAACCTGGTATGCTTGTTTGGAGAGACCTCTAGATGGGAGGTATCAATTTTCTTCAATTTCCGTCAAAAAATGTTGCCGCGGCCAACGTTCTTAGAACTTAGTTTAGTCAGAAGACTCAATATTTCCCTTTGGCACACCCTACAGGGCACATTTATGATCGGATTGCTTTGAAACCTGGCATGCTTGTTTGGGGTGACCCCTAGATGGGAGGTATCGATTTTCTTCAATTTCCATCAAAATAAGTTGCCGCAACCAACATTCTTAGAACTTAGTTTAGTCAGACCACAATATTTCCCTTTGGCTCACCCTACAGGGCACATTTATGATTAGATTGCTTTGAAACCTGGTATGCTTATTTACGGTGACCTCAAAATGGGAGCTATCGATTTTCTTCCATTTCCGTCAAAAAATGTTGCCACGGCCAACATTCTTAGAATTCAGTCTAGTCAGACCACAATATTTCCCTTTTGTACACCCTACAGGGCACATTTATGATCGGATTGCTTTGAAACCTGGCATGCTTGTTTGGGGAGGCCTCTAGATGGGAGCTATCGATTTTCTTCGGTGTCTGTCAAAAAATGTTGCCACTGGAAAAAAAATGACATTGGTACCAATGATCTTCAATTTTGCCATTTCATTTATAACTTACCAAGTTCAAGTTTGTCAAGTTGAGCTACAGTGTCATTGACACTTTCATTTAAGAAAATTCCTCATTTCAAACAAAGTTACAATTCAAGCTCCCACAGTGAGCCCAAATATGGACCTAGGGACATGGCTTGAACAAACTTGAATCTCCCCCCCCCCCCCCCCCCCCCCCCCCCCCCCCCAAGGATGCTGCATACCAAATATCACAAGATTCTGCCTGCTGGATCTTGAGAAGAAGATTTTCAAAGAAATTTGCCTGAAATGCACTAAGTTCAAATTTGGGCTCCTATACTGAGCCCAAGCATAAACCCAGGGGGCCGATTTGAACAAACTGGAATCAGATCCACCCCACAATGTTGCATACCAAATATCAAAAGATTCTGCCTGCAGGATTTGGAGAAGAAGATTTTTGAAGAAATTTGCCTGAAATGCACTAAGTTCAAATTCGAGCTTCTATAGTGAGCCCAAATATGAATCTAGGGAGCCGATTTGAACAAAATAGAATCAGATCCACCCCACAATGTTGCATACCAAATATCAAAAGATTCTGCCTGCTGGATCTGGAGAAGAAGATTTTTTAAGAAATTAGCCTGAAAAGCACTAAGTTCAAATTTGGGTTCCTATACTGAGACCAAATATAAACCCAGGGAGCCGTTTTTTAACAAACTTGAATCAGATCCACCCCACAATGTTACATACCCAATATCAAAAGATTCTGCCTGCTGGATCTTGAGAAGAAGATTTTCAAAGAAATTTGCCTGAAATGCAGTAAGTTCAAATTTGGGCTCCTATACTGAGCCCAAATATAAACCCAAGGGGACGATTTGAACAAACTTGAATCAGATCCACCCCACAATGTTGCATACCAAATATCAAACGATTCTGCCTGCTGGATCTGGAGAAGAAGATTTTCAAAGAAATTTGCCTGAAATGCAGTAAGTTCGAAATCGGGCTCCTATACTGAGCCCAAATATAAACCCAGGGAGCCGTTTTTTAACAAACTTGAATCAGATCCACCCCACAATGTTGCATACCCAAATATCAAAAGATTCTGCCTGCTGGATCTGGAGAAGAAGATTTTTTTAATGTTTTTCCCATTGCCTACAGTGTTAAAAAGTGCTGACTCAGCACTTTTTCAAAGTCCCGAAACTGTACCCTATAATAAAACCGATGGCAATTTTTTTTTACCAATTCTTTCTGTTGGTCCTAAGGAAGCTTCACACCAAATAAAAATTCTCGGTGCCGTGCAGTTTTGGAGATATGGGCGTTTTAATTTTTTTCTATTTTTAGCTCCTGCGGTTCCCATGGGGCATCGGGGAAAAAAATCAGCATAAATTAGGTACTTATGACCCAATAAGCCCTCACATAAAATTTGGTTCAAATCAGCCTCTCGGTTTGGAAAATAGGAATTTTGGGCGGGGCCAAAAAATTTGCCCCTCCCATAACGACGCCAAGTATAGCCCCACAAACTTCTCTTGAACAAATCTGAGTCTACACCTCAAAAGAAAGCTGCACACCAAATATCAAGTCTCTGCTACTGCTGGTTCATGAGAAGATTTTTTAAGATTTCAGCATACTTTTGGGGTGTGGCACTACCCACGGGCGAGGCAACTTGATTTGAACAAAATCAAATTGCGATGTCATAACAAACTATTATCTCAAATATCAATTAAATTGGTTCAGCGGTTTGGGAGGAGAAGACGCAAACACCATGTTCACGGACGACGGACGACGGACGGTGAGTGATCACTATAGCTCTCCTGACTGAAAGTCAGGTGAGCCAATAATTAGAAGAAAAATGATGAAACTTTACAATAACAATAAGAATACACTCCGTGTATACTTAACTAGAGAATTGTAATTTGTTGGACAAATTACGGTCTTTCCCAACTTTTTAATGTGAAAAGGCAAACTGTATTGTACACAAAACTATCGAACAGTTTTGAAAACAGAAAATTTAGCGGAAATCAAAGTTTTTGTGATGCTACTAGTTTTTATGCAGCCAAAACAGATATTTGAGATAAAGCAGGACACTAAAACATTTAACACAAAATTTGCTCTTCAATAATTACAGAATATTTTCATAGAAAGCAAAACAAGCGATGCTCTTTCTGCTTTGGAAAAAATTAGTACATATGAATTATGAGCGTATGGGCCGGGGTTTCATGAAGGACTGTGCCCCAACCCACCCTTGAGTCAGGAAGGAGCCGATTTTTCAGCCAACATGCCAGAAAATTTCGGACAATTTAGTAGCCAGAAATGACCACAAAACATTTTAGTTTTCCACACAAAATGTTTTCCTATCTCATCACTTAGAAGTAGCAAGTAAACTGACCATTATACTGTGCAAGTTGATTCAGAGGAACCGTATCCACGTTAATATTATTCATTTATAATCACACAAGTACACATAAAGAGCTCTATTACTGAATATTACGGGAGCACGGTGGCTCAGAAGATAGAGATGATTGTTGCAATCAAGAAGTCCTCGGTTCGACTCCCGCCTGTGGTAACCACATTGTGTCCTTGAGCAAGACACTTCATCCCAATTTAATTTCCCACGTGGGGGCGGGGGGGGGGGGGGTGATGGCGATGTGTACTAAGGGTACTTTGAGGGTGTAATTGTCTTCAACCAACGCTAACCCTGCTTTTGTGGAGTTAGTATGTTGGGGAGTCTGAGTCGCTTGCCATTGCTCGGTGGTTCTCTCCAGGTACTCAATGGGAGGGAGACCTCTCCCTCCCATACCCACATTTGGCATTTCCTCCTGAGATTCAACTTTTTCGGGCTAAAAGGGTTCACCCCCCCCCCCCCCCTGAAAAACAGCCCTGTACGCCTATGCAATGAATACCTGGACTTGAATAAATACCTATATTATGGTCATGATATAGCTGTAGATGCTGAAAGTGACCTTAAATATCAATCAACAATTAATTTATTCTCTATCATTCTGTCTGTTTGTGAATGTATGGGATTTGTCAACAAAGGAGGGTAAGCTTCCTACTCCTTGATTTCACAATTTTTCCAACATATCTGTTTCAGATACAATGAAATATATGTAATATGAGTTACTAATAGGCACAAATTAGTTGTTTATTTGATATGGTTTAAACCATCTAGAGAGCTAGTATACACAGTGATGGGTACAGTTCAAGTCAAAATGAGTTAACTAAAGGGATGTTGAACAGCTTGTTAATATTTCTTGCATTACATTACTACTTGGCTATTTATAGATAGAAGGATTTCACAGAAGGTTTCCCTGACGGTATTTATTTATTGGTGTTTACAGTCACATACTTATCCACAATGGCTAATCGTGACCGTGCCAGTTTTACGGGTGGGGGAAGTCGGAGGACCCAGAGAGAACCACCGAGCATCGACGAGCAACTGTCAGCTCAACATTCTAATTATGTTCAAGCTCCGCTGAAGCAGGGTACCAGCGGTTGAAGACATGTGCACCATTGACATGCAGTACGCCTTAGTACATGGCACCATCGTGCCCCCATGTTGGCAACCGGGATAAAGTGCCTTGCCCAAGGACATTACGTGGGTCGTCCCAGATAGGAATCAAACTCGGGACCTCTATCATAGAAGTCAAACAGTCTACCACTGAGAAAGTGTGCTTTCTTTCCTGGTGGTATTCATATTTGTACGGCCAAACTGGTGTTGGATAACACGGAACACCAAAACATATAACACAAAATTTGTTCCCCATTGATTTTGAAAGCAGTTATGAAAAGCTCAAAGAGCTCTTTCCGTTTTGTTTTTGGACAAGTGAGTATTCACTCAAAGTCATTTTTTGCACACAGTGCTATTTTTAAGTGGCCAAAGCCCCAGAATATAACTAAAGCCGGATTTATTGATTAAACATCTCTGCATATAGCAAAGCAAAGTGTCTCAAATTAATCCAATCCAAAATGATAGTAGAGAGTAACCAAAGTTGGATAATTTGGGTATTTCCAAATGGTACGCTTATTCTCTCTGTCATTGTGCTTGAGGGTTAAATCTGAGATTGAAAAGGTATACCAATATTACTAAGGGAAGGTGAGTACAGAAAAGTACGAAATTAATCAGAAAATGAATTTTGTCTGGCGGTACTAATATTTGTACGAGCAAAACTGGTACTGGATTTATTTATTTATTAGGTTTTAACGACACATTAACAGCCAAGATCATATTATGTCGGTGACAGTTGTATGGGTGGAGAAAGCCGGAGTACCCAGAGAGAACCACCGAGCAACGACGAGCAGCTGCCAGCTCCCCATCATAGTGCCTCCGCACTGTAGCACAGGCAGGGTTAGGTTGGTTGAAGACATGCGCACCATCGACGTGCAGTATGCCTTAGTACACGCCGTCATGGTGCCCCCATACGGACAGTCGGGGTGAAGTGATCGGGACCTAATTGGAATATATCCGACAGATACAATGTCGGATATATTCCAATTATGTTCCGATCATGCAAGGCAGCAACTTGAAATTCTCACAATGTTTCCTACTGTCCCCGCCCGACAGTTTAGTATCTTTGTCACGTGCCGAGACCGTGTGGAAATACCGTGGATCAGGTGGAAACCGAGGACACGATTCGTCCCTACTTTATTCTCAACTCAACGACTTTTCCATTCATTATTTACCTGTCACCGGCTGAGTTAGGTATTATATTTGTCTATCTGATGAACTTTTCAACCTTAACTACTTGCGGTTTCATGAAGCACCACTGAAAGGCCACTGCACGGTTACCAATATATTCAGGGATTGATTTTACGAAAATAACAATTATTCCGACTATACCCACATGGGAACTCCTAAATATGCCAAGGGTTAAACTTTTGATAATGACGTATAAAACAGAAGTTGTCATGCTATGCTTGCTGCATGCAGGTATAGAAAACATTCATCGCTCAATGAATTAGGAATGGAGTAAATTGTCACTTAAACCTACGAAATTCTGAAAAAATGAGTTTTTTTCGACGGCATCCACCATTATGCATCTGAGACAGGGATTGCGTTAAACTTTACAGCAACCTTATAACAGAAAATATTCTTGGAATTGAACTGTGAATTCGAATTTCGAAAGCATTTTTCGGATATTCTATTCCAAACTACCACTGCACGCTTATCAATATTCAGTGATTTTATGAAAATTAAAATTATTCCGACCATACCCATATGGGCAGTCTCGAATCTGCCAACGGTTAAACTTTTAATAATGACATATAAAACAAAAGTTGTCATACTATGACTGCTCCATACAGCCATAGAAAACGTTCAGCGCTCAATCAATTAGGAATGGAGTAAATCGTCACTCAAACTCACCAAATTCTGAAAACGAGAGTTTTTTTTGGACAGAACCTATCTTTGTGCAAACAGAACGAGCATAGGGTTAAACTTCACAACCAAACTTACAACAGCAAATATGCTCGGTAGGCAATTGTAAATACGAACATATAAATCATTTTTCGATATTCCTTTCGAAAATAGAAGAAAAGTGAGCTCCAAATTAGCCAATTTTATGAAGAATTTTAGGGCACTCAAATTCAAGGCCCGAAAACTGGGTGAAGGTTAAAACTTTGAATAAAATATATAACAGCAAAATTGTTCTTGGATGAAGGACCAATACTTTCATGGAAAAAGGTTTTGAGACAATATGGCTCCAGTGCTGAGAAAGTACATATAAACGTTGCCGAAAATAACAATTATTCTGACAGTACCCTTATGGGAACTCTCAAATCTGCCAAGGGTTAAACTTTTAATAGTAACATATAGAACAAAATTTGTCATACTTTCACTGCTGCAAGCAGCTATAGAAAACATTCAGAGCTCAAGCAATTAAAAATGGAGTAAATCGCCACCTAAATTTACCAAATTCTGAAAAAATTGGAAATTGTTTGGATGGTACCTACTTTTATGCAACCAGAATGGGATAGGGTTAAACTTTACAACCAAACTTACAACAGCAAATATGCTCGGTAGTCAATTGTGAATACGTACATGAAAAGTGTTTGAAATTAACCCTTTCCAAAATGATAGAAAAAGCAACCAAAGTTGGATAATTTTGGCATTTTCAAATGGTACTCTTATCCTCGCCCTCATTGTGCTTGAGGGTTAAATCTGAGATTAAAATGTAAATAGTAACTTTCTTTCGCAATCATTGTTGCATCTATCCAAACCAAAATAATTGTTACAACAACCTTGTTATTAGAGAAATTTGCCCTTGAAGTTGGTCAATTTTGAAGAAATAATCTATATTCATGTCATTTTTGGCCAGTGGGGGTTAATGTTGAAAGATTTGAGTGGTGATTGTGGTGTATCGTATTATGCTCTAAATGTGTGGAAAATTTGAGCTAAATATCTGTAAACAATTTTGAGACATTCGAAAAATGGTGAAATTTTGAAGTTTTTGGCAGAATATTTTGAAAATACGCGTTTTCACAGATATGACGATACCGCATTTCACTAGATTTTATGACATTACATAATTAAGATTTATCTAACAAAATTCGCTATGACAAAACGTGAACGGATGATTTCCATCGGTTCTAATTTTCCAAAACTCAAGTTTTCATTGTCATCCATTAAACGAAAACCTTTCATTTATACAAGAACAAAACATGAGTGTCAATTTATAATACAATTTAATCTCTTAAAATTCATCTGACAAACATGAATGGACGATTTCCATCAGTTTTAATTTTTCAAACTCAAGTTTTCAATGTCATCCATCGAACGAAAACCTTTCATTTATACAAGAACAAAAAATGAAAGGATTTTTGCAAAAAAGATTTCATAATGTTAGTTAAACACAAATTTTTTTCTCGATTAAAACCTATCTAAAGTGGGACTCAGTTTTATAGTCGACTCTATTGAATGAAAAAAGCTATTTTATTTACACTGAGTACAAAATTGAAAAACTCCTCAAAACCGATTCTATCACGATTCACCTCACAAAACTCGCGAGGTGAATCGACAAATAGTTTTTTCACCGATCGGATCACACCCTAGACCGTCCGAAACGCGATCGCGAACGTGGTGGTGTCCCAGAACCCGCAAACCGCTTTTTTCGATGTACCGGTGGTCGAAATCTGTTTTTTTTTTAAATCTTCGATGAGTAACTACGCTTTACGCTCACTTTTCACCGTTGGCGAACGTCGAGAAAAGGTTTTGAGGTCGATTTTCCCTGTCTTAGAATCGGCAAATAGGTTTCGCCGATCGGATCGCACTTTTAACTGTTCAAACAGCCGTTGGCGAACGTCGGTGTCCCAGAATTCGCAAACCGCCTTTTTGATGCTGTCCTAGAAGCCGCAAAACGTTTTGCTTGCGTTCACCAACGATAGATCGAAGGTCTGATCCGCGATGGGAACGTTGAGAAAATTTTTTAAATTTACATTTTCTTCAAATTTCGTACATTTTTTCACTTTTGAGCGATGTGTCGAATCTACACGTTCGCCAAAGGGTGTTTGAACGGTCAAAAATGCGATCTGTGAACCTCAAAACAATTGCGGATTCTGGGACACCATGAAAAAACGACATTTTTTGCACTTTGTACACGATTTAACACTGAATCCCTATGGCGGTACACGTACATGTACGTGTACGTGTACACTTTTTGTAAATCCTGTCCTTGAATCCGCATTTATTACCTACTAATAGATATTGATAACTACATTGTTAGTAATATGGACACCAATAAATAAGTCAGATTAGTATTCTGTGATATAAGTAAGGCATTCGATAGAGTCTGACATGACGGATTAATTCATAAATTAGACTCTGTTGGAATAAGAGGTAACCTACTTGCGTGGTTTAAAAGCTGCCTAACAAATTGGTCACACAGTATGTAGCTGTAAATGGGGAGAAATGCAAAAATCAAATCATGAAAGCTGGCGTATCACAAGGATCCGTTTTAGGCCCACTTTTGTTTAATATCAACATAAATGATATTGTTAAAGATATTACTTCCAATATTAGACTTTATGCCGACAATACAACACTTTATCTAGTAATCGAAGATGCAAACTTAGCAGCAGAAGTTTTGAATAATGACCTGAGAAAAATTGCCCAGCGGTCTAAAACATGGCAGGTCATATTTAATCCACTAAAGACTGAATCGCTGTATATTTCAAGTAGAGTAAATCCCACGCTTCGCCCCCTTCTTTACCTCATAGGGCAGCAAATAGAAGAGACGGACTTCATAATCATAAACATCTTAGGTTGATCTTTTAAAAAAAACAGGACAACGGGATTCACATATAGAGAGTCTTATAAATAAAGTCAGCCCTATGATAAACTGTCTAAGAAGCCTAAAATACAGATTGTCCAGACACGCATTGGAAACCCTATATCAATACTTCATTCTCCCGCTGTTTGATTATGCCGATGTTATATGGGATGGTTGCACGGAGACTAAATCAACACTCCAAGGAAATCTACTCTTGGATGCTCTACGAACTATAATAGGGGTTACTAGGGGGACAAGTCATCAACTTATCTATTGGGAATCTGGTTTCATACCACTCAAAGAGCTTAGACGACGTCACAAATTAGTAGCTTTGTATATGATTATGTTCACAAACGTGCCAAACTACATTAGACTGCTCATTCCGCAACCTATATCCGAACTGACTTATTACCCGCTAAGATCTTCGAACTTGTTAAGGGAAATTAAATGCAACACCAACAGGTTTTCTGACTCGTTTCTGCCATCAGCGGTAAAACTTTGGAAATGTACTTCCGTAGATCAGTTTAAGAAGAAAACTTGCAATTAACAACAATAACAATGTCGACCCCTGGGTTTTATCATGTGGGTAGCAGAAGGGGAACAAATCTTTCACGCGAAGTTGCGTTTAAACTGAAGTGATTTAAACGCACATAAATTTGCTAGATTTATAAATGATAATGCTTCTTGTGGCTGTGGTCATTTATATCAAGACACTGAACACTATTTATCTACATGCAGAACAAAGAAAATTCGCTTTTAACAAAATTGGGCCACACCACCAATATCACTCTTATGATATACGGGGATATGGAGAAAAATTGCCTTGGAAAACTCCAGTATATCTAGTGAGGTTGAAGAATATATTAGGGAAACAATGAGATTCCAGTGAATAATTATTATCCAGTGGAAATGAATCCTGACAACGGTCATGTCAGTGTCTCGAAAACAGAATATCACTACGCGGATTAAAATGTCGTATTACTGACACTTTTTCGATAGATAGGCCTGCCAAATTAATAATTTTCTTATGGTTACGCATTTTCGAACAAAATAGTTTTCTTTTGATTAATTCAAATATTGCCTGTTCGACATTTAGTTCGCGAGGTGTGATTTTTTTGTCAGGCTGTCCTGATAGCGAGGTTAATTGATTACACTTGGTATTCTCACCTTGCTATAGATAGTAACGCAAACCGGGTTCGCCACCCCTAGTTTAGCACCAGAAATCAGGGGTGGTGGAAACCGGGTATTTAGTTTGAACAATATTTATTGACAGAAACACTGCAATTGCATACAATATAGTTTACAACAATAACAGAAAAAAAAACAACATACAGATACAATTTTAAGATAATGGATGCAGTATACAGTTATATGAATAAGTGAAGCAAAATGATGAATGGATTCAACAGAAAGCTTAATGCTTATATTAGTCGTCTCCCGTGGGTCTTTAAGTCACTGAGTACATATAGCATGAACTGCTGGCGGAACACAAAATACAGATTGTTTAAACTGTATGTGAAAAGATTTTAGAATATCTAGATAAGTAGAGTAAAATAAGGTGTTGAAGAGTGATAAGAGAAGAAAAGAGGAGAGGGATGAAAAGATAAGAGAAGTGAAACCAACTTGAAATCAAACTTAACCATCTCAAAAATCGAACTAAATTCAAAACACTGGTTAGAGGGCACTGACGTAATTGATGCAGCATTCAAACCCTTGAGAGGACGTAACTACTGAGGTGGCGGGGCAATCGCGAAGTAATCAACAGTGGCAGCAGGTCGGAGTCAAAGTTGATTTTATTGTGAACTCAATGAAAGAAGTTTAAAGAGCGGTGATGGCGGTACACACTGATAACATCGATCTGTGTGTGTAGCCGTAGTTTACCACGACATGGATAACCCTTCACCCAACGCTGGTAGAAGTCGATAATCACAAAATAAATTCTTAAATAGCTAAACTTTCACCACCCTTGCCACAAGAACACCACCCATAACCCCGCACCAGGACGAGCCCAACAAGCTCGCTCCAATGAGGGATCACAAGCTATGTTCCTTGGACAAAAAAAATGAAAACATAATAACATCTGAATGATGATTTTGGTGTACAGCACAGGGCGGTCTTAGCTACTATGCTGGTCAGGGGAGTAAGGGTACAATTCACCTATGCAAACCGTTTCGTCCCCATGATATATTCCTGAACCATTTCAAAAACTAAGCGATTTGCATCTTCGCTTAAGAGCTCGGACCCTTGCAATAGTGTAGTTAAATTCACAGGAAACGGTATTCGCCCGATAGTGTTTGCCCGGACAGTCGAGTAGTGCTGACATGACAGCAAAAAATGGTCCGTCGATTCGACTGTTCCACACTGACAGTTAGGCGATGGTCTGAGGTGGTTTGCGTGTAAGTGAGAGTTAAGGTTACTACAACGCAGTCGCAGTCTGCAGTGGTATATCTGTGCCGAACGACACTTAGCAGTACTGAAAAGGGAAGGTGGACGTTGGTTTGCACGATTTAGGAATCTCTTGAAGTGGCTAATCGAACTATTTTGTCGAACAGACAATGGGATGTTATTCCACTGATTAGTTACATCGGCAATAAATGACGACCGATATAATTGTGTGCGACAGAAGGGGACGCGGTGGTTGTCACTTGTACGTAGCACGTGGCTCGGGTTGGTTGCTGATATGACAGGGGGTACCTTGTTTGATAGATATGGCGGTGTTATATGGTGGTACATTTTAAAGAACTGCATTAGCTTGTGATTCCGGCGTCTATCCCGAAGTGTTTCCCAACCAGTTTCAGTATAAAGGAGGGCTTTACTGGAGCTTAAGGTTGCTCCTGTAACGATTCTGGCAGCAGCTATTTGAATCTTCTCAATGTCAGCGGCATTAGTTTCAGTACAGTTGTCCCACACTGTGTCGGCATATTCCAAAAGGGGCCTGATGAAGGCAAAGTATATTTTTTCAAGTACACTTCTATCGAGAACAAATTTATGCATTCTCATCAGGTCTATTCGTGTCCAGGCCTTCGAACAGATATGGTCGATATGATTATTCCATGTACAATTATTATTTAATGTAACACCTAAATGTTTGTGGTTACTTACCTCGGTTATTTGTACACTGGAGAGATATGAAGGTGGGTGTGTGAGTGGGTTATTGTGACGAGATATGAGCATACTTTCCGTCTTTTGTGAGTTAAATTCTACCAGCCACGTTTTAGCCCAGCTTGCAATTCTTACTAGGTCAGTGTTAATTAAATCAGCAGCTTGAGTCGGATTTTCCACAATAAGGTATAAGGACGTATCATCCGCAAAGAGTCGTATACTACTAATTAAGTTTTCAGTTATGTCATTGATGTATATCAGAAACAGAAGGGGTCCAAGAATCGATCCCTGTGGAACTCCAGAACACACAGCTCTCCAAGATGAAGATTCAGACGCTATGGTAACCCTTTGTGTTCTATCAGAAAGGTGTGATTTAAGGAAGTCCAGTAGGTCCCCCTTAATTCCGATTTTCTCAAGTTTATAAATCAAACCGGCGTGCCATACTTTATCGAATGCTTTACTGACATCACAGAAGACCACCCTAACTTATTTGCCTTCATCGAGAGCATGACAGAACTCGTCATATATATCAGTCAGTTGAAGAACCGTCGAATCGCTAGGCGTGAAGCCGGACTGAAACTGGCTGAGAACATTGTTGTCAGTGAGAAATTTCCAGAGGCGCTTAAAAACACATTTCTCAAGCACTTTACCAACACAGCTAATCGATATTGGGCGATAGTTGGTCACTACATTGGAGGGATTCTTCTTAAGGATTGGCGAAACGTTAGCCCTTTTCCACATAACTGGAAAATAACAATTATTAAGTAGGATATTGAAAAGGACCGACAGTGGTTCGCACGATGTAGTTTTACACTCATTAAGGATGCGTGGGCTTATGAGGTCTGGTCCGGACGCTTTAGAGGGATTGATTGATTTCAGTGCCTCGAAAACCTCCGTCTGTCGGGTAAGAGGTGGCAGAGAGGCCGTGGAGTCGTCTACAGTGGATATAAGCAGAAATATTCATTAAACACTTCGGCTTTCTCTGTGTTCGACGTACATATTTGGTTGTGGTAAGTGAGGGAAGGAATCCCAAGTGAAGCATTCCCAAGATGCGATTCAAGTGTTTTCCACCATTGTGAAGGCGGCGTCTCGGGCCCTTGTAGTGTATTTTGGACTTTTGTCAGGTAACACATTTTGGCCTTCCGAACTGCTGAGACAACTTCGTTTCGTTTGCATTTGTATTTGTTCCACGCTTGAGGGAGGCCGCTACGCTTGGCAGCTCGGTACAGCCGCTTTCTCTGTCTCATCAGTAATCTCAATTCATTGTGAAACCATTTGGGCTGACTGGGCCTCGAGAACGTATATTTATTCGGAATGTGTCTGGATGCCAGAAATAGCAATTTATCAGTAAAGTCATTGACGACATTATCAAGATCAGAGCTACTGAACATTCTACCCCACTCTTCATTCGCAATAGCAGCATTTAAGTCGGTGTATTTTCCCAATGCATACATCCAGACACGTCGCTTGAAAGCAGTCGGTGCATGCTTTGCAAAGTCGATTTCGAGTGAGATAGCGAATGGTAACGAGTCATTTCTGAGAAAAAGGGTTCTAAGACTTCGCAAGATAATACACTCACTGTGCTACTTACGGCAAAAATGTCCAGTAATGATGCCGTGATTATCACTGAAATCCCCAGTAACAATTAAATCAGAAATGGAGGTGTCTTTCCAATGGATATGGAAATAATGTTCCAAGTTTCTTCTGAACTGTTTGGCGGTCGGTAGAACACGCCTAATAAAAAAGGTTTACAGTGGCTTGATAGCACTTCTACCCAGATGCATTCGATGTTTAACATTTCAAGCTCAGGTCTTCGTCGGAGGGTAATGCCTTGTTTAATGTAAACAGCTACCCCACCTCCCCTCGTTAACCGATCTCGGCGTACGGGCTCTTGAAATCCAGGTAGGAGGAGTGAAGTCGTTGGGTCACTATTATTTAGCCATGTCTCAGAGAGGACCAGGATATCAAGCGAAAGAGCTTCGCACTTGATAATATCTAATTTAGGTTTGATGCTTTGTATACTGAGATGACAAATTTTAAATTTACTATCTTTGCTTCGTGCGTCCACAAAGTCTGGGCCAGGGTTAACTTCTACATCACCAGATAATACAATTATCATAGTAAAAACAAACAAATATAGACCTATAATAGGAGTTGAGTATACCGGGGGTTTATGTGGCGGAGTGATTCGTACAGATTGATTAGCAGCCATTGTAT
This sequence comes from Pictodentalium vernedei, assembly GCA_031216915.1. NCBI lineage: Eukaryota > Metazoa > Mollusca > Scaphopoda > Dentaliida > Dentaliidae > Pictodentalium > Pictodentalium vernedei. The sequence goes on along the minus strand of CM062290.1, from coordinate 231,156,368 downwards.
ATCAAGCAGCCCTGCAGGACGTTACTATACCACGTCCAACATTGCTTGAAGATAAGGTATTCAACAATGACCTCACTGTTTCGCCCCTTCGGTCCACTGCGAACTCGGGGTAGAGAAACAGGGACGTCATGGAAGAGAAACTTCCGATGTTATCGCCCCCGTTTAGGCGCATGTACAGGTAGCATAATACACATAAAGTTTGCTTCTTCTGCAAGTTGTGTTTAATGCTGCGACAGTAGACCCCAATGTTGAACACACCAATCCGAGCACGATAAAGCTCGATATTATCCATTATGTAACACCAGGATAGTAAAATATGTGAGGTTCTCGGATCTTGGTGCTATTTCCTCGTGTTTTGATTAAGTGTTGGTTACAGGTCGAGTCCAAGGTGGTGTCGGAGATAGAAAGAAAAGAGTTTAAGATTTGGTTGTACAGGAATATATAAGGACAGAAGATATTGCATTAAACAGATATATACAGAATACTGCAACATCAGTATTAGGTTTAGAATCATGGTGCTCATTCCCGACGAAGAGTTAATAATTACGGTATTTACAGTACCAAACAAAAAGGGGAAAAAAAACAATAGTTGCCTGTTTGGTGGATCGGACATATATATGAGAGCTCATTCCAAAGTAGATCGTGACATGCCTAACACAAAAGAACGTATTAATTCATTTATTGATATTTAATGTTTAATGTCACTGTCAGTATCTGCCCTATTTGATGACACCTATACCCCATTTAATGATTACGGTGTTTGTAGTACCAAACAAAAAGAGAAAAGAGAGAAAGAAAAAAAAAGACACTGGTTGCCTGGTTGGTGGATCGGACCTATAAGAGATCGTTCCAAAATACATGGTGATATGCCTAACACAATAGAACATATTTATTCATTTATTGATATTTAATGACACTGCCAGCATCAACCCTATTCGTTGACACCACGTAAATAGAGTTAATTTTTGCCAATCGTTATTGCATAAGTTGTCCACTTATTGGGGATTGTACCCAAGTCCTTCTTTACTATTAAAGCATATCGGTTACCACAGTAGACAAGCACTGTTTCACTACCAGGTGTTTGCATGGGAAAAGAGAAGTTAGTTATCAAGCAGCTGTCACACGTCGACCCAGCACACCACAATGGCTGATGAGTCGACCTGTGCCAACTCCTTCATTTTATAAGTTTGAAATGACTCTTTCATTGTTAATGATAAATTAGGCCGAGCTCACAACAAATGCATTATTTCCGAATACTACGTTGGCATCAGTTCTGAGATATATGTATTTTTTACCTTCAATGCATATAAATAACAACAAATTTATTGATGGGTTCAAAACAGGTATGACAGAAGAACGTAAATCGGGTGCACAAGTGGTCGGACAAGTCAAAAGAATGTGAGCGAGGCATTGGCAAAACTAGATTGACATTATTACTGTCAACTGTGACAACACAATGATCGTTAAATTACCGTTATAACCAGCTGATTGTGTATTTAATGGTCCGGGTATTTAATGGTCTGCACACGAAATGAAGACCTTTGCTCTGTTGGGTGAGAGAGATTTTTGTGGGCCTATCATATAAATGAAAGCAGATTGCCTCCACACCCGATATATAGGTAAAAGAGGATTACTGACGTTTCTTTCACAAGACGTGTCGTACACGCGACGATTCCTACACAAATAAGACGTTTCGTACACAAAAAATGGACGTTTCGTACACGAAGTGAGCGTTTCGTACACGTGTTTAATTATCTGTTTTAGACCTTGTATTATAAAATTATTTATTATTTTTGTTACATTAAATTAATATTTTTACATTTATGAATATCTCCCGTGAATATTTATGTAAAATTATTCCTGTTTTTATAGATACTGTTGGTGTTTAATTGCATGTTGAATGGGTTAATTTTCCTTGATTTCTTTGATTTATTGTTTGATTTACTGTTTGATTTTACCGATGAGTGACTTGTTTGAATATTGCCGGGATGTTTTTAGGTTATTTTGTTTGTTTGTTTGCACATGCGATGGCTAATCTAGTCAGCGGTAAATTGCAGAGGGTCTAACAAGCTTTCACTGGAATCTACAAGTGACCTTTGACTTGGAAAAACAACAAGCGCGGTGTCCTGCCAAATCTGAATTTCGAAAAACTGATCGTGTATATATTGGGGTATGGAACTGTCCTGAGCCAGGAGGGTCGAAAGGGGCTTGTTCCCCAAACCGTCCCTGCACGCCTTCGGCGCGTGAAACCGTTCCGTCCTCCTAAGCCAGTCACTTCATTGCCCAATACGACGTAATGGAGTACCCATGTTCTGGTTGTGGAGGCGATGTCAGGCCAAGGCAGGAGGCTTTGTGTTGTGACGACTGTAGTAGATGGAGGCACCGAAAATATGATACCGGTATGTCACGCCCGGTTTATCGGGAGTTAATGGTGAAGCTCTCTCTCTCTCTCTCTCTCTCTCTCTCTCTCTCTCTCTCTCTCTCTCTCTCTCTCTCTCTCTCTCTCTCTCTTTATTTATTGGGAAATAAAATTATTTCATGCAAGAAAATAGTCTTCTTTCTTTCTTTTAAACCCAAAATCTGAAATTAGAAGGAAAAAAGTGATATATAAAGAGAAAATGCGAAATTGAAATCTGTGTACGAAACGTCCAGGCTTTTTGTGTACGAAACGTCCTAAATTGGCCGTGTACGAAACGCCCGTGTACGGAACGTCCAGCACCCGGTAAATGATATAAAGGAGATCAGGGATATAGCGTGGTACTTTTTCTTTCTCTCCAATTTATTGGATCAGTTTCTGTTTTATGTACAGTTGCACTTGCACCATTGTGCACATTGTATGTTTCTGTTGGGTACGGCGTTAATATTGGCATTACCTGTTCGCTGAACCCCATTTCATTGAGGAGATAAAAATATTGTTTTTAAACAAAAATCAGCTTTAAGTTAGTGAATTAAACGTTACTGGTAGCAGTGTTCAACAGCAGCAGCAGCAGCTTCTATTGGTGATTGAGACATCTGAATTTTGAATAGATTAGATGCTGTTTTGCTGACATCTTTGCAGATGCCATGTAAGTAGACGTGATACGGTTCTTCAGGATGTTGTAGAATGTTCCCGCTACGAGGGAGCATACAACACGGGGAGAAGATGAATTATCAGGTGGTTTGTAAGGTTTTACGTTTTTCAGTTGCTTGGCTGGTCCGGATCTTTTAGTATCGGGTAAACTGGTCGCTTTGTGTGCTGGAGATCGACCATCCGAGCTCTGGCTCCCGCACTCCTCTCTCGATCTGTTGAATTAGCACTGGCACGGTTCAGATCGATCGATCGATCGGTGGGTGGGTGGGCGGGCGGGCGGGCGGGCGGGCGGGCGGGCACAGGTCGGGAAATTCTGTTGTAAATTATTTCTATGGAATTCAATGTCGTTTTAATATTTTTGAAGTTATATGACTTTATGACAAAATGAACTCATCTCAAAAGTGCTTTCACAAGAATGTTTCGAAGACTGTGATTCTTTTTATAAGCTATGATGCATCGTTTGTTAATGGCTTCTGGCAGTTTTGTGTTTAATTCTGTGAAGTTGTTTTTGAAAATTTTTGCAATTTTTGCAATTTCGACATTGCGTCGATTATAAATCAAAGGAAAACAAATAATTTTATTTGGCAACCCAGAGTACTCTCTATTGAGTCCGTATGGGTCCTGAGCTTACCAATCCAATAGTTTTCACGCTCAAGTCGTTTGTCTGTTGTGGTTTCATCATCGTCCAAAAACGGAATCGGGAGCCAGCACCATAAGGCATAGACAGATGAATTTTCAAGAGTTGCATTCTTCATCTTTTAACCCTTTGCCCAAAAGGGCCCGACTGCATAGATACCGACTTTCATGATTTGAAGCAGGTTCTTCATTTCCAGCATACAATAAAACCATACAAAATATTAACATCCTTGAAACCAGCTCATATAGCTGGCCTCAGTCATATCAACATTTGCTTGGTGTTATTAGATATGTGCCACAACATACGAAGCCGAGGAAGCCACACTTGGGCTAAAAATCTGTGCGGTTGTAGTCGTTTCGTTAGGTGAATGATTAGTATAGTTGATTATACAAAGTAAATAGTTTTTTTGGAGGATAAGGAAATTTGTCGTATAGGTCAGGTGAATGATTAGTATAGTTGATTATACAAAGTAAATAGTTTTTTGGAGGATAACGAAATTTGTCGTCTGACTAATTACCAGGCCCTTAAAAAGGCGATTAGCCATCCTAGTCTATTCAACGTCCTGGCTAGGAAGTAAATTAAGGGGAAAAAAACAGCCGCAAAATGCCACACAGCTTTGTGGGTATGGACAACACTGAGCATGCTCAACCATCTGGGAGAATCACCTACGCTTTATTTGAGATACCTGGTATTTGTCTATATGGTTTGAAAATAGATTGGGATTTTTATTTCTTGTCAATATGTGCAGTCTGGACAGTGAGGGTTATTACAGTAAATCTCACTTGAATATGACGACAATATATTGTTAGTTAGCGTATTCTTGAAGATGTGTCTATTTCTTATATCACGGATCGAGCTGTCAAGCGCGTTCCAGATTCTAGGAAATGCATACAATGGGAGATTTTCTAGTGATTTGGTTTGAGTTTTTTCTACCTTTAAGAGACCTGATTGCCTTGTCGCCATCCCTGATGTGTGTATTACGCTGCTGAATGTATTGTTGAAGGATGTTGGTAGTGTACCATTGTGCCAGTCTAAAACAAATAAGGATGCGTGAAGTTTGTACAGGTCCTCGACTTTAAGTATTTTGTCTTTTTTAAAAAGGGGTTCGGTGTGAGCATTGTATCGCTTGTTATTGATTATGCGCACCGAACGTTTTTGCATAATACCAAGTCTTTTGACTGCCTTAGACCGCCCCCAAATCTGGATACCATATGTCAAGTGGCTGTGAATTAAGGCACAATAGAGGGTTTTCATGGCATCGTGGGGAAGAATGTGTTTAACTTTGTTCAGGCTATAGTTGGCACGGGATATTTTAAGGTAGATCTGTGATATGTGGGCATTGTAGGACAAGTTATCATCGATATTTATTCCGAGAAATTTCAATGATTTTTCAGGCTTGGTGGACCCCACCCTGGTAATAGGTTGGTTATTAATCAAAATGTCATCTTGAAGATTACTAACCAGGTTGCGTTTATTACTTGGGTTTATTAAAATACTTTTTGTTTTGTTAGTATTTAACTTTAATTGGTTGCTAGAACACCACTCAAATAATTTTGGAAGTTCTTCGTTGAGGTACCTGATTTGGGGAGTAATGTCAGATTTGGAGTCATGTACTGTGGTATCGTCTGCAAAAGCTGGAAGGTTTAGTGTTGTTGCATTGCTAATGTCGTTAACGTATAAAAGGAACAGAATGTGCCCCAATATAGAACCTTGGGGAACTCCGCAGTTCATTGGAGCTAAATGAGATAGGTGTTCTCGGTACGAGGCATACTGGGTTCTGCTAGAGAGATAGCTCACAAACCAGTCCTTCGCTACTCCTCGTATGCCATTTGTTTCAATTTTACTCAATAGGATATCATGTTTGATGGTATCAAAGGCTTTGGAGAGGTCCAAAAACACCGCCAAGGTGTTATTTTTTGCGAGTTTATTATTTTCCAGTGCTATATTATTCAGGAGCTGAAGGACAGGGTGTATAGTGCTGTGTTTTTGCCTAAAACCGTAATGATGAGGATGAAGAATATTAAATTTGTCCAAGAAATCTGTTAGTCTGTTGGACATAAGTTTTTCAAGAATCTGAAAAAGTAGGCAAGAGACTAATAGGTCTGTAGTTGGTGAAGCAATGCTCGTCGCCTGTTTTGAATATTGGTACCACTTTTGCCGTTTTCATTCTGTCTGGCACAATGCCATTCCTAAATGAACTATTGATATGTGCAAGAGCCTCTGCAATTTCGTCTACCTTTGTTTTCAGAAGCCGAGTTGAGATGTCATCGCCATCTTTTGTCGATTTAGATTTTAGTTTCCTTAGAACAGAAATTACTTCCAGAGGACTGGTTGGTCTAATATAGAAATTATTTGGAAAATTGCTACCCATGTAATTCGAACACGATTTATTTGTTTTTTTAATTTGCTCTGATGTAACTTTACCTACGTTTGCAAAGAAATTATTGAACCCATTGGCTATGTCGCTAGGAGCTTTTACTTCTTCATTGTTAAGGATGAATGAAGATGGTAGTGTGGATGTACGTTTTGCTTTGCTAATTGCTTCATTTAGGATTTGCCATGTTTTTCGCATGTCATTTCTATTTTCTTGTATGATATTTCTGTAATAATTAGCTTTAGATTGTTTTTTAGCTTTGCTGAAGATTCGGCAATAATTTTTATAGTTCAGGATGTTCTGAGATGTCGGGTGTTTAAGTTTTTTGTTGTAGAATTTCAATTTATTATTAGATGATACGACAAGCCCTTTGGTTATCCATGGTTCTTTCTTAATGAATTTCTTATTTATCTGGACATTTTTCAATGGAAATGCTCTTTCATAAGCTTCTAAATAAATTTTTAAAAATGTTTCTTATGCCACGTTTGGACAGTCTGACTGCGTTACAAGACTGAAGTCGCTTTGAGAGAGAAGACATTTGAAGACCGATATACTTTCAGCGTTTATCATTCTTTTCGCAGTGAACTTTTTCGCATTGATTCCCTTTGAGCCCGTTTCAATATGGAATATTCCAAACTGATCGGACACGTCGGATATGATTATGCCAGAAAGAGATGACGGTGCAAGATGATTCGAAAAAATGTGATCGATCAAAGTGGCTGAATGACTCGTAACTCTTGTTGGTTTTGTTATACGAGGTAGAAATCCGTCACTAAACATAAAATTAACGAATTCTTCTGTTTTGGAATGAGTTGAAACTTTTAACAAGTCGAGGTTGAGATCCCCCATAATATATGCTCGTTTATTTTCCGCATTCAAAATACCAGTTATTTCGTTCAGCTTGGAAAGAAAAATATTTATGTCCGCTTTGGGGGCTGTATTAGGTCTGTATATTACTCCAATAATTTTAGGGATATTTCTAGTTTCAATCTCAATAAAAAGCGATTAGAAGACATGGGGGATGAAGATGGAAAGGTCTTTGCGGATTTTATATGAGGTACCCTCTTTAATATAAATTCCAACTCCACCTCTACTATCATCATTTTCAGTCCTAGAATTTTTAATAAGAGATTCGTAGCCCTCAAGTGCGTATGAAATATTAGGAGGGATCTGAAAGATTTCAGTTAGACCGATTATATCAAATGTTTTGCCGCCCTGTTGTAGATCATACAGCAAGTCTTTCAAAGGATCCCAGTGCGCTTTCAGACTTTGACAATCGATATGAAACAATGAGAATTCCATTTTCAGTTCGCTTATGGTCGACCGAAAATATCTGGGTGAGAAATAATTACAGTCTTTTAATAAGTCGCAAACGAGGAACTCGTCGGTTTCAAGAGTTGTGCGTAGCTTTCCGTTGTACAAATGTCTGAAATCGTATTCATCGCAAGTCTGGACCTCGTCGAAAGTTAAACTACCCGCCATTGAATCCCTGTAAACCACCTAGAATTCTCTCCGGACATAAGTTGAGAATGGACATAAATAAATGGAAGTAAATAATCCATGTAAACATTAGGATGAAAAACCGTGAACTGAGCGCTTTCCTCACATTCTCTTTGCTAACTCCGTTAATCATGTTTTTAGAGAGATAATCTCGATAAGCAATATTCTTTGAGAATCTTTTAACACTTAACTTGACATTCAGGTAGGTAATCACTTTGAAGCAGGCTGCAGAGAACTGTGTTTTGATAGCAATAATGCCTGAACGATACCAGTTCAGGTAGGCACTCACTCTGAAGATTAATTAGAAAGACTGTATTTTCTTACAATAAACAAGTACATTCAGGTAGTTTTGTGTTTTGATTGCAACTAAAGCGGGAACTCACTTTGAGGAATCTTCCAAAAGGGCTGTTTTTATAGCAGCTGTATATAAAATGGGTAGGACTACTTACCGAGAACAACCGAGAACAAATTAAAATAATAATAAAAGGCAAAAATAAATATTAATTGTTAGCATATAGGTGTCCTATGTTGTATATAAAATAAGAAAAAGCAAATTTAAAGCTTTTAGACCGACTCAGTCTGTGGTGATCGGTGTAAATACAAAATTAATAACTAATTCCCATCACATAGATTTTAATTTTTTTTTTTTTAAATTGTCTGTTCTTTTGTCGCCTATACTGGTACGTACAATTCCCATCACCATTTACCAAGGCTTTGGACCTGCAAGCCACACATGTAGACTTGGCTGGTTTAAAATTGTTTGTTCTTTTTCGCCTATACTGGTACATACAATTCCCACCACCATTTACCAGGGCTTTGGACCTGCAAGTCATACATGTAGACTTGGTTGGTTTAAAATTGTTTGTTCTTTTGTCGCCTATACTGGTACATACAATTCCCATCACCATTTACCAGGGCTTTGGACCTACAAGTCATACATGTAGACTTGGCTTGTTGTTCCATATTTGGAATCTTACCCGTCATCGGAAACAGACCTGCGTCACCTGATATAATAATAATAACACTTCGGTCGGTCGCTGATTTGTCGCGGTTCTCGTAAGAGAAGGCCTTGGTTACCCCTGTTCTACCAACTGCCTCCCCATTCCCGCGCTTTTTCTCTTCTCCCAACACCCGGAGACGAACTGCTTGATGACATCCCTTGCCCCATTCTTCCCAATCTCTTCGATTAGTATATTAACCCTCTCCTTTGAGTCGCCCCCCTAACCACATATCCTTCATTCTCCCACCCCACTTCCCCCTTATACTCCCCGTGAATCTCACTTATTTTTGAAAGTGGGCACTGTATGGTGTTCACTTTATGGTGCCAGCTGTCCCTATCTTAGGTTGTTCCATAATTGGAATCTTACCCGTCATCGTAAACAGACCTTCGTCACCAACGTTTCGCGACTTGGGATCCAACTTAGACCAGATGTTGGCGTTTACTGCTAACGCCACTACTCGTTTTTGAGTTCTTCACTCGCTTTCGCTGGCCAGGGTTTTTTTTTTTACACGACTGCAGTTTTGGGAAGTCATTTAATTTGCTGGACAGATAAGACAGAAAACGATGGTAGCATTGAAACGTGCCATCCCAATGTAAAAATACTGGTCCTAGAAGTATTGGCGGATCTGAAGTTGATTTCCGTATCAAGTTTGAATTTGTAAAAACAATAGCAGTTACATAACATGCGGCCAGATTAAAAGTTCTGTCAATTCCACTTTGAATTGCGGATTTAGTAGATACATGCCTTAGACGCTAACAATAAACTTTTATTTTCATTTTTAAATATTATTTTGTTTTGTTCTCGGCAAGTAGTCTCTAGAGTAGATACATGCCTTATACGCAAACAAAAGACTTCTATTTTTATTTTTAAATTTTTGTTTTGTTCTCGGCAAGTCGCCTCTTCTCGGTTCCGCGCCGAATGTGGGAATTAATAAATAATCCCATTCACCGTAGACTTGGCTGATTTAAAATTGTTTTGTTACTAATTTGTACATAATATATAGTAGATACATGCCTTAGACGCTAACAATAAACTTTTATTTTCATTTTGAAATATTATTTTGTTTTGTTCTCGGCAAGTAGTCTCTAGAGCAGATACATGCCTTATACGCCAGACGTGAATACTACTCACGAAGAGAAGAACATTTTCAACTCGGAACTGTTTATAAGTATTTTTTTAATATTAGTTTTATTTCAGGGAAGTTTTTATATATTTAGTTTTCGCAAGTGTGTCTGGGAGGACCGTAGGGTGTGATAAGGAGGTTTAATAGATAGGTTTTTCCGATTTTGTTGTTTGTTTGCCTTAGTTCCCTTTTTTCGTGTGTGTTTGTTGCCCTGGTGTTTTTGTCGTTTTTGTCGTTTTCGGTCATTGGATTCTGTATAATATTTGTAATCATGAATGGTAAGTGCACGACGGGTGTTCAGACGGAGGTAAGTATGGGTGTTAAGGGAGGTCTGGGGGAGGTGAGTCGAGGGATGCAGGTGGGGGAGTGTGAGGATACGGAGGCGTGCAGACAGTGTAATATGAGGTATGGTGGTGGTCGGCCAATGGAGAGTAGTGGGGTATGTGCGAATTGCAGGGATATTTTACAGTTGTTAGAGAAGTGTGTTGGATTCGAGCGGGAGATTGCAGAGCTGAGAGGGAGGTTGGGGAGGGCCGGTGTATCTAGAGTTACCCCGTTGAAGGTTACCTACGATGGTGAGGTTGAAGGTGGGTGGAAGGTCGTTGTGGACTCAAGGAGGAAACTGGGAAGCAGGAAACGTGGGGAAATAATGCTTGATGTGGGGGGTGTAAATGAGGAGGGGGGGTTCTAGTAGGAAAATTCGGAAGGTGGCGTCAGGCCAGGGCTGCGTCGAGTCCGGAAGCCAGAGTCGGCGTAAGGTTGCCAAGGTTGTTAGGCGGTGTTTAGAAAACAGGTTTAGTGTTTTAGACTCAGATTCCACTGGGGACGAGAGTGAGGGAGAAAGTGTGGGTGGGTGGGGGGGAGATGGTTGTTGATGATGATAGGCCAGACGGGGTAAGGAGGGCGGTCAAGAGAAAGAGGGGGCCAGGAGCTTGCAAAACGAGAGGAGGTGCAGATGATATAGGAACTGGGGCCAGAAGAAGAAAATTAGTTGTAGCGGGGAGCAGCATTGTACGTGGGATTGACAATGTAGTTTGTGGTCCTGATAGTTCCAACCGAACAGTCTTGTGCTTTCCGGGGGCGAAGGTGGAGGATCTCAGAGACCGGGTAGGTAGCATTGTGGCAGGCTCAGGACCGGAACCGGTAGTGGTGGTCCATGTGGGGGACCAACAATATCAGGGAGAGAAGGTCAGTAAGTTTGGTGGAGTCGTATAGAGGCTTAGTCGGCAAACTGCTAAGTAGGAATGCAAGGGTAGTCGTATCCGGGGTCCTTCCTGTCCTTGGAGGTGGGGACGAACGGAACTCAAGGATTTTGGCCCTAAATGAAGAGTTGGAGGACTACTGTGTTGATCTGAGAATACCCTTTATCGCCCATTGGGACACGTTTTTGGGCAATGGCAGCATGTACGGGCGTGACGGGCTGCATCTTAGCAGGGTGGGGAAACGAGTATTGGGGGATAAAATTCTACGAGTAGAAGAGCCTTTTTTTGGAGAGGAGCGGGGTGGGAGGTCAGAGGCAAGTATAACTTGAGTGGACATAGGTGGGGTAATCAAGAGTGAGTGGGACAGAATAAGTTTACCAGGACTAGCGCCAGAAAACAATGGGCCCAGTAGGCGGAAGCCAATGATCCTCGGTACCCTTAAAGTGGGTTATTGCAACACACAGGGTCTCCACCGGAAAGTAAGTGAAATTGCTACATTGATCGAGGCAAGTAAGCGGGTGTGTGTGGATAGGTGTAGGGCGAACGGAAGGGCAGAAAAGGGGGGGGGGGGTAGGCATGTACATTAAGGAGGATTTAAAACCGTCGCTGATCACAGATCTGGAAGATATCATCACCTCGGCTGAGGTGTCAAAAGAAATTGGATGGGTAAAGATCAGTCTGAGAAACAAAAGTATTGCCCTTGGGATTGTGTACTGAGCGGTGGAAGGAAGTAAACCCGAGTGGAATGACTCGATATACTCAACACTAAGGTTCAATATCACTGAACTAGAAAACAGGGGGCTCGGTATAATTCTGATGGGCGACTTTAATGGACACATAGGTGATAAGGAAGAAGGCATAGAGGGTGGGGACAAGAAAGTCAACAGGAATGGAAGGAAGCTGTTGAACTTCACAAATGAGCTCGGTCTGAAGATTCTGAACAGGGACGCTAGATGTAAGGGGAAATGGACCCGGGAGAGAAACGACAGAAAATCAATAATTTACTACATTCTCACAGATATGACTTTATGGTGGGAGGTGATAGGGGTAGAAGTGGACGATGAGGGAAAAATGGAGTTGGATAGTGATCACAACTTGATTACAGTGACGATGAGGGCCAAAAACCTAGAGAAAAGCAAAGGAAGCTTCAAGGAGGTTTGGGAACTCAAAAAAGATGCCGACTGGGCGAAGTTCGAAGAAAAACTTAAACCAAAGCTTGCAGCCGTACACAAGGGGGGGGGGGGGGGCATTGTCCAGAAGATGGCCGACGCCATAGTTGCGAGCCTATAGGAGGCAGGAAAGGAAAGTGTAGGAAAGATTAGGGTGCCAACACGGGAACTTGGGTACAGAGTGAACGAAGAACTGAAAAGGGCCATAAAGGTTAGAAAAGCTAAATGTGCTGCATACAGGAGAAGTAGAAAACTTAAGGGGGTGGAAAGCAATGAAGCCATGGTAGTAAACGAAGAATACCAACAAGCACGAAATAAAGTAAACAAGATTAAAGACGACAACTGGAGAGTGCGGCGAAGTAGCAGTCTTATTAGGACGATAAGATTGACAGGGGGGTCGAGTTTGAGCGTATTTTGGAAATGGGTGAACAAACGTAACAAAGGGAATAAAAGCGAGATCAAATCGCATTAGAACTAGTCAAGCACTGGGAAAAGGTAAACGATAAGCGATGGGTCATGAGGAACCCACTAGTGTCCGAACCAGGTCGAGGAAAATCTATCGAACTTCGTGTGCAGCGAAATCAAAACGGAGGAGGTGCGAAGGGTGATCTCCAAATTAAGGAATGGAAAAGCGGGAGGGGTGGACGAAATTCCTAACGAGTTTATCAAAAAAGGGGGAGAGGAACTCTTGGAAAGCCTAACTGATCTATTCAATTTAGCTATAGAAAAACAAGAGGTCCCAAAGGAGTGGAGGGAAAGCAAAGTGACATTTATTCACAAAAAGGGGGAAAAAGATGTCTTGGATAACTATCGAGGGATCTCTGTCAGCAGCAACATTGGAAAGGTTTTCTGTAAAGTCCTTTATGGGAGACTAGAGGAGGTGATTGAAGTGAAGGGTTTTTCGGGAGAAATCCAGAATGGCTTCAGAAAGGGAAGGAGAGTAACTGACCATCTTTTCACGCTATCGCAATTGATAGAATCCGCGAAAGCAAAAAAAGAAAAAGATGTTTATGGCCTTTTTGGATGTCAAAAAGGCATACGATAGAGTCTGGAGGGAGGGTATGTGGCGCAAGCTGGAGGCTCTGGGCTTAGGAGGCGAGTTTGTTGGAATTATGAAAGCATTATATAAAGATGTACAGAGTGAACTTAGCCTGGAAAACATTACAACAAAACGTGTGCCTATGGAGATAGGCCTAAAACAGGGGTGTATCCTTTCGCCAATCCTGTTTGCATTGTACATCAAAGGTTTAGGAGATGAACTCCTGCGTAGCGACGAGGGGGTAGCAGTTGGGGACTTGAAGATCCCAGGGCTATATTTTGCAGACGATATGGTTCTAGTGTCAGAAAGGGAAGAGGGGCTAGCGCAAATGCTGGGGATTGTTGGGAAATATGGGAGCAAATGGAGACTCGAACTTAATGAAAGCAAGAGCAAAGTTATACCTGTGGGCCGCAAAGTGGCCCCCACTCGAAGGTGGAGAGTGGGTGAGTTCTGCATTCCGGAAGGGAGCAGCAAACTTCTCAGTGTATGAGAGACAGGTGATTACGAGTATCTGGGGGTAAATATAAACATTACAGGAAGAGGCATCTACCGAAACCACACAAATAAATTGATTCTGAAGGGGAAGCGAATCCTTAACCAAATGAAACTTATAGGGAGAAACAGCTTCAATAAGGTTTTCGTGGGGAAAGCCATTTGGGAAATGGTGGGGCTGCCAAGTATAACATACGGAACGGAAGTGGTACCCCTAAACCAGACGGCCGTAAAGAGCTTGGAAATCTTGCAGAACGATGCAGGCCGATGGATAACGGGGTCCAGTAATGTCTCAGCGTTAGAAGCAATCAGGGGTGAGCTTGGGTGGATGAGGATCAAGGACAGGATAGACCTGTTGAAACTCGGTTATCTTAACTATTTGGTAAATCTCCCCGACAGCCGATGGTGTAAAGTAATGTTCCTGAGAACTTTCAACTCAAATATCAAAACGGGGTGGATGGTCCAAGTGAGGGAGCTAGTAGAGAACTACTCATTGGATATCTCGGACCTGGACGTTGGGGCAAACCAGGGTAAAACAATCGTCAGAGAAAGGGTCATGGAAGATTGTAACCGTAATTGGCGAGAGGGGGTCAAATCAAAGAGGTCTTTGGGTGGCCTGCGTGATAAGGAGAGGCCAGGTTTTGAAGAGTACCTTGATGGTACATTTGAGGGGGGGGGGGGGGTCACTGTTGTTCAAGCTGAGGTCGCGATCCCTGGAGCTGAGGGGAAAAATTGGGAAAGACGGTGAAAGGGAGTGCCAGATGTGTAATTTGGGCATGGTGGAGACCCTGGAACACTTTCTTCTAGAATGCCCAAAGTATCAGTCTGAAAGAATGAGATTCACTGGGAGTATAATGGGGAAGTGGGATGGAGGGATGAAGGACATGTGGTTAGGGGGAGACTCAAAGGAGAGGGTTAATATGCTAATCGGAGAGATTGGGAAGAACGGGGCAAGGGATGTCATCAAGCAGTTCGTCCCCGAGTGTTGGGAGGAGAGGAGAAGCGCGGGGATGGGGAGGCGGTTGGGAGTTCAGGGGTGACCATGGCCTTCTCGTCCGAGAACCGCGACAAATCAGCGGCTGGCCAAAGTGTTATTATTATTATTATACGCAAACAATAGAATTATATTTTCATTTTTAGTTTTTTGTTTTGTTCTCGGCAAGTAGCCTCTTTTCGGTTCGGCTCCGAATGTGGGATTTAATAAACAATCCCATTCACCATTGACCTGGCTGGTTTAAAATTGTTTGGTTACTAATTAGGGCCCCGCCGTGAGGCGGACGCCCTATAGTGATCGCTCTGCCCGTGTGTCCATCCGTGCGTGCGTGCGTGCGTGCGTGCGTGCGCGCGTCCGTCCGTCCGTCCGTAACAGAACTTATCCGGGCTGTAATCTTTCTCTCTTAATAGATAAGGTTTTGATATTTGACATGTGGGTATATTATCTCAAGACGATGTGTCGCGTACCAAGGTTGCCATGCTTTGACCTTGAACTTTGACCTCAAGGTAAAATTATTCCGAATTCGGGGTTCTTTTCTGACAAGTTCGTGTCCGGGCTGTAACTTTTTTCCCTTAATAGATAGGGTTTTGATATTTGGTATGTGGGTAGATTATCTCAAGACGACGTGTCGCGTACCACGGTTGCCATGCTTTGACCTTGAACTTTGACCTCAATGTCAAATTATTCCGAATTCGGGATTCTTTTCTGACAAGTTCGTGTCCGGGCTGTAACTTTTTCCCTTAATAGATAGGGTTTTGATATTTGGTATGTGTGTAGATTATCTCAAGACGATGTGTCGCGTACCACGGTTGCCATGCTTTGACCTTGAACTTTGACCTCAAGGTCAAATTATTCAGAATTTGTTTTTTTTCTGACAAGTTCGTGTCCGGGAAGGGATTTTAATCAGATTTTACCTATTGCTTGAAATATTTTAGTATTACGATTCACATCAGTTTATACCTAACATCGGTTAGTTGCTGCGGGGCCCGCAGAGATGGATTCCATCTCCGTGATATCTAGTTTGCACATAATGTACGCTAACAATAAACTTTTATAAGCTTTTATTTCGATCTTTATATATTAATTGGTTTTGTTCTCGGCAGGTAGTCTCTTCTCGGTTCGGCGTCGAAGGTAAAGGATTAACGAATAATCCCATTCACCATAGACTTGGTCGGTATAAAGTTGTTTTTTTTTCTAGCTTTTATATAGAGTACCTATATGCTAACAATTAATATTTATTTTTGCCTTTATTTATTATTTTAATTTAGTTTAAACAATATTTATTTGAAAAATCATGTTATATGTATACATCATATGGAACAAGAAAGCCTAGCATCCAAACTAAATCAAACATTTATGGTATACACAGTAACAGAAAAAAGAAGGTACAAAATATAAAGAAAGGGATTCGACAGTAAGCTAGAAGCTTTTTGGAGTTGTCTCCCTGAAAAAAAATGTGGATTTACACAACGTGGAGGTTACGGTCAATGGGGAGGTGGCGGTCCCAAGACGCACCCGCGAACGTGTGGGCAACAATCCGTGATCTATGACGCAGTAGTCGGGCAGTTTATTCTTGTAGATCGCAAGGTAGATCGCGGTAAGCAACACACACGCACCCACATGCGTCCCAGAGACGCCACCTCACAGATGTTTACACTTGTAGTACAAAATGTTGAGAAGAGAAACACATGTAAAGGTGGTAATAATCTGAATGATGATAATAACAATAATATTAATAATAAAGAAAATTAAATGAAAATAAGTCAAACAGAGATGTAAGGGCAGAGGAAAAATAAGATGTAAACATAAAATAAAAAGTAAACATAAAAAACATAAAAATACAGACTGTCGCTGAGCAAGTCAGTGCAAACATTGCAGGATTGGAATTTCAACTGACTGGTTAAAAGTGGCTATATCAATGGGCTAGGTGTGGGCTATTGTCCCATGTCAGAAGGTCTCGATAGCATTTCATCAGCCGAAGCGTCCACTTAACAAAATGAAACACTGTACAGTTTCAAATATATGGTGATTCTCGTCATTATTCAGTAATTCTGAGCCAAACAGTAGGCTAGCGGAATCGATAGCATATGGCAGAGAGCTGATTGTATTGTTTCGAAGATTTAAGTAAACTGGGCAGTACAAAAGAAAATGCTCGGTCGACTCAATCTCGCCACACTGGCAGGAGGGGGTAAGGGATAAATGGTTGTCATACAAGTGGGCATTAAGATTACTGCAACGCAAACGCAACCTACGATGATATATTTGAGCCACGCGGGATTTGTTACCGCTGTAAAATAGTGGCGGTCGTAGGTTGCCATTGCTGAGGAAGTTTCTGGAGTTACTGATAGAGGAATTATCACGAACAGATAAGGGTAAGCTATTCCATTGATTTGTAATGTTTGGAAGGAAAGAACGCTGGTACAAGTTTGTACGACAGAATGGAACTCGATAGTTGTGAGACGATCGGAGATTGTGTTGTTGGCTGGTTGACATGATAAGTGGAGGCACTTTATTAGCAATATATGATGGGGTAATATGATGGTACATTTTGAAAAATTGCACTAATTTGTGTTTGCGGCGTCTTTCCTCGAGTGGATCACAGCGAGTCTCAGAATAGAGAAGAAACTTACTAGCGCTAATGGTTGTACCAGTTATGATTCTTGCCGCCGCTATTTGTATTTTCTCCAGCTCGGCGGACTTCGATGTCGAACAGTTGTCCCATACTGTGTCAGCATATTCTAGTAAGGGCCTGATAAATGCGAAATATACTTTTTCTAAGACCTTTCGATCTAGAGTGAACTTGTGCCTCCTCAATAAGTCCAGCCGTGACCAAGCCTTTAAACAGATATGGTCGATGTGGTCATTCCACTTGCAGGTACGATTTAATATTACACCAAGGTGCTTATGGTTGTTTACTTCACAAATTTGGGTACCACTGAAAAATAATGGTGAGTGTAAGGCAGGGGTACTTTTGTTTGAGATCACCATACTCTCTTATTTTAATTTGTTCTCGGTTGTCCTCGGCAAGTAGTCTCACCGCATAAAATATTGCGTAACATTGGTTGCAACAGCCCACCCTCTAATAGTCTTAATGGCGTTGAGGGATTGAGTATTGACAATCTATTACTCCAACGTAAACTGCCGGGAATTCTAACCGCGTGCATACCCCCTCAGACCCCATTTGAGACAATAGGAAAGCTAGGCCTGTGTGATCCAAGTGAAATAAAATAAGGTTAACCGGGTCGCAAGGGATTTGTAAATCCCACATCGTCCCTGCGCGCCTTCGGCGCGAAAACCTTTCATTCAGCATCGGTTGCAACATTCATTCAACGATATATTCTTGCACCAAATGTAATAGGGAGGTTCGACCGCGGCAGCATGCTGTTTCATGCGATATTTGTGGGCAATAGCAGCATAGGAAATGTGAAACTAGCTAAAGCTTAAAGAATGTGAAACTGGTATAAACTAGGATTTTTATATGGACTATTGCCAAGTTACCCCCCGCGGGGATCGAACTTGTACCTTTCGGTTTGAAATCCAGTGGCTTAATCACTGAGCCACCGCGCTACAGTTAAAGTTAAAATATACTCACCAAACTTAAGATATGTACTGAGTATATCCCATATAACCAGTCAGCGTCCATTTGGGGACTCTTGCACATGTACTTTTCCAGGGTCTCACTTTCTACCTGTGGTCTTATTTTAGTACGACCGCTTTTTAGTGCCCACCGTTAAAAACTCCCGCCATTTCTAACTGTTGCACGTGCGCGTCCAAAACAGACGATTCTGCCAAGACGTCTTCTGAGTCAGCTGAGCTCAGCATTTGTACAGCAAATCTAGGTTAAGTAGGTCATTGTGAATAATGGTGTATATCCGCATATCTTTACTTTTATTTGGTGAGTTTTACTTGTAAAGTTGTATAATATGAATTAGGTTGGACCTAGTAGTAGGGAAGACACTGAAAAATTCAAGTTCTTCCAATAGCAATGATTTCTATTGCAACTTGTGGATCTCTACATGGCGATTACAAAACTGAAAACCTTTTCAAAATTGGTCAAGTATTTTTCGAGTTATGACATTTTTTGTCGCCCCAAAACTGAGTATTTTTCAGATTTCGAAAAGGCAGTTTGAGCTTTTCTGTCGAAATGGGCCCAAATACCCATTTCAAGGGTCTCTATCTTGACATAAGTGAAGATTTCAAGACCTCTACCTTATTATTCTTGTCAAGTTCACTGAATATAATGCTTAAAAGTGTTCACAGCCAGATTTTTTAGTAAATAAAGAAAGTTTGGACTCGGGGAAATCATGGGTTCATTTTATGGACTTAGTTTATTTTGCCTTTGTGACTTGGCTGTACTGCTCTGAGAGTCCATGTTTGTGGATCTACAACTCAAATAGTAGTTCAGTTCACTGGATTCTGTTGTGTGTCCCTCTTTAAGCACACTTGGTAGAACATATCTGTGTAGCATTGCCTTGATATAAAGAGAATTGGGTCTGGTTCATCCAAATGTAGATGGGGTGTATACCCTTTTTTCAAAAATGTAAAATTTTCGACAATTTTTCTATATTTTTTAAGGATTTTCGTGTTTTAAAAATTGATTTAAACCCCAGAAGTTATAAAATAACCTTTATTATTGAGTACAATTAATTCTGAGAACATTTCTGTTTTACTTCCAGCTCTGAGCCTTGGCAGTTTAGAAATTCTATCCATTTTTCAAGCGTCATTGTCCAAATTTGAGGTGTCGGCTACACCTGCGGAAAGTTAAGAAAAGGCATATGCTGGACAGAAAACAACCTGCAAAGCCAATTACTTGCGATATTTCTTTACAGAATAACTGGTTTGGTGAAGAAATGGGAAAATGGTCCTCAATTAATGATTAATATGTATATTCTGACTATTTTACACCCCAAAATATGCCAAAAACGGACAGAATTCAAAACTACCATTTCACCAGCATTATACAACAAAAATGGTCATAACTCGAAAAATATTCAGAAAAAATTGATGTGGTAAAAAACAGATGGTACACAAATTCATTTGCAACTAAAATAAATACATTTTATCAGTATACTACATCAGAGTGGGGGTTTAATATTGAAAAATCTACCCCTCCCCCTTATTTTTGGAAAGTGTTTGGTCTTTGACTTTGACATGCACATGTGTAGTAATTGACAGGAATGACTACAGTCAAATTGCTAACAGTCTTGTAATGGTACAAGAGGAGACAGAAGCACTTAATATGAAGAAAATGAACAATTTTTTGTTAAAAAACATGTATTTACAATATATATGTGGCCTCCAAACTCCCCACCCCTTATGGCCACAACTGAACCACCCTTGTACATGTAAGCCTATCAAAGTGCTCTGCAATAGAAGTGAAGATACCCGGCTAGTATGTCTTTTTCTCCCTGGCATTTGTATAAAAAAAATGTTTATTGCTTGCCTACAGATCAAAGTTTGAGGAAATAATTCAAACACAATACAGATAATTTCCAATACTTTATTGTTCTCACTCTTAACAGAAGATACAGTGACATTAATTTTGTTCATGATGATCAAAAACATTTTTCTAATCTACTAGAATATGTGGCCTCCATCCTCCCTTACTAGCCACTACCTTACCACCTTGTAAATGGAATGACAAGACAAGACCTTCAAATTTTTTAAATGAACAAGTTAACAAGAGAATGACAAGACAATGTTATAAATTTATTTATTGGTTCTTAACGCCACACCAGCACCTAAGGCTACATCATGGTGAGAAAACAGTGGAAAGTAAAGAGTCATCAGTTATGAAGTAAAAATATTTAATAAAAATAATAATAGAAAATGTTATAAATAAACTTCATCTTTATTTTGAGTTAAAGAGTACATGTAATGTGACACAGTATTGAATTTTTTATTTGTATTTGACCTGTACATGCACATTTAGATGTTTCTCTGTTGATCTGTACTCTCTGACAATCCAATTTTCCTGTGTTCTGGGAGGTAATAATAATAACTTCTGAGCTGACAATAATTTTTGGGAGGTATAATTTCTGAATCTGGTGGGAAGAACAGCTGGTATTTGTCTGGATCTGAAATAGCAAAAGAAGAGATAGTCCTCACCAGGAAACTGCTGACTGGAGAATAACTACCATATCTCTGGTAATATTATCTTTTTGCTGCAGGCCTTGACAATTCAGGCGAACGATCATTCTGTTCACCTGGGGGTTACGCAAACAAAAATTAAGGCGAAATAGATGTTCGGTTAACCACAAGAATCCATTGGTTAACCAACTTTTTTACGAATGTCATAAGATGCCTGAGGAGAAAGTAGTACACATACAAATATTAAATTTGTGCTTGTTATTCAGCTGTAAGCATAATTAGAAACATGCTGTCACAGTTTATGGAAAGTGAAATGCACTGTAGCCTGATGTGTGAGGGAGCCACTGCCAAATCAATTCTGGACCTATTCACTGCTACACATTCTTATGTGTAATGCTGCCAATAGAAGAGGCACAGCTCTCTATTTCTGGTGATTGTGTATTTCTGCTTCGATGATATTTTTATTGTCAAAAGTCATTGCGTGTTACCAACAGAGGAGGCATAACTTTACATTGCCCTCCCAACCCGGTTACCCCTCTCTCAGCACAGGCCTACAGCCTTCGGGATATGCCTGTGGCATATCGTGTTTGGATTTTTGGTTAACCAATAGTTTAATGAAACAAATTTACTTAAACTTCAGAATAGGTTAATGAACAACCGAATGGGTAACCTGTTTATAGGTTTACTAAAATATGCAATTGTCAAGGCCTGAGGCAGTAATGACATTTGGAAGGTGGGCTGGTCCATGGTTGCTGTCTTGAAGGCTGTCTGAATTTCTCTCAAGAAATCCTGAAAAAAAAAAAAATTAAATAAACACATACCGTTCAGTTTTGAATAATAATGGAGCTACTGAAACAGGGAATGTTAAATATGACAAAATACAATTCATTTTGAACATACATTGCAGTAAATCTTGGGAATTACTAATGATTGAAATTTATACTTGTTTGCTTGAGTTTACCTCACGCTTGCAGGTTTTTGAAATAGGAATCAATGGTGGAGACAGGGGAGGAGAAAAATAGATACCCCCCCCCCCCCCCCCATACATATGCTCAACTCAGACCTCCAGATACTATATATGCACTATTTCCATAACCTATTTTAGAAAAGTTTCTGAGGGAGGACCCCAGGGCCCCCATATAATTAAAATTAAACCATTTTGTGAATCACCGCTTCAACATTGACATTGAAAATACTCTTGAAAAATATCATTCCAGACCAAGGATGCTGAGCAGAAGATGGGTTGCTAGCTGCAGTTTGAATGAGTAATGGCTGAAACTTTACAACATGCATTGGTGCATGTCAGCTTGTGTTTAGTTGGAAAACTAACTTGACTGTCCTGCCCCCCCCCCCCCCCCCCCCCCCCCCACACACACACACACACCTGGGGGCCTGGTGGCTCAGTAAGTAGAGATGCTGGTTACAAGCCAAGAAGTCCTCTGTTCGAATCTAACCTGTAGCAACTGCGTTGTGTCCTTGGGCAAGACAATTCACCCCCATGGGCATGGGAGCATTGTGTACTAAGGCAGACTGCACATAGATCGTGCACTTGTCGTCAACCAATGAAAACACTGCTTGTGTGGAGTTCATACGTTGAAAAGCTTGACAGTTGCTTGGTGGTTCTCTCCGGGTACTCTGGCTTTCTCCATCAGTAAAACTGTCCAACATGAGGTGACCTGGCTGTCAAAAGTTCTGTTTTAACCCCAATAAATAAATAAATAAATAAATCTGCCCCCCCCCCACCCCCCCCAAAAAAAAAGGACATTGCTTTATGAACAAAAAACTCTGAATCAGTTGCTCTGGTTGATTGTCTGGAGTCTTACAGTCCCTTGTCATTGCTTGGTGGTTCTTTCCAGCTTCCTCCACCATAAAACTGTCTATCACGAGGTGACCCTGGCTGTCGAAAGTTTTGTTAATCTATCCAACATGAGGTGACCAGGGCTGTCAAAAGTGCTGTTATAACTCCAATAAATAAATAAATCCCCCCCGCCCCGCCAAAAAAAAAGGTCAGCACATTACCAAACTGAATCAGTTGCTCTGGTTGTCTGGAGTCTGACAGTTGCTTGTCATTGCTTGGTTGTTCTTTCTGGGTTCCTCCACGATGTGATCCTGGCTGTTGAACGTGTTGTTAAAACCCAATAAATAAATAAATCCCCCCCCCCCCCCCCCAAAAAAAAAAAGAAAAGAAAAAGAAGCCGGGACATTATTAATTAATATTGATGACATTACGTTTTGTGAACAAAAAACTCTGAATCAGTTGCTATGGTTGATTGTCTGGAGTCTGACAGTTGCCTGCTGTTACTTGGTGGTTCTCTCCAGCTTTCTCCACCTGTAAAACTGTCCGACATGAGGTTACCCTGGTTAATGAAAGTGTCATAAAATCCCAATACTCCCCCCCCCCCCCCCCCACAAAAAAAGTCTAGATGGTTGCTTGTCAATGCTTGGTGGTTCTCTCTGGGTACTTCAGCTTCCTCCACCTGTAAAACTGACACAAGGTGACCCTGGCTGTAGAAAGTGCCATTAAACCCCAATAAATACCCCCCCCCCCCCCCAAAAAAAAAGTCAAGAAATTATCAGTTGATATTGATGACATTACATAATGTGAATGAAAAACTCGAAATCAGTTGTTCTGGGTGATTGGAGTCTGACAGTTGCTTGCCATTGCTTGGTGGTTCTCTCATAGTATTCTGGCCCTCCCCCAGCTGTAAAACTGTTCAACACAAGGTGACCCTGGCTGTTGGAAGTGTCAAAATCTCAAACCCCCTCCCCACAAAAAAAACGGTCTAGATGGTTGCTTGGTAGTTCTCTCTGGGTACTCTGGCTCCTCCACCTGTAAAACTCACTGACACAAGGTGACCCTGGCTGTAGAAAGTGTTGTTAAACCCCAATAAATCCCCCTCCACCCCCCCCCCCCAAAAAAAAAATCACGACATCAATTAATGTTGATGGCATTACATAATGTGAACAAAAAACTCTGAATCAGGTGCTCTGGGTGATTGCAGGTGACCCTGGCTGTTGAAAGTGTCGTTGAATCCAAATAAATAAATAATCCTCCCCCCCTCCCCCAAGAAAAAAAAACAACAAAAACAAAACTGTCAGGGCATCAGTACTGATAACGTTTCGTTATGTGAACAAAAAACTCTGAATCAGTCGCTATGGAGTGTGGTTTACCTTTCAAAACATGATTTAACAGCCCCACCCCCAAGCCCCAACGGCCAAGCTCCATGAAAATTCAGATTTTGTGAAAACATAATTTAGGTCACCTCAGACAGGAGCATGCTATACCACTTAATGCAATCGGCACATTATAAGCTCTACTATAAAAAAAAAATGATTTTAGATCATTTATTTAGCCGAATTCGGTATTCTTTTCTTTGTTTTGGATTTAACTTTTAATAAAAGTTTAAGCAATCCTAGGTAACCCGGGCCGTTCCGGTGCGTTTTTGTCCCACGGCCACGGCATGGAAAAGTTTAAAATAAAATATTAAATATATAACTTACCATTGGATAGTACCGGCGGGTACTCCAAAATTTCCTTTAAATTTTCCATGTTTTTTTTCCAGAATTTTATGCACTTCGAGATCATAGAAATTGCAATTTGAATGTTGCGAAAAATGGTCGAGTGACGCTTCCAATGAATTACGTAAGCACCGGCCGAAATACGGATGATAATTTGCAGACGTCTTTTTGTTTCTGAAAAAGCGGCTTTCATTGGTTTCTTTAAAATGTCATCGACTGGCAATCCCTGACACCAACCAATCGTATCTTGTCTTATTTAAAAGCTTGTAATCTCCTCTCTAAAAATATCTTTGGTTCCGTTCGATCCATAAAGCGGAACCTCCGGAGAAATGTGTAGAAAGTTCTTTTTGATGTTTCGCACCCACTCATCATTAACGGATGCAACGGAACCAGGCATCATTGTAAAGTTCGAGATCTGCTCTATCTGTTGCATTTATCCCCATGGTGAATCAGTCAATATTCGCCAGTCGATGCTCCGTTGAAATAGGGTGTCAAAAAGTCACAAAGAAATTTTCACGCTAAAATTCGTGCAAGTGAACCGACTTTGACGTCGCGGTTCAGCGAAAATAAAATAACCACAAATAAAATGAGATGATACCCAATTACCATATATCAAAATCTCCTGGAAAATGTTTTTAAAATTATTTGGGAGTGTTAATACAATAAAATTATGAGACATTGAAAAAGACACAATTTGTGATTTTTTGCCTGAAATCTTAAAATAAGGCGACGACGTAATGACGTCCCTACTAGTAGAGAACGCAGTCGCAAAGGACTGGCCTATTGTATCGTAAAATTGAAAGAAAATGATTCTTGCTAGGCCTACAGTCTCATTGATTCAGACAGTAACGGGTCAGGCGATGTTGAGCCTTAAAAAACTCGACCTTGAACAGCATTTTAAACTAAAATTTGACTCTGGGTTTGTGAATTATGATGGTGCATCCAGTTTTCGATAACGATAGGCCTTTCTTCGGTTATCTTACAGTTATCTGATGTAGGGCAGCGGGGGTAGTATTCGACCACTTAATGTATTTTGAGACTTCGCGACTTTCAATACAAATTACAACCACCTGCATCTGAATAGATGTTCGAGTTTGGAGACGACATGCAATGGAATGCGCCTCCGATTTTACACAGTGAAGGTCAAGGACGAATATAAACACGTTGGTCGAAATAGGGCAGTATTCGACCATCTGAGGTAGTATTCGACCACCCACCAATTTTGTCAAATATTTGCCCCAAATGCAAAATAAGAAGCTCCCACGGACATTTCCTAATGGGAATGCACTTTATTAGCGATGGGCAACGTCACGACAAAATCGCTTTCCCCATTCTGCACAATGCTAAATTATCGAAATTTAATTGACGATTATTTTAGGATAAATGTTCTCAATATCTTTATTTTTGGGCTCATTTCATCAATTGCCTATGGACTTAACATTTCACGTTGACAAAATTTCAGTTCAACTCGTTTTGACAACATGAAAATACTTTGAAGTGAGTAATGGCTGCGCCCTTTTGTTTATTTTGAAAGCTGCCATTTTGAATTTTTAATACACTCGTGACTTCTTGCTTGGACCAATTGGCTTGCATCATTGGCTGACCTATTAACAGAATC
The DNA here is from genome assembly GCA_031216915.1 of Pictodentalium vernedei. Taxonomy (NCBI): domain Eukaryota; kingdom Metazoa; phylum Mollusca; class Scaphopoda; order Dentaliida; family Dentaliidae; genus Pictodentalium; species Pictodentalium vernedei. Next base: position 231,130,540 of record CM062290.1, on the reverse strand, counting down.
GTGGGAATAACCTTTATAATACGTCATCCTAAGTATCTAACCTTTGTAATGACGTTTGAATAAATTGATTAACTGAAGAATATTTTGAGATTTACTGTCGGAAAGGCACGGGGAATTTGCCTGTTTTCGTGCAAAAATTGACTTCCGCGTTCTATAGAACATAATTTAACCGCATAATTCACTTAGACTCAGACATTTTTTTAGTTCTACATAATCCTGAGATAGTCGGCTGCTCAGGAAACTTTAAATTCAGTTGCCGAACCGATGCGACGACAGCCTTCAACAGCTTGCTTTATCGGTCACGTGTACTCAATTTGTAAACAAAACGCACATGTTGACGGGACGTTCATAAACTTGCAACGTAATCGGAGTTTTCAGTGCCAGTACATTACCTTTTTGTGAAAAAACATTTTATTTCAGCATATTTAATTTATTTAATACTCATTTGGCTTCAAATAATTATTTGTCTCTATAAATTTTTAATTTTAACAAAATTATTCACATTAAAATTGGTCAAGGAATTTGTTTCTCTTTGCAAATTTGGGTGGTGCTACAGACTACAGTCAACATTGAATTTGACATCTGCTTGTTTTGCCACACCAGTTCGTCCCCTGAGTTCGAATGTGTTATATGTGCCAGGGGGAACATATAACACATTGGAACCCAGGGGACAAGTTGCCTCGATATTCAGGGTTTCTGAATACTAAACACACAGATATTAATTTTTATTTATTTATTTATTAGAGTTTAACAGCCACGGTCACATATTGTGTCGGTGACAGTTTTTGCAGGTGGGGGAGCCAGATACAGAGTACCCAGAGAGAACCACTGAGCAGCTGCCAGCTCCCCAACATCGTAACTCCACATTGCAGTACAGGCAGGGTTCGATTGGTTGAATATATGCGCACCACCGACATGCAGTATGCCTTAGTACATGGTGTTACATGCCCTCATGTGGACAATCAGGGTGAAGTGCCTTCCCCAAGGACACAACGTAGAAGTCTGAATTGATTGCTCAGTCAGCCATCCAAGGACTAACTGGACTCGACATTGCGCAACTTTGGTGATCTGACAAGAACCGGTTACCGCAATGCCACTGCGCCCCAATATTAATTTCAAATCAAATTTTTAAATTAATTTACACTCAGCTGGTAAACAAAAAAATGCCTGATCCTACCAATTTAGAAATTGTTGAACTATTATGAAAAGAATTATGAAAAGAATGGCACTGGAGACACTGTCAGAGTGATCATCATTAGGACACCGATGAAAAACACTCCATATATGTGCACACAAAATTTAAAAAAATTATGTACATGTAAATTATAATGCCGTATTTTTAAAAAAGGGTACAGCGCAGTGCATGCAATATGCAATCTTGCCTCTGTTACCAGTGGGAGTTCATGCATAAACAACTAAGAAAAAAAAACTTGATTAAATATGAAGAAGTGAAAGCTTGGTACAAACTCACCATCTGTTACCAGTAGGAGTTCTTGGATTAAACAACTAATAAAGAAATTAATAAAATGTGAAAACTCAGTACAAACTCACCATCAGTTTCTAGTGGGAGTTCTTGGATTAAACAACTAATAAAGAATTTAATAAAATGTGTAATCTCAGTGCAAACTCACCATCTGTTATCAGTGGGAGTTCTTGGATTAAATAACTGATAAAGAATTTAATAAAATGTGAAAACTGTTGAATCAAAACATGTGAAATTACCTCTGTTACCAGTGGGAGTTCTTGCATAAAACAACTGATAAAGGACTAAATAAAATGTGAAACAGTGTAAATCTTGGGACATGCAAACTCACCACCTGTTACCAGTGGGAGTTAATTTAAAAATTAAAAGTATACATGTACATGTGTTGTGGTGAAACTGCGTCAGTGAACCAAACATTATGTTCACAACTAAAATAATTACATTCTCGTGATGATCACCCTGACATGTTTTTAATTTCTCTGGTCACAAGCGGTATTCATTACGCTGTATTGCCATCTGGTAATAATTTTGGTGTGTCACTGTGTGTGTGTGTTCAATAGCTGTCTAGGCTGACTGTGTTGAGACTTATGAATTAGTAAACTACCTTTTTACTGAAATTTCACTAATGACCGTGGACCCAGGACAATTCAACACCTTATTGGAGGCTGGGGGCACGGTGGCATTGCAGTAACCGGTTCCTGTCAGATCACAAAAGTTGAGCAATGTCAAGTCCAGTTAGTCCTTGGATGGGTGACCATCTGAGGGATCAATTCAAACTTTTGCATTATCTCCTTGGGCAAGGCACTTCACCCCCGATTGTCCACTTGGGGGCACGATGACACAGTGTACTAAGGCGTACTGCACGACTTCAACCAATCTAACCCTGCCTGTGCTGGCAGCTGCTTGTTGGTTCTCTCCCGGTACTCCAACTTCATCCACTCGTAAAACTGTCACCGACACAACATGACCTTGGCTGTTAATGTGTCGTTAAACCCTAATAAATAATAATAATATTGGAGGCTATTAATATTGTCATTTTTTTTGCATGGGGGTAGGGTTTATGAATCTAAATTTTGCCGATATTTTACATCTGGCAGGAGAACAGTGTTCTGTAAATTATTTGATTTTGAAAAATATTTTCAATTACCAAATGACATTACCATATAAATATATACTGAAATTCTTATCTCTGTTGAGATTCATTCTGTACTTTAACACAAAAGAGGGAAGAAGCTGGGCTTTCAAAAGATTTCTTAAATAGCTGATTTACATGTAGTGATCAAGGACATTGATGACCTTCTCACAATGTGTAGCAAGAATACTGCTTATGTTTGGCAAATTGTGAGAATGTCGAACGCTAGGGCCTACTTCAACACTATTCATTTAAGGGTTTGGTTACACCCTCTAATAAAAGAGGAGGGCTTGCTACAAATAAATGATCTAGTTTATCAGACTATTATTTTCTTTCAAGACTCAAATGCTACTTAGTATTATAACTAAACTGGCATTTCAATTCGGACTGAGGCCGTACATAGATTCACGCCAATCATTTTTACAGAAATTGTCTGAGTTAACGTAACTTCAATACATAATCGGATATAAATGGTCGTAACTCCTGAACCAGTGGGCCAAATTACAAATTCTTTTTAATTTTGTGTTCAGAATGAAGTGCCCTTTACACTGACATATAACTTGATATATGTGAGTAACATCAGTAAGCCTGTGAGGGCTATACCTAAGCATATCATGTATTGGGCTTTTCGACATCCAAACTTGCAGAAAATTTTGAAAATCTTGAAAATTGAAATCACCATAACTTTTGAAGTACTAGGTGTATTAACATAATTCTTTCAGATTTGTATTCAGGATGAAATTCCCTAAAAAATGATATATGACATGATATATATGAATGAATTTGAAAATTTTCATGTCCCATCACTAACTTTATCGCCATAATCTGGATATTCGTCGACAATTTCGCTCGCAGACAAATATTATATTTTGAGTATTTGCACCTACCTCGAAAACAGGAAATTAATTGCCCATTGGGGACGAGTGAAAGTGGCGATCTGATTTAACCAATTATGAATGTCAACAGAAAAAGAGCAAGTAATATTACAGTCATTCAGGCAGTAACGGGTCACAGGCAGTAACGGGTGAGACGATGTTGAGCCTTAAAAAAATTGAATTTGAAGAGCATTTCAAACTAAAATTTTATTCCAGTTAGAAGAAGTAATTTGTTGCCCGTCGTCTTAGAAAGTTTTGTGAGTTTATTGTTGTTTTTTGTTGACGAAAGTGATTTTTTTTAAAAAGACTGAATGTGCACCGGAAGAAAATTTCGACACGCGAAACTGCAAAAAAAAGTTTATTTCTCAGTTACGGGAAGAGAAATATAAAGAGTGTGAATGTAATTACTCTTATTTGAACAGGTTTGTCTACGCTTCAAATTCACGAAAAAATAACTGGGATAAATATCTGGCATCATGATATATTTATTCGTTTCAACAGCGAGTCGAGTTGTCAATACCGGGTCACTGTCAGACATGCGCATTAAAACCCATTGAAACACTGCTCCAGTTGAACTATTTTTAGAAAATTAACGCTAAACTACTGCATTTGATACACTTCGTTTTCACTTCTTTCCACTGTAAAAGTTGTGAAAAAGTGTGGTGAAATTAATACAGAGAAGACAAAAAAGACTTTTTGTGTCCAATAAATACATATAAATTGGGAAAATAGATCGCCAGTGGGTGCCAAAGAGGGTGATTCTTTATAGACGCAAGCGACCCGTTACTGACCAAATCGCGACAGGCAAACGATTTAATTTTATAAAATAAACAGAAGCTTTATCTGAATATTTCCGCTGCAATAATGAGTGTCAGATACCTGTCTGTCAATAACAAAAAACAAACTTTGGATAACTTATTTTATTTGAGAGAAATAAACGAAAATATGAAAGGTGACCCGTTAAACCCTGACTGACTGTATTACTCTCCAGTTAAATCTGTTTCAATTGGTTAAATAAAAATATTTTTACAGCGCCTTTTTCGTTTTTTAATTTTTTTTTCGAATTGACCAAAAAGACTAGATTAACCAGGCTTACACTCAGAGATTTGTAGTATCCTTTGTCAAGATTCAAATTACTTCTCGTTACTGTATCCCTTAATTTTGATAAGGCATAGATGAAGCAGCTTCTCCACTGTAATGAGGCAATAGGCTGCCATACATAGTTCTGCCATCAGATCATAGGGACCAGGTTTGTAAGCCAACCAACCAAGTCCCCACTTTCTGATGGAAGAACTACAGCCATATGCTGATTTCAGTATGTTGCGAGGGGGGGGGGGGGGGTTGGTAGTGGGGTGGGGTGGGGTGGTGGAGATTGCAGACGGGAGGCCTTATAATAATATTTTTCTTTTCACTCAGGACCGCTGTTGTTGTGAATAGTGGGGTAGCCGAGATTCAGATGGGGGTGGGGGGGGGGGGGGGGGGGCTGAGTAAAAGTTGGGGTCTTGGGGAAGGGGATGTCACGGCAAAGGCACATGCACTGGTGGGAATTCTCCCCCAGAAATATTTTTTATTTTAGGATGCTCTCAAGTGATTTCTGGTGCCATTCTGGTATGGAATAAATGAACAATATTGGATGACAGGATTATGTAGCTTTGTCAGATTGTTGTTGAATGATAAAGAGTTATTGGAATACTGCTGCAGATGTTGCTTTGCTTTACCCTGTGGCTTGTACCATATCCTCAACCATTTTAAACCCTTGCCTGTAGTAACACATTTTGAGGACTTCTTTCATTCCTCACATCTCTAAACGTTTTCCTAAACCGTTTCTCTACAGCACCATGTCATCAGTGATAATGGAGCTACACAGAAGAGAGCTTGGTTTGCCAAACAGCATGATAGTCCATGAAGTAGAGAGGGGAATTTTGAAAATGTTTGAGAAGGAGTGGTGGTTCTGCTCGAACTCCATAGAATTATTTTATTGTAAAGTCATGAATTTTTCTAGACGGTTATCACTTTTTCAGGGAAGAATCAAAGATATTTTTTTTGATTTTTTAAATAATGACTGTGAGTGGATCGATTCCAGCTTAGTCCTTAAAGTTAGACAGATGTATGACCCCTCCTATGAAGGGCATACTCAATGTTTGTATAATGAGCTCATGGCAATAGCTGAGAAAATAAAAATTTGCTGCTAAATGAATAACGTTTGTTAATTTAACATTTATTATTTTGTAATATACTTCTTTTTTATAATTCATCCATCTCTACACAAGTGTTCTGAAACCCTAAAAATTTATAAACACAGATACTGCCTAAACATATTGGTCAACTTGGTCAAGAGGCCGATGCTGAATCAATGTCTTTGTGTCAGATTATTTTAGGCGCATCATGTTGTAATACTCAAACAAGCCTCTAAAAATCATTGTTTGCTCAAGGTGAAAAAAAGATTTGGGATATTTACAGTGGCTGATCAAATGCATCCCAAAATACTCATATTTTTTCTGTTCAGTTCATGTAATTTCTGCCACATGTCTTGTAGTACATGAAGAGACTTTAAGGGTCATTTTTTATGAAATGGCAGCAATTCTAAATAATGTTCCAGTAGTCTTTGAGTCAGTGTAATCTTTATCTGGGACAATGAACGTCAATAGACTATGTGGGTGTTTCCTTTGTGGTTTCATCTGTCCATGACACGGTCACCCTGTGGCATAGTTACTAGTAGGTAGAAAAGAAATGCATTTCTTTTAGGGAAGGTTTCTTTGACAACTTCATGTGCGAAATCTGCTTTTACAAATTAATTTTTTAAAGGCCCATGAAAGCAATTATTTTCATTTGGAAAGGAATGCTACTACAGTGAAACCCTGTTAATTGAATAGCCAGTTTGCCAATGAAAATTATTCAATTAACTGGAGTATTCAATTAACAGGGATTGTGTCACTTTCCTGTATTTTTTAGATAAACTTGGCATTTATTCTATTATATCTTGTTTCACAGAGCTCCATGAGCTCTGTCAAACAAGATATAATAGATTAAATGCCCGTACTGAATGTACTGAGGCCAAATAGGTCTATAAACAAAGGAAAACTGGGGAGAGTCAGGATAATTTCTCAACAGGGCACAAGATTTTTTATTCAATTAAGAGGAGTTTACTCTATAACCTATATTCAATTAACAGGTCAAATTTGTACTGGAGGTATGGTAAATGTTTTTATGTTGGGAAATTATATTCAATTAACAGACTTATTCAGTTCATAGATATTCAGTTATGTGGGCTCCACTGTATTAACAACTTCTTAGACATGCTGCAGACATGCGTCAGATGTTGCTAATTCCAGTATCAATTTACATTTCACATTTACTTTTCAGGAGCAAAACCTTTTATGGATCTTTTCAAGGGAGTTTTTAAGCTATTTTTTTGTTTTGTTTGTTTTCTGTTAATTTGTACATGTGAATGTGATATTTTTATACTGTACCAATGACCCAGACATAGCTGGTGCTAACTCTTAAAATATAGGGCCAAACACAAATTTTGCCCCCCAATCCCCAAAATTTGCATCTAAAACCAAAGAAAACATGTCCTGAATGGCCCTCCACACTTCACCTCTACTGCGCATGCGCAGTGTCAAGGACGTTCCGAAATTGGCGCCATTAATCATTCTAAGTTTAACCCTTCATCAGTTAACATCTGACTGATCTTTGTGCTTGTAAATCTCAGTTTAAATGATGCCAGACACATAAATATTAGTGAAATGGTGATTCTAAGGAGGATAGAGAAGGAGGAGAGGAAAAATGTGTGACAGAATATTATCAGGGCTGTAACTTAAAATTTTTTAATGAAATTATGTTAAGTTACCTATTTTCGAGGCAGCAGCCATTTTGTTGTCATTCTGGTTATTTAGTTACACTGATTTTTCAGTGTTTTCCTCTCTCCCTTTCCTTTAAGTCCCCTCTTGCTATTCTCCCATGCTTTTGGCATAGTTTCTGTAATTATTATTACTAAAATTTCTTGGGATTTGTAGCTGCATAACAGAATGAATTCTGTTCTTTCCCCATGTTTACGTCTTCACCTACGGGTGGTTAGGTGTTGTGTTCTGCATCTACCATCTGATGTTCTGCAGTTTCTTCCCTGGAAGTCTCTGTTTTGCATCAGATAGTGTATTTTTGGTAACTGATTCCGGGCCTGGGTGCCTGGAGTCTTATTTTAGTGTTTTTACACTCATTGTTTACATTTACAACAGCCCTCTGTGTGAGGGGGGGATTTCTTGAAAATAATATCTTGATGTTATTTTAATCATAACTAGATACATTATTATTGTTCGTAAGTGTTGAATAAATTGTTTAAAATATTTTTAAAATTTTTGTCCACACTTAGGCTTGGGATCCATTGGGGCTCAACGTTACTTTTCAGAAACTTGGGCTATTCTGAAAAAATATTTTTTCAAAATATTTTGATTTCAATTATTTTTTCTATATTAATGGATCATATTATTATTATGTATTTTGATTGCCAGGGGTTGGTGCGAGTACCAGGACTTTGTTTTCTTTTCACATTGAAAAGATTTTGATCAATTGTAATAAGAGGAAGTCTTCCTCTGACTTTTATAATCATTCTATATGTGGTCAGTGTACTCGCATTAACTCCTGTTCTGTATCTTATGATTTCGATGACAACATGGGAAGCGTATGTCACGGTATCTTAGTGGGGAATTGGACACTCCGGTCCTTTCCCCGCAGGGTCACTCTACTCTAGTGATCCGAATAATCGTACCCGTACGATTATTAAATTTCAATAAAAATTCCAGCCCATACGATCCTTATTTGAACCCCTACGATTATTAAATTTTGCATTTTCAAATGTTTGATTTAATTTATGATGAAATCTCAATCGCAAAACATGAACTCTCTCATGAAAATTGCATCGTAAAGTTGGCTAAATTTCTCAAGAAAATAGACTAACACTTGGTTCAAAAGCGCAAATGTTGACGAAATAGAATAAACATTGCGTCCCTCTAAGCGATCAGTTCCATTTTATACCGGGTGATTGTCTTCGTAAATTTCGAACACGTGCTTCCACTTTGAGGGTTGTATACAAGCACCCCCATCAAAAGCCGGAGTGAGACATTCTGTTCGGGAGAAACTTACTTGCGTACTAGTAAGGGGTGGGTTATTACTTGAACAATATGCGAAAATAAGGCAACTTTACAGAGTCGTTGGTCGGCTCTTTATTTCACAGTACTTACCCACATTCCGGCAATTAACAGCATCCAATCAAAGCATTTTTGTAGGAAAAATCTCACGCTATTAAAACAAAGAATGAATCCGTGGTTTTCATGTTGTGTATTGTTGAGTTGTCGGGGCGAGGTTCCATTTTTTAAAAACTTTATCACTGAAACTGCTGTTTAACCCTTACCCAACGGACCAAAACCGACCAGCATTATTCACGAAATCGCAATTCAATATTTTTTAGATCTTCATTTTTTGCCTCCAAAACATAGCCTGGTCATAGGTTATGAGTAATATGACCCTCATTCGTCACGCTCGTTCGAATGAGGGGCATAACGGATTAACGTATGTTTTGGGAGCAAAAAATTAAAAATTTTTAGTTACACGAAAAAATTTTTCACGAGTGTCGTATGCTCCAAGCGTTGGGAATAGGGTTAAAATAGTGGAATGCGCTCGATATTTCATGATATGCCAGGAGTCCAGGTCGTTTCGTCCCCGGGACGATTCGTCCCCTCCTTACTAGTAGTGGGACGTTTCGTCCCCGTGACAATGTTTTTTTTTTCAGAAAGCTAATTGTCAGGCAAAGGGTTCAATTTGTGAAATTTATAAGCTTTGTTGTTTTTAATTATTTATTTTCTTTTAATTTCAATATTTAACATGTTGAATATCAAATAAAGTTATTTTATTTAAACATACCACTGTTATTTATAACACCCACTCTTTACAAGAATTGGAAATGGGGACGAATCGTCCTACGAATACTAGTAGTAGGGGACGAATCGTCCCGGGGACGAAATGTATCGGGGATGAATCGTCCCGATCACTATGCCAGGTGTTAAACTTTTGAATGTTATCATTAAACTACTAGTATGTGCCGGACATGAACTGCAATTGGTTGAATACTAGACTTGGGGAAATTTGCATAATTATTTAGGTGTGAATGTACTAGCCATGGGTCCCACGTGGGTACATTTATTTATTTATTGGTTTTTAAGGTCATATAACGTGAGCACATAAACAATCCTCGGCGCGTCACGTGAGCAAAGTCACACGTCCGCGAAATTCAAAATGGCAGATATATTTGGGGAAAAATATGAGAAATACCCTTTAGAGGTTAAAAGAAAACTAGGTGCACTTGGTTACAAATATAAACAAGAATATGATGAAGCACTGGCTGCAACTCCTAAGGAGTGGTACCCAAAGAGAAAAAAGTTTGTCACAAAGCGTAAACAAGAGGGGTTCCTTGCAAGAGCAGTACGTGAGACATTCCCGTCCTTGGCAAATTTGAAAAACGATGATAAGAAATTCCTGAAAGCTGTGCAGGTAGCCAGGCGTGCCTACGACTCACATCTATGTAATCTTGAGACTGGGGATGAGTGTTCAGCCAAAAAAAAATTCAGGGAGTCGGGAGGAGGGCGAAAAAGAAAAGCCGAGCAGCTCAGGCAAGCTCTATTCGATTGGTTTGTTGACGTACGTGGGACTTTAAAGGGGCGGTTACCAGTGAAAATGGGTGGAGCAAAATCCCGATGAACTCAGTGAACCCCTACAGTTTTCGAGAAGTTGGGTCCGTCAGTGGATGGAAGAATACCATGTTTGCTTAAGGAAACCCAATAAACGTTTTGCTGTCAGTAAGGAGAAAAGGTCTCACAGGATAGTGGAGTTTATTAAAAATGTATATAGAGTCAGACATTTCTTTCTGAGTAATTACAATCATGAACCAGTCATTATAAATGGCGACCAGATGCCATTGCACCGCAATGAGTCCTCCCAACAAAAAACTCTCACCATCAAAGGCCAGCCAGTATACATAAAGGAGAATTATATGATGTCACGGGAGAGATGTACAGTTTTCACTCAATTGTCAAGTGACCCCAAGGACCCCCTACCGAAACCCGAATTTGTCTTTAAGGGAAAGGGTGTTCGCGTGAAGCTAGAGAACAAGAACAATCTCAATGTGTACTGGTCAGAAAAAGGCTCATATAGACTGAAGACTATGATAGACACAATAAATAACCTTAAAAATAGATTCAATATGTTTACACAGAAGAATTATGCAATATACATATTAGACGATTATTCTGTGCATTGTATGGAGGAAGTGCGGAAACGGTTCCTGGAGAAGGGGTATATTCTGATCATTATCGGTGGTGGGGTGACGGGGGACATACAGGCTAATGACACACATGTTCACCACTCACTGAAATCAGCTTATCGTGAACTGGAAAGTGAAGAGATGCTGGCTCAGTTACGGGAAGACCCAAGCAAAATCCCTGCCCCAAGTCGAGATATGATGATGGACATGTTACTCAAGAGTTGGAGATCTTTGGATCTGGATACAACTGAAATTCTTAAGAACAATTTTATTCTCAATTCATTCAGTGGAGAAGAAGACTACAAAGTGTCTGATAAACTCTACACACTTGTGGGAGATGAAGTAAAAAAATTCAGAAAAGATCTCTTAACAAGACCGGCTCCTAAAGATCTGAAGTCTTTACTGAAGACAATAACTCTGCCCGAAGGAGTGGTTCTCAAAGGTCAGTCTGACACTCCACCCGATGAAGGGGCCGAACTTTTGGACGGTGATGAATGTGGTGATTATGATGAGATGACGGGAGATGATTTCGATTTATCATCAGACGAGGAGAACTCACCTGTTCCGCTACCCAATAGTAATCCCGAAAATCTCGCTGAAGGAGCTACTAGTAGTTCTTGTACACCTGCAGAAAATTGTGACTTACATTTGTTGGAATCTACCCTTCCTCTGACTGGGGATGATGCTGTGGACTCGGACAGTAAATTCCTCAATGATATTGGCATGGTCTTGAAAAAGCATGAAACTTCCACTTCGAGGCTTTTTTTACCATTTGCATGTCAGTTTAGGGACACCTACTCTAAAGCAAGGAGGAGTGTTAAGAAGAGAATTTCAATGAGCTCGAGTGCCACCGCTAGTGCAAGTACTTCAAAAACTAACACTGAACCAATGCAATGCACAAGTGACACGGATATGACTATGAGTGAAGATGGTGTTGACAGCACTACTACCACTGGTACAATTATAAATGAGATGAACTCGGACATTTCTGACTCATCAACTAATAATACATGTACTAAAGCCAGTAGTACTAGTGGCACTAGATTTTCCATTACTAGTACTGAAAGTACTGGGTCGTATAAAACTGGGTGGTATGTCTTAATCTGCAAAGGGGACCATTCCCTTCCAGCCTGTATAACATCTGATAACCCTCTTACTGTGAGATTTTTTGAGCCCTGTGCTGGCAATGAACATGCATTCAAAAGTATTGACGCATTATTTTCTGTACAAGTAGATGACATCGAGAGAGTACTTAAAGAACCAGTAATTGTTTCTGCGGGAACAAGAAGTTTTTCATACAAGTTTTCAATCTGATCTAACAGACACAGTACTGTTTTCTAAAATCCTAACCCACACTCTATACGTAGACTGTATTAAAATTTAGGTTTGATTACAATTAAACATGATTATTGATGAGCATTTCTTTTCCCACAATTTACCCAAATTACTAATTACTGTGAACATTTTCAGGTATGAAATTCTTCAGCGAATTCGCCGATTTCAGTGGATTTTAGGTCCAAAATTATAAATTTGTATTTCTGTAAATTCACATGAGAATGGCCTTTTAAGTCCATTTTCATGTCAATTTACAGAAATAAAATACATTTCAACCAATGGAGGTTTACTCTGTATTTTTCTCGTTTGGAAAACCGTGATTTTTAATAAATTTGCTATCAAAATGTAAGAAATTTCAGAGATTTCTTGCAGCGGCAGGGCATTAGAAGGTGAACGGAGAATACAACTCAGTGTCGGTTATTGAAAAACACCAACCAACACGATCACAAAACACCAACGGCTTGGTACATGTGCGGTTATTTTATTTACGGCATACTCGGGAATAAATCTGTGGCCACTAGGTAATTTTTGTGGTGAAGTGACGTTAGATTTCGTTAAAAATAATGGCAGAATCATAGTCAAGTATCTGATCGTTTCGGACCCAAAGTTTTTGAGGACGAATCGACCCAATATTTGGGTTCGAAACATCCAGATGCCTCCTCCTCTTGTATCATAACAAGCCCTAAAACACAAAGCCAATAAGGTATAGTAGTTCATATCAGAAATTGAGAGCCCGGTTTTATAATTTTAGGGGCCGCTGGATGGAACAATGCCCCCCCCCCCCCCCTAGAATGACAGGGGCCTAAAACAAAATAATTTGTGGTAAATTTACATGCTTTGAAAAGTGTAACACAAGGAAAAGTCTTTTTTGCAATGTCTGTACGGATTCTTAATGTTTCGTTGCCATATAACTGATCGTTCCGAACCCAAAGTTTTTGAGTACGAAGCGACCCGATATTTGGGTACGAAACATCCAGATCCCCCCCCCCCCCCCCTCCTGTATCATAACAAGCCCTCAAAACACAACGCCAATAAGATAGTAGCTCATATCAGAAATTGATCGCCCTGTCACGATTATAATTTTAGGGGCCGCTAAATGGAACGCAAGCCCCCCCACCCCCACCCCCCCCACCACCCCCCACCCCACCCCCCCCCCCCCCCCCCCCCCCACCCCCGAATGACAGCTGGGGCCTGAAGTAAAAACATAATCATGTGTGGTAAATTTACATGGAAAAGTGTCACACAAGGAAAAGTCTTATGTGTAATATCTGTACGGATTCTGAATGTTTCATTGCCATATATCTGATCGTTCCGAACCCAAAGTTTTTGAGTACGAATCGACCCAACATATGGGTACGAAACATCCAGACGTCTCCTTCTGTATCATAACAAGCCCTCAAAACACAACCCCAATAAGATAGTAGCTCATATCAAAAAATGATTGATCGCCCTGTCACGTTTAGAATTTTAGGTGCTGCTGGATGGAATGCATGCCCCCCCCCCCCTCCCCCCATCGAATGACAAATAGGGCCTAAAGTAAAAACATAATCATTTGAGGTAAATTTACATGGAAAAGTGTCACACAAGGAAAAGTATTTTTTGTAGTATCTGTACGGATTCTGAATGTTTCGTTGCCATATATCTGATTCTGATCGTTCCGAACCCAAAGTTTTTTAGTACGAATCGACCCGATATTTGGGTACGAAACATCCAGATTCCCCCCTCCTCCTGTATCATAACATGCCCTCAAAACACAACGCCAATAAGACACTAGCTCATATCAGAAATTGACCGCCCTGTTTTATAATTTTAGGGGCCGCTGGATGGAACGCATGCCCCCCCCCTCCCCCTCGAATGACAGGTAGGGCCTAAAGTAAAAACATAATCATTTGTGGTAAATTTACATGCTTTGAACCCCAAGTTTTTGAGTACGAATCGACCCGATTTGGGGGTACGAAACATCCCGAGATGCCTCCTCCTTCTGTATCATAACAAGCCCTCAAAACACAACGCCAATAAGACACTAGCTCATATCAGAAATTGACCGCCCTGTTTTATAATTTTAGGGGCCGCTGGATGGAACGCATGCCCCCCCCCCCTCCCCCTCGAATGACAGGTAGGGCCTAAAGTAAAAACATAATCATTTGTGGTAAATTTACATGCTTTGAACCCCAAGTTTTTGAGTACGAATCGACCCGATTTGGGGGTACGAAACATCCCGAGATGCCTCCTCCTTCTGTATCATAACAAGCCCTCAAAACACAACGCCAATAAGATAGTAGCTCATATCAGAAATTGCCCGCCCTGTTTTATAATTCTAGGGGCCGCTGGATGGAACAATGCCACCCACTCTCCTAGAATGACAGGGGCCTAAAACATAGTCATTTGCGGCAAATTTACATGCTTAAAAAAGTGTCACACAAGGAAAAGTCTTTTTTGTAGTATCTGTACGGATTCTGAATGTTTCGTTGCCATATATCTGATCGTTCCGACGCCAAAGTTGTTGAGTATGAATCGACCTGATATGTGGGTACGAAACATCCATATGCCTCCCCATCATAACGACAAGCAAAAACACGACATCAATAAGATAATAGCTCATATTATAAATTTAGAGCCCTGATTTATAATTTTAGGGGCCGTTGAATGAAACGCATGAATGACCGCAAGTACCCCCCCCCCCCCTCCCTCCACCACCACCTCGAATGACAGGGGCCTAAAACAATCATTTGAGGTAAATTTACACACTTTGAAGTGTCACACAAGGGAAAGTCTTTTTTTAGTATCTGTACGGATTCTGAATATTTCGTTACCATATATCTGATCGTTCCAGACCCAGAGTTTTGGAGTACGAATCGACCCGATATTTTGGCACGAAACATTTCCAAAACTCCAGACAACGACCAGTCGTAAAAACACAATCTTCTGTTAAAAGAAAAAGGGAACCTATTCTCAATCTGCCCAACCACTTTGAAAGTCATGATGACTGAACATCCCCCCCCCCCCCCCCCCCCCCAATACACACAGACAATCGGAGTCTGAAGTTCTGGTGTCCGTAATGGCACGCTCAGTCTTGAAGCAGCACAAAGCTCGGATCGGAAGTGTCCGCGCGCAGTATTCTGGGATTGTTGTGGTTTCCCCCTAATTGTTGACAAACATGTGCTCGCTCGTGAAAGTGTTTGTTTTTTTGGGGGGGTTTGTTCAATCTTTGAAAATTCGCAGTTTTCATGTGGGAATTGGATGGATATCAACAATACAAAAACAAGACAAAATCAGTTTGTATTAAATATTCTATTCTTTCAAAAATGCAGAACAGCGACACTCACCTGGTTAATATATCTGTGATTCAAATCCACTTGATGTCTGTAGTATTTCTGGGAGGTTCGCCCCACTGGTGACCGGGTTCCCCGCCCGCGTGTGCCCCAAAAATAGAGGGTAAAATATATATTTCGGACAAAAATGTGGTTCAGGAATAATAACCGAAACCTATACCGGAATCCACTCTTTTTGTAAAAAAAAAAAAAAAAAAAACGAGTAGAAACCGATACTGAAGAGTGAGAGAAAATTTCATAACCTACCGTTTCCCAACATTTTATTGATTGGTGTTTAACCCTCTACCCAACGTAACGGCCAAAACCGGCCAGCGCTATTCTCAAAAATCGCCAATAAATTTTCAAACTATTTTCATTTTTTGTCTCAAAAACATAGGTTATAACCCCTCGTTGGAACGAGCTCGTTCCAACGAGGGGTCATAACCTATGTTTTTGAGACAAAAAATGAAAAAAATTAGTCATTCAAGAATTTTTTTTTGCAAGTGTCGTCTGCTTTTCATGTTAGGTAAAGGGTTAAGGTCATACTAGTATTTGCAAAAAAGGCTAATCATGACTGAAACGTGGATATAAACTCAAGTTTAGCCAATCATTTATACCCATGTCGCCCATTTTAGAGGACTTCTACCCCAAGCATTGGTTACTGGGTCCTATTCTACCTGCAAAACAGGACATGTTTTCAAAAGTGAACAAGCACTACTCCACTTCCCGAGATCCCTACAGGGAAGCTTCCAACACTAATTTCAGCAAATTTCATTGAGTGTCACTCTCATGCCTGCATTTTCCACCCCCTACTAAAGGCTACTACTAGTATTATTGAAACCCCTTACTATTATTAAAATTCCAAAATTTTTCCACCCCCTACTATTATTCAAACCCCCTACTATTATTAAAATTCCAAAATTTTTCCACCCCCTACTATTATTCCGACCCCTACTATTATTCGGACCACTAGAGTACTTTATCAATTTCTATTTCAGACGATCAAGATTAGGGTGATGTATCTGTGATGTCTTCCAACAGTGTGCCTCCGTCGTCACAATTAATGAAGGGCTAGCGGAAAAGTGCTCATGTAAATACGCCAATTGCCTAAGAGAACCCTAGTAGGTTCGACGGCCTTTGACGTCCGCTAGCTCGCCCGGTGTAGCGTCCATTCATCGAATGGTTCGGCAGCCGGGTTCGTCCGTTGCGGTCTAGAAGGAGTTTTGGGGTGTTGCGAGCACTATAAATCAACCAAATGCACACCCAGTGACGGCGGATTAGAGGGAGAACAGAGGAAGCCTTTTAGTCCGGTTCATAGCTCGTTCTGATCCATCCGGACGGCGAGCGAGAGAGGCCCCTCTCTCGTACAACAACATCTGGCCCCAGATGTTGTGGTACAAAATGTTTCGCATTCGGAGCATACGTCCGTCGCTCGGGACGCTCCGACATATAGTCAGTCCGGAGTAGACTGTCAATAAGGCTTCCTCATTCTCATGGTAGCGCACACGACCGCTCTTGGCTACGTGACCTCGGATATCCAGTCAGCTTCGCCAGTCAGAGAATCATCGGCGACCAGGTCACACCATCCGGTAGCCAGGGACACAAGGCCTGCAGACTCTGGACGTTCGCATAGGAAAGTGTGCGGGAGTCAACGTACACGGAGCTTCCGGCGGCAATGCATCGTAAGACCGCTACTGCACAGGCCTCGGGAATGGACGTGCTTTCCTAAATAGCACAGCTTATCGCAGCATCCCAGCTTCAACTGAATCTGTCGCATATTTTTTATCCAACGATGCTGGGTCGGGACGCTCCGCGGAAGCGGGTACGGACGTCCGAAAATTTCATCCGGTCCGACGGGATACCGAAAGGGATTCGGAGGATTTCGAGCTTTCCCTTTCGGAACAACATATGCTGTTGTGTATATCATCTGACTTGATCTTCTACAGCTTCTTTCGTCAGACCAGAATGCTGCGATGCCGGATATGAAACTGATAGCGTCGGTGGACTTAGAAATTTTTGGTTCGGTTCAGGGAAATCGTCCCTCAGTTCCGACATAGTCCAATAATGTCACACAAACTTTCGAATTATTGAACGACGCTATATATATTATTATTATATGCTGGTTATTACCAAGCATTTCTGGTTTCTTGTTCGCAAAGTTACGGAGATGTCTTTCAAAAGTGTGCCTCTGTCGTCATAGTTAATGAAGAGCTAGCGGCAATAAGTGCTCATGGAATTTGTCTATCGCCTAAGAGGTCTCTTGTAGGAGCGATGGAGTGACATTCGCTAGCTCACCCGGTGTAGCGTACATTCATCGAATGGTTCGGCTGCCGGGTTCGTCCGTTGCGGTCTAGGAAGGAGATTTGGGTGATGCGAGCACTATAATAACTTTAGTATTCACCCAGTGACGGCGGATTGAGGACAGATCGGAGGAAGCCTGTTAGTCCGGTTCCTGGCTTGTCCAGGTCCGTCCGGGCTGTGAGCGAGAGAGGTCCCTCTCTCGTCCAACAACATTGGGGACTGCATGTTGTGGTTCAGATATTTTACATTCGGAGCATATGTCTGTCGGTCGGGACGCTCCGTTATATTGACAGTCCGAGAGACTGTCGATAATGCTTCCTCATCCTCACAGCAGGGCACATGACCGCACACTGGCTACGTGACCTCGAGTATCCGATCAGTTTCGTCATTCAGTGATTCCACGGCGAATAGGTCACGCCATCCGGTAGCCAAGGGACACGAGGCCTATACACTCCGTTCGCTCGCATATTAGTAGTATGCACAGGGTAACGATCACGGAGCTTCCAGCGGCAATGCATTGTAGGACCGCTTCTCCGCAGGCCTCAGTGACGGACGTGCTATCCGAGTTAGCACAGTTTTTTCGCAGCATCCCAGCTATCGACAGTTTCTTAGTCGAATCAGGAATTATCTGACTGCGCTGGGTCGGTGCGGTCCGCGGTTGCATCAGGTACGGACGACCGAACGCTTTATAGGGTCCGACAGGATGGCGAAAGGGATTCGAAAGATTTCGAGTTTTCCCTTTCGTAGCATCGGAAGCTGCCATTCATATCTTCTGGCATTATCTTCCAGTGATTGTTATTTCGGACTACATTGCTGCGATGTTGGATAAGAGACTTATAGCATCATTGGACACAGAATTTTGGATCGGTTCAGGGACATTGTCCCTGACTTACCGACACAGTCCAATAATGTCATTAGAACATGTGTATTATTTATCGACGCTATATATGCATATAAGCCTGCTTCCAAGCATGATAGTTTAGTTTCTTGTCCGCAATGCTCATTTCTGCCTTTTTATCATTTATACGAATAATTTATTTTGGCAGAGCAGGGCATACCGAGAGTTCATATGCGTCTAGACGGCGTGATTAAAGACTGGAAATATTCTTTTTCGCTGTCTATGTCTTTTCCAACCACAATGTGGGAAACGACAATGATGTCTAGTAGACTTAACATAGACGCTTTATCATACGTAATCCACCTTACTGAGGCGTTATCATTACGTCTTCAAGAAAAGAATTACGGGACATTATCCTCAATGTGATTTCTTTTGAGGGCAGTAGTTTGTTCACGTATAACTCCGCCCTTCAGTGGCTGATTGGAGTTGGTTAAACGTGACGCAGCCTTAGCTACATCCACGCGCGTGGATAGTAAGGTGAAGAACTCTCTCAGAGTCACTTCGTTCTCGGAGAAGCTTCTCTTCGACGGCAACTTTTCAGCAATCCATGAATTGCTCGATTTACACGTTATCTTGTCTATCTAGTGTTGCAAGAGATTCAGACTGGGGCAAACATTCGGTGGTTGACTCAGAGAGTGCCACTGCAGTTGCCGGATCCGAGTGTTATAATTATGACGGTTGCCAGTCAAACAGGTTGGGATATAATATTGATCCCAACGGATTCGAAGTGCCAGGGTCTTTGGGTTCCGCAGTCTCTAAGCAAGCACTTATCTTCCGCGGAATAATGTTTTTTAGGCTTGCTTTATGTCATTGGATGAACATTATTCAGAAACGCATGTCCAAATCCTGTCCGTTAATTCGACAGTAGTGGCGTATCTCCGGAACCAGGGAGGCACTCATTCGTTTCCGTTATTCAATTTAATGGAAAGAATCCTTCTGTTTGTTATAGTACACCAAGTTCTGTTTCGGTCCGTCATATTCCGGGTCGTCTGATTGTTTTACCAGACTCCCGTTCACTTATGGGTCGCTTGTTGCCGTCAGAATGGACTCTCAACAAACAAGTATTCAATCAGATTTGCTATCAATGGGAGCGCCCAATGATAATTTATTTACGACACAGCTTGCTAATCAATTGCAGACGTATGTGTTTGCTTGTCCGGATCTTTGAGCTAATGTTGTTAACGCTCTATTGATCTAATAGGACGGAATGATAGGATATGCGTATCCTCCGGCGCTGTTGTTTCAGCAGGTATTGCTAAGATAAACAACCACAATACATTTCTGTTGATAGCATCTCTGTCTTCACAGAGACCGTGGGTAAATTTACTCTGATGTCTACTGTGGGACTTAACGCAAAATCTTCCTCAATGAGAGGATCTTTTTTCGCTGGGTAAAATCGTGTCATCTTTATCACAACCCGCAAGGTCGCAACCTTCACGTATTCTGTTGGGTGGTCCGTATTGCATTGTAAGCATTGTACTGGACGAGCTTTAGACGCGATTTCTTACTATAGGAGATCCTCTTCTTCGCTATTCTATGCGGCTAAAGTGGAGGCTCTTCCGTCGTTGGTGTAGGGATCACTATGTTCATATTGTTGATCCCTCCATACTACTCATTACAACTTTTTAGTATACTTGTTTGACAAGATTTACTGCAGCCTGTTATTATTAAGGTTATAGGTTTATGTTACCTCATACCTATGCACTCTATGATAGTTTACAATTGAGTCTTATGTCTCTTTATCTAAGTCAGTTAGTAACTTTTTGATAAATAGACTTAGAATCATTAGATTAAATTCCTATATGGAATTTAACTTCGGTTCTTATTTAGCTAAGTAATCATTTGAGCCTCTGGAAACAGTAGTTTTCAAATTCTGACCTTTTAGACAGTATTCTGTTGACTTCTCTTTTTCTGAAGAGTCAGTGAGTTTCATGCACTATCGGTGGATGATTTTCACTTTCGTAGTTTCGGAATCACTACTTCCTTTACTATTTAGGTTCGATTTTTGCATAAGAGTTAGGCTCCTAATATCCGGAACCTATTCTTATTAAGGTCCTTCCGTCTTCGTACGGGCATAGGCCTTTACTCTGTCCGGTTAGAGTTTATGTATTTATAAACAGATATCTGTTTATTACTACGGGTGTAAACTTCTTCTGTCTTTGATGCCTATTAGAAGGACGTTACTCTCCATTCTATTGCTAATGGATTCAATTAACTATCGATACTGCTTATGGTATATCTTTGACTCAGCAGTTGTGTTTGAGATTTCGGCTCATGAAGTAAGAGTTCTTCTACATCTTGGGCTTACATTAATAGTGTCGCTATTATAGATTTTTGAAGGCTGCTCATTGCGCTCAGCCATCCACATTCATGAATTTTTTATCTCAGAGTCCATTTCTGGAGGCCTCTATTGTTAGGTCTATTATCTAATGCTCAGAATGTCATTCACTTAACAGTTGCTACTATAGCTAGGTAGGCTGTCTGTTTCGGCAGTGACTCCGTTCTGCTGCCCTCTTCGCTCTGGGCTATTTGACCCAGGGCAAGAAAAAGGGGGGGGGGGGGGGGGGGGGGTGTTCCCTTCAGTCACCTGTTTTACTATGAAAACAAGGGGATACCTCCTCCGGAGTTAGTAATTCTGAGCTGTTATTGGGATGGTTGTTTAGTGAGAAGTTTATGTTTTAAAAATTCATTCAAGTCTTAGTTTTTAAAGTATAGCTTTTGAATATAGCACGTGTCAACGGACTTGATTATGCAATCCTCAGACACTTTTAAGGAGTATAAAGAGTCGCTATTCTCTAGTCTTACTTTATTTATTGGCTTACTTTAAAAATTATTAGTATAAGGATTATACTAGATATTAATAGAGTACATGGAGGTATGATGCTCAATTTTGGAAGGTGTTGTATCTTTCTAATTTATCATAAATAAGAAAGATACATGTAAGGCCTAATACTTCTTTTCCCTAGAGGGGATGACTCTATTTTATATAATTGAGCGTATTCCATCTTGCTCTATGACCTTGGCCCTCCAGCCTTTTTACTATTCAGCTATGTCTGGGTCATTGGTACAGTATAAAAATGTTAAAAAATTTATAGTAATTTATATATTTTTTATACTTACCAATGACCCAGACGGGGATGGCCCTCCCAGGAGTTGGGAACTCTTACCTCCCCGCTGAGTACATAGCGCTTACCAGGCACTGGTTATTAGAATGATTAATGGCGCCAATTTCGGAACGTTCTTGACACTGCGCATGCGCAGTAGAGGTGAAGTGTGGAGGGCCATTCAGGACATGTTTTCTTTGGTTTTAGATGCAAATTTTGGGGATTGGGGGGCAAAATTTGTGTTTGGCCCTACATTTTAAGAGTTAGCATCAGCTATGTCTGGGTCGTTGGTAAGTATAAAAAATATATAAATTACTATAAATTTTTTAACTTCTAACTCAACAATGCTAGAAAAAGATTCAGAAAACCTTTACAAAGGAAGCCTCCTCTGTGTAGGTTTTCTCACTCTTTTTTTGTAATTTATATTTGTCTTCTAAAAAATGTTACATTTTCTTTTAGGAACCTTAATATTTTGATATCCAGTGGAAAGAGCTTCAGATGTTTTCGAATGTGGGTTTACAAATTTACATTTTTCAATTTTCAATTTAAGCAGTGGTCACAAAACCAATCAATTTCTTCAAGTTGTTCTGGAATGTCAGTCTCTTTAATGTTCTCCACCCCAAAGTCAATGTCTGTGCATTCAAGATGGAACCACCTCCCACAGTCACAACCAACCCATTTGTTACACTCTATCTCCTTTTACTCCCCACCACATTTTGAACATTTGTCACTATTTATGACTCTGTGTTTTTTCACTACTAGTACTACTCTTGTCTGATTTTTTCTTTTTGGACGTCTTGGTGCATTTATTTTGGCTCTTTTATTATTTTTTTTCCTCCCTCTCAACTTTTCTTTTTTCTTTCTCACTTTCTTTAGTTTCTTTTTCTATTTGTTTTTTTTGTAAAAAAGATTGCATTTGTATGCTGGAAAGGGCTTTTTGAAGCTCTCTGCCTTGCGTTTCATATTAGATTTTTTAACAACCTTAGGGTATGAAATGATACCTTCAAATATACTCAACAAGGGCTTCCCAATTGCACATGTTGATGTAGGTGTGGTACAAGTGGGCACTGACGACGTGCATGTCGAAGTTGGTGTATTACATATAACAGTATTTTCACTGGGCTGATCAGTTTGAGAAAAATCTCTCTGATTTTCATTCAGAGAAGTCTGACTGGATGGAGATGAAATTGTTCCAGGTAAACTTATTATGGAATCATCAAGCAATGGTTGCTTTGATGGTTCCATAAAGAGTATAGATGGAGCCAATTTCTTTGTATCTATAGCTGCTGGATTAAAAGGAAATATTCCGGCATCTTTGAAACCATTTATGAATGTTTCAGCCTTATTACTTGCCACCCAGGCTGCTTTGAATTAGAGCTGTGCGGTATCGGTATTTTGAGTTCGGTATCGGTTTCGGTATTTTCTACTGCAATACCTCGGTTACGGTTTCGGTATCGGTATCCAGTGAGAGATTCAAAACGTAGTGAAATAAAGTCAGATAATTTCAGTCATAAGCTTATAGTAGACATTTTGTCGCCTCAGACCTACAATGTTCTATGTCCCACTGGGACATAGAACACTGTAGCATTCAAAGTTCAAACGAGGATTTGTTACAAGATATTGGCTTTGTCAGTCTGGAAGTCTTGTGGACTGAACAGGGATGTTTGATGACCGATTACAGTATATTTATAAATTATATTTGTTTGTATTCTTCATTGATACATTCAATAATGTGTCGTATTTATTAAAAGATATGTGTCAACTGTGTTTGTTATTACTCGTGTATCGTATTTATTAAAAGATATATGTCAACTGTGTTTGTTATTACTCACGCCAGTAAAAGAAGGAATGCTCCGGTGCATGTGTTCAGGTAAGAACGAGGTAAGTTGAATTCAAATGGTAAATCCAAATGTAAAACTACAAAGAAAAATGCTTTATTCCCATGCCATTTAAACGAATTGCACGTGCGGACAAATAGGTCATGAAGTCGGGATGCGACGGAAATTCCCGAAAGTGTGAATGTAAAGTAAAAGGGAAGTAACTGCATGATTCTTGTTAATCTTCTTCAAAGGGAATTCCCCTTAAAAAACGCATGTGGTGTGCTGTGTAAACAATTTGATTGCCTTGCGAATTTCGTAAATAACTCATACCAATATCCAAAATATGTTGAGATATACAACCATGGAATATTCTATTGTGAATTATTACTGGAGATGTTGAAGACATGAACAGGTACTGTAATTATTTTGAAGGAAATTAATTGCATGCGGTTTCGAATTTTCGATTGTTCACCACCCTTCCACTCACCGGGTCACCGAGAAAAAAAAAATCAACAAGAACACATTGAGTATAATCTCCTATTTTTATTTTATTTTTTTTTATATTTATTTTTGTTTAAATTATTTTTGTGATCAAGTTAATGCACAACACAGAAATAAGAAATAAAGAGGTGAAATAAAATAAACAAATTTTCAAAGCAGGTGAATCGCTGTGATACAAACTGTCGACATGGGCCGATCTGGTGTCCGTTCAGTCCTCATATCACTGTTGAAAACTTGCTGAAAAATAATTACCTTTGTATAAGTCGCACCCCAATTTTGGTCCCGTTTTTCCAAGCAAAAAGATGCGACTTATACACGGACATATACGGTACGTTCGTAATTTCGTAAAAATACTAAAACACCCGTGATTCTGGGTGAGTATAAAGTGTAGTCTGTTCTCATACCGTTCGCGTCCGGTATTACGGTATTTCGTCCGAGGTCGGTTCGGTTTGCCGGTATTGGCTAAAACCGTGGTATACGGTTTCGGTTTCGGTATACCGCACAGCTCTACTTTGAATACACTTGAAAACATCTGCTTTGTTAATGTCTGCCCTGGATTTTGGTCTTTATAACTTTTCACTGCTTTCCGCCAGTTCATTTTGAGAGGACGGAAGAAAGCCACATCCAGAGGTTGTACCACATGACTGGCATGAGCAGGAAGACAGTACAGAATTATATTATTTGTCTGACAAAACTTAGTTATTTCAAGATCAGTGTGTGTTGAATGACCATCAACAAGCAGTAATACTGGACGTTCAGGTGGGATATGTACGACAAAGTGGTTTGCGAGACACATGTAGAAAACCTCAGTGTCAATCCAGCCATTTTTGGTTCTTCCAAGCTGTAAGTTTGCAACAGCACAGCACCATGGACAGGATTGTACTTGAACCTCTCCCCAGTGAAAACATGAAGTGGGGGAAGAAGGTATTCTGCAGCATTAGCACAGGCGAGGATGGTAATTTGTGTCCTATCTGCACTTGACATGGTATAAACATCTTTAGACCCCAATTGTGCCAATACTCTGCCTTCCGACTTAGGGTTGAGTGGAAATCCACACTCATCCGCATTGTAAATACAAGAGGGATTTTCAAGAAGACTTGGACAACCTACAGTCTCATTTATATGCGTTTTAAAATCTTTAAACCATTTCTCTATGGCTTCTTTAGAACAACTGACTGCTCTAGCTTTACTCAAATTTTCAGGTGTTCTTAAAACAACTGATGGGTTTCTTTTAAGAAAAGCAGCCCACCAGTCCTTTCCTGGCCGGTTAAAAGTAAAAGAGTCTGTTTGTTTTAATCATTAGCTTCTGCACAATGTCCAAAATCTCTGCTCTTGTGCGTCCATACCCTATGCAACTCATGTTAATTGCCCATTCCACCAATTCTGCCTCTTTGTCCTTTGATAAAATTGGATCTGGTCCTTGGGTAGAAACAATGGGCGTTTGCCCAGACAGTTTATTTTTCAGGGTGGTGCGTGGAATGTTATAAGTGTCTGCAGCTTTGTTTATGCTCATAATGTTACTGTGAACAGCTGTTATAGCCCTATTAATATCCTCCTGACCCCACTGTCTGTATAGGGGGCGTTTTAAAGGTTTTTTGCATTTTGTCGGAAAGTAGAAAACCAAAACGCCCACTCAGGACTTTTTTAAAAAAAATTTTTTGAACCAAAATGAAACGCCAACAGAACGAGATAGAAGGAACCAATAATTCAAACTTTTTTGACAACTAAAACCATTAAGGTGTCAAACAAATCTGAAACTAAAATGTGGAAAAAATGAACAGCTGCTACAAAAGCATTCTCGCCAATGCAATACAAAAAAACAATAACAAGAACAATAGAGGAGATCAGCATTTCCCATCTTAATGACGTATGCCCTCCCACCCACGTGACTTTTATGTACAAAACAAATCGCATGTGGAATATTCGCAGCACACAAGCCTCAAAAGAAATGGTCGACGTTTGCGCGATAAGACATAAACTGAATCGGTAATCCGATAAAAAACGGAAATATTGAAACAACTTATAGAAATGGTCAGTTTTAATACAAATAACAAGGTAAATCTGAGCTGAAAATTAAACTGTAGGTGTGCAGGCCTACATTCTGAATCACCGTGGTGTCGTGTATTTTCGCTGCTTCGCAAATAAAGACGTTAAAAACAATACGAAATACCGATATAGCAAACTATTTTTAATGAGCTTTTATTTATTTAAATTTTTCTGTTCACACAAATTAGAGTCGGATTGTGGAATCCGTAGTACAGCCATTATGGAATGATTCTTACAGAAACGTAAGCATGGCTGCATCTTCTATAAAACCTCGCTTTAATATGAGACCTCTTTCCTACTCGCCCAGGCCCAGGGTACTACAGACATGGCATATGGACCTAACAAGTTACAGTCACAACGACCGTGCAATTCCCAATTATTATTTCCAATGACGTAGCCGGTGGTTGGGGTGGGGCTGGGATTCTCCAAAAAGTCGTCAAATAATTGGAGAGTCCCTGGACTAAAACAAAACACCCTCTCTGATTCATTTTCAAAACACTGATTTTTCAAATGTTTCCTAAGATGGATCCCTTGACCACACATGGGGGTAGTGGACACTTCTGGGTGTTTGATAAAATAAAGGGATAATAAGGCAAGAATTCTTGTCTGTGAGAGAGAGTGAGAGAGAATATCAAAATACACAAAGAATAACATTTTGCTCTATTTTTGCTTCAGGTAGAACTGAACTTTCATCACTTCAGCACATTGTAAAAAATGGTACACCGTCATTGTTGCTTGGGGTGGAAGTCCTCTAAAAGGGACAACATGGGTATAAACGATTGACTAAACTTGACTTTATCTCCATGTTGTGGTCATGCTTAGCCATTGTATATAAATATGTGACCTTAAACACCAATAAGTAAGTACTCCCAAAACAATGATTGAAGCACACGGAGATAAAAATTGTCCCCATTATGCACCCATCCCCATCTTTGACTAACAAATTTCTCATTATGCACTGTTGATTTCTGAATTATGCAATTGTAGACTCCTGATATATAAAAAGCCTCTTGTATCAAGTTTTGAAAAGAAAATAATCATCATCTGAAAAAGACACAAACATCAGGTGGAGGAGGAGATATGCAGGGGGAGGGGGGCATAAACTAACTTACCCCCCCCCCCCCCCCCCCCACACACACCCCCTCAGTGGATGAAGATGAACTTCTTACCCGTGGTCTTGTACCTATTTTTGGGGTCAGGAATTGGCACTCCACTACTGTAAGTAATGATTGGAAATGGGGCTATCCACCTCGATAAATCCCTGCAAGTGCCCATGCAAATTTTCACAGGTAAATACTGTTTATGAAACCCAAACGGAATGATTAATATGGAGTGATAACATAATACATAAACTTGATCAAGAAGTTAGTTGGGGGGTGAGGGAGGGAGTGTTTAACTGCCCCCCCCCCCCCCTAAAAATGCCAAAAATATATTGGGGTGTGGAGAGCCTACTTTCATCCCATCCCAACCCCATTGGGTAATTAAACCCCACCAGGTAATTACAGGGGGGGGGGGGGGGGGACCTGTTTGGGGAGTGGTATAACTCCTTAAAGTTTAGTTATGCATATACCCTGCAGTGCATGAACAATGTGCTCATTTAATCCATGTATCCTTGTGAATCAAAACCCATGCATCATGGGGCATCTCACGAGATTTCTGTGACGGTCTGACTTTAGCTTTAACAAAAGCAAAATCTTTATCTGCTACTGTCACAAATAAAGTTTGTACCCAGCCGTCTTTAAAATACTGGATGGCTTTCAACGATTTTCTTGCTTTGAGCTTTTCATTGTCAAAGTCCCCTGGTGTATTTATTAGGTAAATGTAAATGTCAGAGAAATCAATCTCGGGCATTTTTCTCATGTCGTCCGACCATTTACCAACATTTATTGTGGCGGGGTCTGGCAGAACTGTTCCATTCTCAAGAGTTAGTTTCTCTTTTAGTCTGTCTGTTTTTTTTTTTGAAGTAGTTGTTGTTCGGGGGTTGGGAATGTTGGCAAATTTAGTTTGTCCACCCCAAAACACCTCTTTAACAGTTCTTGCCGTGAACCCGTCATTGGCACACACCGAAGTTTAAAAAAATCCTTCATTTGCTGCACTGTCCAGCTTGAAAAAAACGCTTGAACTCTCCACTCTGTACAATTAATATTTAATTAACGACGCCCTCAAACGTAATTTTTTAAAGCGTGATAATTATGTCACATACATGCGACCATTCTCTTGGCAGTGTTGTGAACGAAAGGTGTATTGACACCGTCGCATTCGCAGAGGCCATTTCGGAACTTCGAAGGAACACTGAAATTTTGTGGAAGGCTGGCCGACATTGATTAAAATTTTATTTCGTAGTTAATAAATGCAATGAATATTGTAAAATTTTGATCTCAAAATAACGTATTATCAATAGTAGTCATTTAGGAGTTTGCTAAGTTCAGAAAAACGTTCAGAAATGATGTCGCTCAAATGTTTTCGCACGTGTGTATTGTTTTGTACACAAACGTCACGTGGGTGGGAGGGCATACGTCATTAAGATGGGAGATGCTGATCAAGTCTATTGAGTTGAAACAGTTTATTTATGAGGGAAAAAAACATTACAACAGCCAACAGGAAACAATAAAAGTAACATTTTTATTGCACTGCAGTGGAACCCACTTAAACTGATATTTCTTAATTGAATAACCGTGTCACTGTAACATGGTTCTGAAGCGAAACTGTTTACAATATGCCGATGGAAATTTTTTAGAAGATGAAACTCATTTTAACCAGTATTTTTGCAGTCTGTTGTATTTTTAGTCTGAGTTCCAGTGCTTTCCCCCAAATATGCATTTTGTTTTTTTCAAAAGTCCAGTTCCTTCAGCCTATTATATCTTGTTTGATAGAGCCCATTTGGTATATAATAAAAAGAAATGAAGGGAAAAACTACCCTTATTAGTTAACCATACATTGCTTTCAAGTGTTTCAGTGACCATTCATTTAACTGGGTTCCACTATTTGTAGAAACAAACAAGATTCAACTCTTCGACCACCAAGTTTGGAAAAAAATAGTTTTCATCAGATAACCGAAATTGGGTTGCCATTGTGTCCTTGGGTGAGCCACTTTACCGACTACCACATGGGCCAGCCGCCACAATGATGCCGACCAGACTTGCCAAAATTTTATTTTTGCGTAACCTAAAAATAAGTCTTGCAAATTGTATTTTGCATAACCATTTATTATTTTGTACAACTTATTTGTAATTCAAATCGCGATTTTTTACTCCCGAAAATTTGATCTTGAGATTAAATTTACAGGACTGAAAAATAGGTCTCGCAGAGTGCTGTTTGCGAGAGCTTTGCAAATTTTTAGAGATAGGTTATGCAATTCATTGCTCGGTGATTCTTCCTAGGTGCTCTAGCTACTGCCACTGTCACTGACACAATATGAACCTGGCTGCTGAATGTGTCATTAAACACCAATAACTATATGTGAGAAGTATTGGGGTCTTAGCTGAAACTTTCATTATAGTTTTAAAATATGTGCATCTTTATTAGGCTGAAAAATGAAATTGAGGGGTGCCTGCAGGAACATGTTCTTTATCTCCATGCCCCTCTCCACCACTGCCCTTGGCCACACACCCTCACCCAGCAACATCTAAACGGATAAATTCAGAAACTTTAGACTGCCATGTACATCCAGTGACATTTACAACATGCGAGTCATATTCAGTGCACATTCTGTCATATCCCACACAGTGAACCGGAACCACGCCCCCCCCTCTCACTCTCAGTCGCAAACTTTACATAATCATTTACACATTAAATCTGGTAATTTTTGAAGAATGTTGGACTAGCATTTCAAAAAAATGACAAGCAAACATTAAAATACGTTTTCTCGGTTCTTTAATCTTTTTGCGATGGCAGTGGAAAAGACGCACTGCGAGACTGAGCATAATGTTTGTGACGCGAATGTATTGGGAATTCCCCGGTCGAATTCTGCCTCCTGACCTGGAAAACGGAGGCAGTTTTCGACCGGTATCACGTGTTGAGTCACGTGATAAAATACCAAAAAATATCTCCACATTCAAGCGAGTCGACTCACTTGAACATCATTTATAACAAATATAGATCATTATAGGTCAGTTTGTAGCAGAAAGCCGATTTCTTAAACGTGGTATTTATTGGATGCGGTTTTAAAATGGCGGAAGGTGGATTTTGTGTTGGAAAGTATAGAAAAAACGCTCACAACATAAGCCATTTAGCCATCTTTGTCAAGGTCGATTGCGCGAGAGGAAGAACTTGATGTGCGCATGTACAAACACTTCTCACTGGTTCCCAGATAGCACATACAAAGTGGAACGAATCCTTTTTACACTTTCCTGGTCGAATACTACCTACTGGTCGAATACTCCCCCCGCTGCCCTACATCTTACAAATAACGCACGAGATATATTTACTGTTATATTTTCTGCATGTTTACGCACAGAAATGTCGTGTTCGAATACATTACTGCAAAGCAACAACATCGGAATCGCTTGCGGCATTTTTAGGTCAAAAAGGAAAACGCGTCCTATTTTCGATAACCAATCAAATTGAAGATTTAGAAAATCGAACTTCAATATTGAAAGCCACTTTGTGCCAAAAAGAAAACCACGACGAAGTTACGCACCGTAACTCTCGCTGATATAACTTATAATTGCATTCTTATCGATCGTGCACAAGTGAAGAAGGATGAACTCGCCTGAAACAAGAAAGTAAAAATAGTTTACCTGTAATCAGAAGAAAGTATTCCAGTTCGCTGGTTTGCCAAGAATACTTTGATGAAGGTTTTAATGCTATTTGATTTTTTGAACAGTGGCACTCTGAAACTGAATCCAGGTCCGCGCACTTTTTACGAACATATTAACTTGGAAAAAGATTTGAACTTGAACATATTATCGGTTAACCACCTTTAATTTTTTATGTTTGCCGCTGCTATGAACACCAATAAAATAGTATTATTTTAATTTAAGCTATTACAATTTGAAATGGAAGCGTAGACATTATTGTATAACTGCAGGTGGAGCTGGCCCTTTGGGAGGGGGGGGGGCAACCATGGTATTTGAAAGGTTGGTGTAGGGTTTCGGGGTCCTCTTCTGATCTCAACTAGGACTCCCACCCCCACCCCCCCCACCCCCCCCCCCCCCCCCCCAGCCGTTATACCATGCTCGCACTTACTGGGAGGGAAGTTGGAGGATAGGATACGTATCAAGAGGTCCCAGTTGGTTATCTATAGACCTCCCATCTCAAGAAATGTTTGCAAAATTCAGTGATCAAAATTCAAATTTGAGGCAATTGTAATGTGTGCAGCCCTATGTGTAGTGTTGAAACGGTTAGTGATTTTCAGGAATCGACTAGTCGCCAGCAGTAATCGATTACTAATCGACTAGTCGAAGCCCCCATGTTATTGTTATCAAACACGTGTACCGCCGTTCTTCACTGGTTAAAACTAACAGTAATACTTGCAAGGAAATAATGGCAAGTGAAGCTTTCAAAGTCCTCAAAACCTCTTTCAGTTTCGAGAGAGAATTAATGTTGGTAGCTTTTGTTTAAAATCATTTTTTCTCAATATAGTCACTGATATTTTAATAAAATAAATCATTATTCAGGTTTTTTTTATATTATTCTTTCCATCCCATTGAATGTTAACAAAAGGAAGTGCTCTTTACGCATGCACGATGTACATCCCCTGTCGAAAATTAAGCACAGTTAACGCCCACAGCAGTCATCAGCCTGTCAACAATTGTACACCGAACACTCCCACACAACTTCTCGTATTTTGACTTAACCTCTCGTCTGTCCATAATTATGCATACATCGAACACGCCTACTAATTTCCATATTGTCTGCTTTGAAAATCATCACCTGACCTGATTGGGTTTCCTCTTAACTCAGTTGCAGTTCGAGGAAAAGCTAGTTTCACTTTCAATTTCCCGGAAACTCACAGATTTCCAGGAATTTGTCCGCATGTATTAAAAAATGAAAATAAAAAGCACATGGAT
Organism: Pictodentalium vernedei; assembly: GCA_031216915.1. Taxonomy (NCBI): domain Eukaryota; kingdom Metazoa; phylum Mollusca; class Scaphopoda; order Dentaliida; family Dentaliidae; genus Pictodentalium; species Pictodentalium vernedei. The sequence goes on along the minus strand of CM062290.1, from coordinate 231,098,411 downwards.
TTTGTAATTGGTTCTTTAGTGATAACAAATTGTTCCAAATACGAACTGGTATGTGTTCTTCCATAATTTCTCTTTGATGTTTCTGTAAGACATTTCGAACTTATCAGTACCTGGTGAACAAATTGATGTCCGTAGGTGGCCTAATTTCATGTCAACTTTGGGTCCTAATTTTCCTGCAGGCTGCTCCATCGAGAATAAGCTCACCCATATATTTTTCCCTGTTTACTTCACGCACCCCTGGTCTTATTCAATCTCTGGTCAGTTGGCCAACTAGGGTTGTTATTCATGCAGTCGGAAACATCAAACGCGTTATTTCCGTGGGTTGTTTTTTGATTTCGGGAGTTTACTTGTGACGTTCGCAACAATGTTGGGTGAATTTAAGGGGATGGTGTATGTATAGGTTACAGCATAGAAAACCGAGTGATATTGAATATACAATCGCGAGAGTTAGTTAACGAGGACTTGTCCGAGTAACTAGCTCGAGCGATTGTATGTTCAATATCACAAGTTTTTGTGCTGTAACCGACTTGTCACATTGATGTTTGCACAAACAATCAAAACACGAACAATCAAACACTCCAATGAACCCTTGTCTGACACGTGTCCATTCCCGTTTAATTAGTTAATTTCTTAAGCCAAACTTGCAAAACACATGAAGATTGATGGAAAGCAAGTGATATTACTTCATTTTTTCCGTTTCGTCATTGCGCTCAAAAGGTTGAGCGAGAAATTAAACGTTCCATTTATCATTTACACCCGGGTGTGGATTTCTTTCTTTAACTCTTTCAATAAAATCAAAAGTCAGGTAAATTCTCGTTTCTCTGTTCAAAACAGTTTAGCACAGGTGCCCTTAATCTTTCCTCTCGGCTGTGTTTGTATTAGAACTGACAGGTTACGCAATCACTGTCTATTGTTCCTTGATTGGTAAAAGTGTGGCGATATATGTTGAATATCACACATGCTCTAATCAACTCTTCGAAATATATCACACACTTTTAACAAAGGCGTGACGTCATAACTATGTGACAAGGTTGGGGCAGATGTTCCGACTAATCGACTAGCAGATTTAGGGATCGACTAATTTAATAATCGCGTCGACATCGATTAGTCGGCTAATCGTTTCAACACTACCTATGTGAAACTTGCATTCCGGCAATATCTGTTGTTGTTTGTTGTGTGTGGGTGGGGGGGGGGGGCGTGGGGGGGGGGGCACCCAGCACTTTAGGGGACCTGGGCTATGTCACTTATACTTCAAAAAATTTTTATACTGATATTCACAGAGTTTGGCTCTGCTAATTTTGAAAACAGAAATCCAAAGAGAAAAATGGTTAACCCATAATATATTTAAACTATTAACTTATTCACAATTCCAGAAGTGGTGCTTTTACATGCTGGTGTCTGGTTGGCAGTGTGGGCAAAGAAATTCTGAACCTCTGCGAACGACGCGAATCTTTGTGCAGAATACCAGATGGGTCCAATGTTGGCACCGGTCGCACTGTGCCTACTTCACAATCACCAACGATACACAGTCTTTAAGTTCAGGTGGAGACCACTTTCCACAGACACAACAAGACTCCTCTTCCTCACCCGAAATACACTCTGAATCACTGTCCTCTCTGGAGAAAACATTAACACCATTTGAGATATTTTTCGCTGCACGTTTCGTTTGTTTTGCTTTTTTTACTTTTGACTTTCCTTTATCTGTCTTTTAATTCACTCCATTGCCCTCCTTCGAAGTTGTTGGTTCAGTTGTTTCTTGATCTTCCTTTAAAATATTGAATGTTTCATCTTCTGTTAATGCACAGCCTCCTACTTTTCTTTTTCGTCGATTTGATGATGGAATGCTCACACTTGGAATGAGGGTGTTTAAAAATTTGCCAACTTCACTTCTATCTTCTATCTACCATCTCAGTGTCTTTATTTTGGGCCTCTGCTGCAACATATGGTTGACTGGGCGCAAACTGTCGTTCTGGGATTGAATCTGGGTTAAATGGATAGATACCAGTCTTCTTGAATGATGCAATAGCATTGCTTGGCGTTACACCTTTATAGTAGGCCTTACATATTAAAAGACAAATGTCGTATCGAGTTATATTCCTTCAGGTGCTGATCTCATAAGGCAGTGACACTCCTGATTGTACTTGCACTTCAAGGGGCCAAAACAGGACACATCAAGTGGCTGAAGAACATGGCTGGTGTGTGGTGGAATTACGAACAAAATAATATTTCTCTCTCTTGCCCATTCAATTAATAGCACATACATGTGGGATGTGTGTCCATCATATAAAATTAGAATGTTCTCATCATTTGCCCGTCCTTGCACAAACTTCAGAAAGTGGTCTTTCAAATACTCTTGGAAAACAACACTGTTTGACCAGCCCGAGTCAGAAACAGTGGCCTGTGTTCCGGGCAACGCGCCCTCTAGTAACCCAGTTGTTAGTTTCTTGCCCTTATAAACGAAGAACGGTGGAAGCACGGTTCCTATCGCATTTACACAGCTTATGACTGTTGTTAAAGTGGATCGGCTGCTTGTTTTTGTTTGCAATGGTTTCCCTTTTTCCCCTACAATTTTTGGAGGAGAGTTCTCAGTCGTTATGCCAGTCTCGTCTATGTTGTAGATTTTTTCCGGGTGGTCTTTCAATCCATACCGCTCCAATATTTCATGAAGGTTATTGAAATACGAGGTTATGGCTTCCCTGCTGGTGGAGCGTGCTCTAACTACTGACAGTTTGCGGGGTTTCATTACCTTCAATGATGGTCTTCGCCTCAAAAAATTTCTCCACCATTTCTCACTGAGAGTTTCTGATTTACTGGGTTTGCTGAGATAAGTTGCAAGATCAGTTGCCATAACCCTCAGGTCCCTGCTGGTGTAACCGTATCCAATTTCAGCCATTTTTATCACGTGGCTACAGAGTTCATCTTCTTCAGATGTGCTGAAGAGGGGAGGTGGTCCAGATTTTGTAACCCCACAAGCAACCAACCCATCTATTCTGTCCCGTAAGGTGGTTAAGGGAACCTGGTACTGGATGAATGCCCTGTGTACGCTGGTGCCATCACTTTTAACTGCTTTCACAGCGGCCTCCAAACTGCTTATTTCATACTGTCTGTATACAGTCTTCTTTACGTTTACCTGCAATAAAAATAGAAGACTACTTACCTATCACGGACGTTGAAAGCCATAATTGTTAGTTTCCATTGTAGCAATACTCTTACCCCCCCCACCCCACCCCCCATCCCCACCCCCACCCACACCCACACACACACACACAAACACCTTCAACACTTAAGAAAAATTTATAGTTAAAAAAATAAATATTAAAATGAAGTGCAAACTAAGAAAAATAATATTCTGTCCAATCAAAAGCCCCCCCCCCCCCCCCCCCCCCCCACCCACACACACACACACACACACACACACAGACGCTTACACATGCATGCAAAAACAACTCATTCGAGTTTGCTCCCTTCCTTTCAATCAGTTGGTTATAACCTCAGCATATATAATTATAACATTAAGAAATATATTCTTTGTCACGTGGTACGCCGGGGCAAATTTTACAGAGAAAGCGAAACCAAGTGATTTCGACAAACTTCTACAATTTGCCAGCAAGACCATTGAATAACATATCAAACTTTTTGCTTTGATTTTTTGTTGTTGTTGATATTCTCATAACATACAAACAATATATTGAAATATCATGATATAACCATATCTGTTAGATCAAATGACTGAGTGCAGGCAGTATTTCAAGAGTGGGGAACGACTTTCCGCAAATTGCGGAGTTTCCAGTTCTGCGTTCATAGAACGTTTGGAAAGCTTTTTGCACGTATGGGTTCCCCGTGGGAACCCCGGGAAGTAAGCAGCACTTGTTTACTGTGGTAAACCAGTTCCGCTTTACTAGTAAAATAGGACCCAGTCACCAATGCTTGGGGTGAAAGTCCTCTAAAATGGGCAACATGTTGATCAACGATTGACTAAACTTGACTTCATCTCCATGTTGTGTCACGATTAGCCCTGGTGCATAAATATGTGACGTTAACCACCAACAAACAAACAAACATGCACGTATGGGCTTCCGTAGTTGAAAAAAAAATTTGAAGGGGGAGGTTCCACAAGTGGCTGTCATTCAATTTCACGTGATATTTGCAAAATTCTGAAACACATGTCGTCTGTTTTGACATTTGCTGTGCATTGTGTTTTACTCCGGGGTTTTGTGATTAATTTTCAGGCGGTATCGAGGCATCCGCTATATAAATTCGGACCTTATATTTTACTTTTTCTGATAATATAAATATTTAAATCATACTCAAGATATTTCTCAACATTTCTAGAAATAAAATCTTGTCGATAAACTTCGTGGTTTGTTGACAAACAGCGGTACGTGACGTCAAAAGTCGCGATTGTGCGCATTATCAAAAACTGGACGCTCAGGGGTGAAAATCCATTCGAATCCAAATGGATTCTCGTAAATTTTGCTACGAGAATCCATTCACGATACATGGTTGTTGGTGTAAGGTGGAGGGGGGTGGGGGGGGGGGGGGGGCACTGTACGTGATAAACCATCATCACACCATTGACAAACCACCACATGTGCTATTAAAACATATATGTCAACAGTGTTATTATTTTAAACTTCATTCAAGGTAGATATACTATTTAGTAAATACTTTTGGTGAAATGCTACTGGATAAGGTTACCTCTCCACCCCCCACCCCCAGAAAGACTGTCAGTTTTACGTCCATCAAAGAAAAATGCACCTTGTACTCGAGCGCAATTCAGACTGGATGTCACTTTTTACATTTTTACACAGGCATATGATCCGGCCGGCCATTTGATGAAAATAATTCCAAGAAAAAAAATAAACCCCCTCTCCTGCATGTTTAAATATATAGAAGGGGGAGGGGAGGTCAGCAAATGGGTTGGAGTAGGTGCTTGTGCTTATAATTTCGTCCCGCGCCTGTCAAGAAGGGGGAGGGTTGTTTTGCCCAATACTCGTTTGCACCCCCCCCCATCCCCCGCGACTCATTTCACCCCAATTCCCGTTCGTCCAAAGTCATTTCACCCTAATCGCGGGGCGAAACGACTCGGGGCAAAGGGATATTGGGTTGACGGCACAGGAGCGTCAAGAATTATGCACAGAACTCGGAGTCGTTTGACAAAATTTCAATCCGATATGCAAATGAGCGAAGTGACCCAACGTTTCAAACTGATAAAACGTTACTCATTTTATCACTGTAGTGATTCATTTTCGCACAAAACCTTGTTCGTGAAGCTGTATCAGATGTCTGGGTGATAGCATCATTATATTAAATAAATATATCCAGCAAAACGCAAAGAAATAAGCAAGGCGTATCACCAAACAATGGCTTAGGTTGTATTTACATTTGGGAAAACCCACGTGCTTTGAGTAGTCTCCCTTGATGTGCTGCCTTGTTTCTGTTTCTGTTTTAACGTAATTAAACAGCTGATTTCTCCTTGTTTTTCACTCCCGTTCCTGGAAACGTTTTGTTTTCATAATGACACCATATCAAAGATTTCTTAATTCTCCTAGTATACTTTCCAGTAAAAATTATTCTTTGGGTTTTTTAAACAAATTTCTTACCACTACCGGGTAAACTGTTTGGCATTTGCGGACATCCGACGTCATCGCTGTGTATGCATAGCTTGCCTAACTTTGTGTCAACTTAAGTTTGCGCTGAATTCTGTGGCTGGGGGCAGGTTCAGCGTCTCGAAAATATCAAACCAACCCATGTACCTTTCCCACTCTTTTATATTACGCATCCCTGGGCTTATTCACTGGCCAGAAACCCTCATATCCGTTCATTTTCGGTCTTTGAAACAATACGCTTTTTTAATTTTTTAGTCCTCCATTTTTGTGCTACGTACGCCGTTCATAGCAATAAAAAGGCCCAACGCGGGCCATTTTCGCCAATGCGGCGGTGCCTGAGAATCAATTAACTTTTTTTTAGGCCCAACGGCTTTATTGTTTAACCTTATCAGTCCACGTGAATCCATTCAAGATGGGTACGCGAATTCACTTGGATTCACGCAGGACTGACTTGCGAGAATCTTTATGCGAATGGATTCGCGGATTCGCGTCGGATTTTCACCCCTGACGCTATCGAAAACTGGGCGGTCTACCATAATATGTTGCCCGTCATCTTTGAAAGTTTCGTGAGTTCATTGTTGTTTTTTTGTTGACAAAAGCGATTTAAAAAAAAAAACTGAATGTGAGCCGTAAGAAAATTTCGACACGTGAAACCGCAAAAAAGGTTTTCATCTCAACTACGGGAAGAAAAATATAAACAGTCAGTGTGAATGTAAGTATTATTATTTGAACAGGTTTGTTTACACTTCAAATTCACGATAAAATAATTGGGATAAATATATAATCATGATATATTTATTCCGTTTCAACAGCGAATCGAGTTGTCAATACCGGGGAATAGCACCCAAACCGTCCCCAAGCCGAACCGTTCCCACCTATTTTACCCAAACCGTCCCGACCTATTTTACCCAAACCGTCCTCAATCCCCGAAACCCAAACCGTCCCCACGTCATTATTATTTTTTTTTATTATTATTTATTTTTATGCAAAACCACTTACCCAAATTTAAAGAGAATTATCAAATCCAACAAATTATAATAATGAATAAAATTATATCCGATTATGAATTACATTAAATCCAACAGAATGAATGAGATAAAGTCCAATTTTCATGCACTAGGAACTTTATCACTCACATATCTGATTCATACGTATTGGAAATTGAAATGAATGAAAAATACAAACCTGGTTGATTTCTGTAACGATGACAGGTCTCACTCATCTGACATGCTATCAGCATGTTTTAACAAGAATAACACTGTGATTACTCCTTTCGTCTTCAAAGAATGTTTACACAAACACTCTGTGGCCGTCTCCGTGTCGCTACTTAAAGAGTGTTTACTCTGAAGATCCATGTTTCAACTTCAAAGAACCAATAATCACAAAACATTTTAAGGTCACTTCTTCCAAACAATTTTGTATTGAAATAAATCACAAAGTTCAGTCTTGTTAGTCATTAATTACGAGTAGACCTAACTAAATAAGTAACTTCGCCATGTATTCAACTGGGGATGGTTTGGGTAAAATAGTGGGGACGGTTCGGTCTTGGGGACAGTTCGGGTTACATCGGCCAACTGGGTAACTGACCCAGGGGACGGTTTGAGTAAAATAGTTGGGGACGGTTTGGGTAAAATAGAGTGGGGACGGTTCGGCTTGGGGACGGTTTGGGTGCATCCCATACCGGGTCACTGTCAGACATGCGCAGTAAAACCTATTGAAACCCTGCTCAAGTTGATATATTTTTAGAAAATTAACGCAAATCTGCTGTATTTGATCCAATTCGTTTTCACTTCTATCCACTGTAAAAGGTATGACTAGTGTGGTGAAATTAATTCAGTGAAGACACAAAAGCCTTTTTGTGTCCAATAAATACATATAAACACACCGGATATCCTGACAACTCGGCCTGCCGGAAGATAAGTCGGCCTTTTTCGTAGTTTCACGTGCGCATTAGAAACATGTTTGTTTAAAAGTTATTTGACGGAGAAAATGGCGGAAGAGAGTGAAGAAAACAGACGTTCTGAGTCGGTAAGTGTTCATTCTACGTAAATATTTTCATTTTCACCCCTAATTTATTGAGCCAAGGGAATAATCTCCGCGAGAATCTCTGTTCATTTTTTATCCACGAATTTCTGTTTCAACCGGCATATTTGTCCAAAAATAATTAGTAAACCGCATCAACTAAAACCCCCTTCAATGTCTGCTATCTACGAGACACTTCCATGACCACGAAACGTTTAAAATTTCAATCTTGAATCTTCAATTCTGAATTTTTCATAAGGTGAGTATTGAGGAGAAGGATTAAATCGGCCTGGTTGAAAAATCTTAAATTGGATAGATCAGGCTGACCAAGCATTCCTCTCCAGGCCATCTTATCTTTATCAACTGACACATCGTTATGAAAAATGCATATTCAGAGGTATTGCTTTCAAACATTGAACGGTTTTCTGGCATGAAAGGGGCGAAAAGATGTTAAATATTGGTAGGAACAGTGATAACTGAAGGCGTGATGAATATTTGTAGCAAAATATGCCAGTTGAAATTGAAATTCGGCTATAAAATTTAGAAAATCAGATTTCAAGTAAAGAGTATTCCACTTCAATGACATTTTGCAACTTAAAAAGGAACAGACATGGAAAATAAACACTTACCAACTCAAAACACCCGTTTTCCTCCTTCTCTTGTGCTATTTTCTCCATGACATCGCCTTTGAACAGACATGTATCTGAACGTGCGTGAGAATCCGCGTAAAAGGCCGACTTATCTTCGGTGACAGGCCGAGTTGTCGGGATATCCGGTGTGATAAAGTGAGAAAAGAGACCGCCAGTGGATGCCATAGAGGGTGATTATTTATAGCACAGAAGTCTGGAATTTGTCATACAGTCCATATAATAATAATTATACCACTCAATGTTTGCTAAGCACCAAGTACATCCAACTACCTGTTTTACGTTTTAGTTGAAATATTGTAGTGAAAAGTATATATTTTTTATTTAATTATATCTTTAACAGTGCCTTCCGGGAAATGGGCGCAATTGCTCTTGTGCCCATCATTTCGATCTAGCAAGCGCTGAGAATTGTGCCCGTTCGAACACAACAGGCTTGTCTTGCAAAATGCATGTTGGGTGCATTCAGTTTGCTCGTCGGGAAATAATTCTCTTTAAACATGCGCAGTGACTCCATTACCATTGGTAGCGATGGGAGGTGAAATTTCATATTTTACATAAACCTCTTGTGTTATATATAGACAATAAACATATAGTGTGTTTTTATATCTGTGTTATACAACGAGTTGAAATATGGTTTATTTTTTCGAGGCTTCGCCGAGAAAAAATAAACCATATTTCAACGAGTTGTATAACACAGATATAAAAACACACTATATGTTTATTGTTTTTATCTGATAACAAACAGACACCCGTCTCATGCGTCTACCCAACTTATATATGCTTCCCACGGGCCTCCAAAGAAAACCAGTCTACGAGACAAAAGAAATAGGACAAGACGCATAGAGTTGTGTCCCTTACATTACAAAATCGATGACGGCGATTGTAAAGTGCGATTGCACTTCTTGCATCATGTAACTGCGCTGGAACAAAATAAATTTCAACTATTTTATTAACAGTAACAAAACGGTGTTTCAGTAGAGTTATTCTTTTTTTGACATAGTTCCAGTTTTCTTCCGTGTTTTATGCTGTAGTCCCAATATAACAAATAATTTTGCGTTTGTTTACAATTTTTACGAAGTGTTTTTTTTGGCTCACCAACGTTAGTTGTGTGAGCCTATGGCATAGCCCTCATGTCGGGGTCGGCGTCTGCGTCAGCGTCGGCGTCGGCTCTCAAATATTTTGAACTTTTGTGTACAGGTTTTGATTTTTTGGCTTTTCAAATTTTTTTTTAGTTTCAGCATATTGCTATAGTGGTTCACTATAACATTTAACTCTTTTCCAGGGTATTTTGTCGTAATTTTAACCCTTTGAATCAAATTTTAGCCTTATTTTGATGTTTGCGTGCAGGTTTTGATGTTTTTTTTTTCCTTTCTTCCAAGTGGAGATTTACCTTGCAGCATATGTCCATGCTTTCTATTGTATGTATACATGCATCTTAGGGCTATGTTTGTATTATTTAACCCTTTTCCTGCTGAATTACTTCAATTTTGGACTTTTATGTACAGCTTTTGGACTTAGGCTTACAGTTTCTTACTTTTATGTACAGGTTGTGATAAAAACAAAACAATTTCAAGTGATGTTGACCTCACTGCATATTGCAGTGGTAGTTATTATAACATTGATATCTTTCCAGTGCATTTTTAAAATTTTTTTAACCCTATGAATAGATTTTTAGACTTATTTTGACGTTTGTGTGCAGGTTTTCATGGGTTTTTTTTTTTTCCTTTCTTCCAAGTGTAGAGTTTCTGCATATTGCTATGGTGGTTCACTATAACATTTAACTCTTTTCCAGGGTATTTTGTCGTAATTTTAACCCTTTGAATCAAATTTTAGACTTATTTTGATGTTTGCGTGCAGGTTTTGATGTTTTTTTTTCCTTTCTTCCAAGTGGAGATTTACCTTGCAGCATATGTCCATGCTTTCTATTGTATGTAAACATGCATCTTAGGGCTATGTTTGTATTATTTAACCCTTTTCCTGCTGAATTACTTCAATTTTGGACTTTTATGTACAGCTTTTGGACTTAGGCTTACAGTTTCTTACTTTTATGTACAGGTTGTGATAAAAAAAAACAATTTCAAGTGAGGTTGACCTCACTGCATATTGAAGTGGTGGTTATTATAACATTGATATCTTTCCAGTGCATTTTTAAAAAAATGTTAACCCTTTGAATAGATTTTTAGACTTATTTTGACGTTTGTGTGCAGGTTTTCATGGTTTTTTTTTTTTTTCCCTTTCTTCCAAGTGTAGAGTTTCTGCATATTGCTATGGTGGTTCACTATAACATTTAACTCTTTTCCAGGATATTTTGTCTTAATTTTAACCCTTTGAATCAAATTTTAGACTTATTTTGATGTTTGCGTGCAGGTTTTGATGGGTTTTTTTTCCTTTCTCCCAAGTGGAGATTTACCTTGCAGCATATCTCCATGCTTCTTAGGGGTTATTATTATATTATTTAACCCTTTAGCTGCTTATTTTCTTTAATTTTGGACTTTTGTGTGCAGGTTTTGAACTTTTTTTTTTACTCCAGCCACCCATTTACATTGGCCACCTGTTGGTGAGCCACGGGGTACTGATACCCCCTCTAGTTTTTTCAGGTAATTTCTACAATGTTTTGAAGCAAAATTTTAGGTTGCCTTTATTGAAGCAAAATAAATAAGAAATGACACCATCAGAGGATTTTGACAAAGTGCAATAAGCGTACAATTAAAACCTGCCCTGTGATATAACGATGTTTCATGAATGAATGAATGAAAATGGAATTGAAAGAGGTCAGAGGTCGTTCGCATAAATTATAATTATATACAACACCCGTTGTATATACTTCAAGTATATACAACGGTTGTTATACTCTATGGTTATCAGATAAATCATTTTAAAGAGTTTTTAATTCTGAGTAAGAATCTATAAAGCGTTTTAAAATATTCATTCAAATAAAAAAGTTATGGTGATTTGAAATTCTCATTTTTCAGAGATTTTCTGCAGGATTTCTAGTGTGTGCTTAACATGCGCCACCTACCCAACTGGTAAAGTCTTCTTTGAGAGATGGGAATGTTTAGGGCGATTTCTTTTTCACAAATATTGCCCTATAGCTTGTGAAATGTCTTAACTGTGGTATAAATTAACTGGTGACTTAAAAAAATGAATTGGTGGACCAATTATTATAATGTAGTGAGGAGTTTCGATTGCTTTTGGGTGGATGATGTTTTTTAATTCTCAGTAAATCGCTCTTTTTCGATACTGCATACACTACTCTTTTTTTTTTACATTGACATTAAATGCTTAGTAGTTAATTACTCAACAAATATTTTACAAAGAAATATTTTTGTGGTGCAGGCCCAAAGCAACACTTTTCCAACGGGATGGGGGAAGTTTGAAAATTTACAAAATTTCCTGAAAATATTGGAAAAATCACAAAAAACCTCTATTTAGGACACAATTTCCAGTAAAAACAGGCAAAAATGATAAAAAACCTGAAACAAATTCCAATAAATGAGGTAAAATTTCTTACATCTCTCATGGGGTAGGGTGGGTGAGGTTTCCCCCACCCACTCCCGCTCCCCCTTCCCAGCTGCTCCCTCCAACTAGCTTCAGGCCAGTTGTGGTGACTTGGTCAAAAGTACTGACATTAGCACCAAATTAAAAAAAAGTTGTTTTTGAAAGAAACAGCAGTGAGGATAACGGAACCAGAACGGCAGAAAAAACTGGCAACGAACACAACAGAAGAAACACTCACCAAATCTAAACATTTTCTAACAATTCTTGAAACACATGAATTAACTGCACTAGCACAAAGGGTCAGTTAAGCTTGGAAATTAACTCCATAAAAAAGAGGTTTTTAGACAGGGTGATTTCAATTAATTTTTCAGAAATATCCATGTTATCTGCTCTAAAATGTTCTCCACATCAGAGCCCTATGATTTCACACTGATCAGGCCTCTCGACGAGCAAAATGAAGGCGAGTGATGGATCACTCTCCTACTTTTCATGTCAGGCGAGTGATCGTGAGTGATTGATCACTCTCCTGCTTTTAGGTGAGGCGAGTGATAGGCCTAGAATCTAGATAGAAGAAAAAGTTGAAGAAAAGACCGAAGTTAAAACCAAATATTAAAGTGCCTGTCCAGTGTATACTTATTGAGTTTACTTAATACTAAGTGGTGCAGTATGTCATTTAAAAGGCGACAAATGATATGATTCTAGTTTGGTAATACATGAGGTGATATAAAAATATATCTAATGGGACTCGTGATTATATAAACAGTTGGTGGTTCATCACTGACTAACAGGGTACAGAGGTACAGGTATACCTGCTAAAAAACCTGGCTATGATTAGTGCTGGGCGATATCGGTCCAAATAAAAACCGCGATATTTTCGTAACAATATCGCGGTTCACGATATTATCGCGATATTTTTGGGGAAGGCGCCGATCGGCCATTTAAGCAAACGGCATGACAAACTTGAAGTTAAAGGATTGCCCCAACAAGGGACATTCTTGATAACAAACCAATGGCATTCCAAAAACGTGTACTGATGCGCGATTCTGATCCAAAGGTGCCTAAACTGGCATGCAGAAATACACTGACTACCCATCAGAAACGTTCTACTGTGGGCTTTTGAATTACTATATTTCGTTGTCTTCATCTGCGACTGTTGTTTCAAAGTTTCATCATCTTAACTTTTGTTTATTTTAATCAATCAATTACCTGACAGCCACTTTCCAAGTTCCAACTTTCCGTCATTGGATAGAAACCTTTTTTCCGCTATTCATTATGCCAATCGACAACCTAACCTTGTACCTCAAAAACATAATAATTTTACCCATGGGGCGTCAGCCGAATAATCATTATCGGTGATTCGTGTTTAGTCAACGAGAAAGCATAAACACACGTGGTCAATGAATGTTATCTTAGAGGGCAACACCAAATGAATTGAATTACAAATCACCCGAAGTCTTCTGGCAGTGAATCATCTCATTTACAAAGTCACACTTAACAATGGAAGGCCCTTTAAAATTTTATAAACAATTGAGGACGATTTTCATTAATTCCCTGGTCTTTTTAATTACTTAATTCTTTTCGCCCAACATAACTTCACAAGTTCCAAACCATTCAAGCATTGAACGCAAGTGCTGAATGTAAATTGCAAACACGAGTTTGACGTCATATGCAAAGGCGTATACATTATTTGATTGACAGCAATTGTCGCAGCGAATAATAAATCAACACGACACTTAAAAATAAGCGATTGGTCACACAGGTATAAATTCCAAACCAGAGTTAATTGGGAATGTTTGGGAGCAAATTGGGGGGTGGGGGGGGGGGGGGGGGGAAGTGACTATTTTTGATTGGGAATGGCCAATGGGGCCGGATTCAACCTCTCTCATCGCCGTCATCGGTAAAAAAACCCTGAGTGAAGTAATTTTCGACTTAATCACAAACAGCTTGCCATTACATGGCAATACAGAGATGTATTCACAAAGTTTTGCTCCTTTTCATCAAATGATGAGTGGTTGCCAACGACGTTCGCGATATTTCGGTTTTTTGAAAACAAGACGATATCACTAACGGTATTGCTTTTCAAACCGGCTAAGTCGGTATATCGGCAAACCTCCCAGCACTAGCTATGATAAGATCCGAAGAACTGTGAAGTGGGAAGCAACAACATCATGATGAAATAAGAAGAAACTCAGTTATCAGGTGAACTGAAAACGAAATTTCCATTTTATTTTTTTCGTGAAAACGAAAGAAATTGTTTTGAAAAAGCTATTAAACACAAACTAAACAATCAGTAGTGGAGTACAGTACATGGGTGGAGGTGGGGGGGGGGGGGGGGGTGGTAATAATTACCAATTACTGTGATAATGCATCAAAGCTGGGCCAAGCAAACTTTCATCCAATGGACCTCTGGGTTTAACCCAGAGGTTTATTGGCTGAAACAACTGTGCTTTTCCTTCTTATGCTGTCTTGTAGACAGTATATGTTATTAGCTGAGTGGAATTCCCACGCTGCGATTGTTTTAAGGATAATCCACTCTCCATGTACATGTACTTTATTTCCCGTAATACCAACACTGATACTTTCAGATTTTGGATTTTGTGTAAAAAAATAATCATTTCAGCCTGTACCTCAGGTGTGTCTGGTGAACAGAACAGTGATATTAAAACTCTTTACTCTGACGAACTGTATTCTAAATCTTCAGTCAATGATTTTTCACCTGAATCAGAGGAGATGTTACCATCACTTGACTGTGACAGCTCATCTGATTCATGTAAATAATCATCTTTCATTTTTTGCCTTTTCTGAGGAGTACAACCACTTGATACCTCAGTAGCGTGTGTACGCCGTTTACAGAAGTAAAGCTGCACTGCCTTATCAAGAATATTTTGCTTTTCTTCTTCATTCCAAACCATATGATTGTTCCTTACAATAATGTAGGCCTCCAGATTATCATATTTAAAGGACAATCTTCTGTCGGAGAGTGTGTTAGTTAAAAAACTGAAACCTCTTTCAACCGAGCAGTTGGATGCTGGAAGACAGAGAATGATCTCTACCAACTTGCATAAATTGGGAAGTGATTTTTTTTGTACTTGAAAATGAACTGCCAAAGGGAGAGACATTTTCTTTGTGGGTGGTTTGTTTTCACAAGTATTTTTAATTGTTTCCACTCATTTAGCATGTCTTCACTATTGTAGTTGAAAGTTTAAGTGTTTCCTCAAACTGATTTTCAGTGGTGCACATCCTCCAGACCATAAGAAGAAATAAAGTTTTGTTCAAACATGTCCCAGTTTTCAGGGTTAATGCATTTCATTGATGCGATAACAGTTTGGTTGAAAGAGGCAAATCTTTTTGTGTATGAGGACAATAACTTTGAAATCATGTTTTCTTTTATTTTCATTGCCCTATCCATGGCTTTAGATACTCTTTTTACTCTCATTTCCAAGCTAAGATACTCCCTATTATGTTTTTTCTTCCTTTCATTTCCTGACTTACAGTATTTTTTTTTAAGTTTGTATGTTATACCATCTCCAGAATCTGACAGCTCTTCAAAATATGGAGAGTTTAAGTTAAGTTCATCGGGGGTAGAACTTTGAAGTTGCTTAAGTAATTCGTCTGTTTGTTTTAAATTAGCCAGGACATAAACACTAATATATATTCTTTCTCAAACACCATACTCAAAGCCCCAAAGTTTTCTAAAACAGATGCAAATGTACAGACAGCAGTAATGAAGTCATAATTTTCCATTTTTTTTACAAAGCCTTGTAGTTTTGCCCTAGTTTCTGGGGTCCCGGATGAGGTACAAATGGCATTTTCATATGTGGTCTTTAATGGCATCCACATATGTATGAGTCTCTGTAATCCTGCACGTTTATGGTGTAAGAAACGAGTTCCGTGAATTTTTGGTAGGGTATAATATGTTACATCAAGGGCAGTACAGCCAGTTTTAAGTTCTGATTTTAGTTTTCCCGAATTTTTCAAAAGTTTATAATTAGCCGAATAGAATTCCTCTATTTCCAATAAGTCAGGACTAGAATTGAATGCATCCTTTGCGGCTAGTTCTGCTCTATGAGCAATGCACTGGAACTTTATGAGCCAAGGTCGAGACTCCCCCATTCATGTGAACACTCCAGAATACTGCCCCGTATTCACAGATGCACCATCATTCTATTATTCTTCAAGTGTCATCAGCTACACTTGTACGGTAAAGGGTTAAGTTCCTGTTCCTTTTCCCATCTTATTCTCCTGCTCTCTCTATGTCTCTCCTTAATCTCTCTGGTTCTCATGTTTAAATAATATTTTACTTAATGCCTGCTGCTACCATTTAAATTTCGTCAGTAATCCAAAGGAGACGGCTTATACAAGCTAAAAGCTTACTGCTGAATCCTTTCAACAAATCTCGTCCTTGACTCGCTACTTTAATGCATACCATTGTATTGTGCACACTGTATTACCATCATCTTGTTTTTTATTATACTGTATGTATGCATCATATTTTCTCATGAATAAAATATTGTTTAAACTAGATGCATCATCAGCTGTAATGCCAACACATTTATTCGTGTAATTTTCACCTGATAATTTTAATTAGTCAATGAAGACATTATCAACAGCATGCTTTATTGATTGAGCATCACCACCCCCATGTTGCGACATCGTTTGTAGTCCTACACAATAATACGTAGGTAACCCATCTTTGGTGACACAAACATAAACAAGTTCCAATTCTGCACCTGTTTTTTTGGGCTGACTTCTATCACTCTATACCGAAAACCCGACTTTCTCTGAGATAATGTCAGAAATATTTTCTTTTATTACCCCTGCAATTATTCTAGTAAACTCAACACAGTCCCTATCTGATTGCTTGCCTTTTATTAGCCTTACACCATTTTGTTTCTGGAGTGAAACCAAATATTGAAAGTCAAGAAATGGTTTCCCGTTGGTGACAATATTATAAGCTGTATTGAACAACTTAATGTAGGCTTCTGCTGATGACTTTTCAAGAGAAATTGCAATAGACGGTTGATGGTCCACCTGCCCTACCGTGTCATTTGAATTTCTGGAGCTTGGTGTGACTTTTTTTTAGTTTGACAAGGCAATATTGTGTGCTTTGCCCTGAACATGTCTTGTAAGGTTGAATTTTGATACGTAATTTGTGCCCGTTACATAGCTCAGCATGTCTTGTTTTGCTTTACCCTGGCATGACGGGTGGGCCTGAATAGCACTGACATTCCTGGCACAAACCCCACAATAAATGTGTGTAACGTAAGCTTTCTTTGTGATACAGTTATATTCCTCTTTGGCCTTGAATGAATTTGTAATTTCTTCGCCCCAGTTAATATATGTAGTGAGTTCTATGGGTTTTCCTTTTGGCATTTTTAGCTCACCTACATCTGTAAGATGTGGTGAGCTATTGTCATAACCTCGGGCGTCGGCGTCCGGCGTGTCCAATATTGTAAGATTTAATGTTAAGGTTAATTTCTCAAACGTCAGTGGGCTCAGGCCTTTGATATTGCATACGTAGGTTGTAGGGGACTATCAGAACAGTATTTAACCCTGATACTACGACTTTTTTTTCCAAATTTCACCTTAAATTTTCTGCCAAAAGTTGTAAGAATTTGCGTTTAGGTGTTGTAAGAATTTTTGTTAAAGTCAGCTTTTGTGCAGATTGTGCTGCTTTAACTTCTCATTACTGTTGATTTTCATATTTCAGTAACAACTGTAGGTTTTAACCCTACTGTATGCAGAAATTTAACGAAAATTTTCTTTTTTTTCACTCAAAATTTTCATGTTTTTCTCTGACTTAGTAAATTTTAAGTTGTAAAACTTTGTAAACTTTGTGTTTAGGTGAGTTGTGTTTCTATGTGTCTTTCCAAGCGATTAATATTCTACACTTGGGTTACTGAACTCCATTGCAGTAATATTTAACCCTCATTACATGCATATTTGAGGAATTTGAGGCTGATTTTCTGCCAAAACTTGTTGTAAGAATTAGCGTTTAGGTGTTGTAAGAATTTGCATTAAAGTCAGCTTTTGTGCAGATTGTGGTGTTTTTCTCGGACTTACTAAAGTTGTAAAACTTTGTAAACTTTGTGTTTAGGTGAGTTGTGTTTCTATGTGTCTTTCCAGGCGATTAATATTCTACACTTGGGTTACTGAACTCCATTGCGGTAATATTTAACCCTCATTACATGCATATTTGAGGAATTTGAGGCTGATTTTCTGCCAAAACTTGTTGTAAGAATTAGCGTTTAGGTGTTGTAAGAATTTGCGTTAAAGTCAGCTTTTGTGCAGATTGTGGTGCCTTCACCTCTCATTACTGTTTATTTTCTCATTTCAATAATACCTACATGTATTAACCCTACTGTATGCAGAAATTTAACTGATTTCTTTTTTTTTTTCAGTCACAATGTTCACGTTTTTCTCTGACTTACTCAATTTTAAGTTCTAAAAGTTTGTGTTAAGGTGAGGTGTTAAGGTGAGTTCTGTTTCTATGTGTCTTTCCAGGCAATTGATATTGTATGCATGGGTTACTGAACTACATTGCGGCAACGTTGCGCCCTTATTACATGCATATTTGAGGAATTTGAGGGGGATTTTTGGCACTTATATTCACTTTCTTTAACCCTTTACCCAATGCAGACGATATCAAAATTTATTATTTTAAATATATTTTTTTCAAATTTTTCAAAAAAATTTCAACAAACCATATCATGTGACCCCTCGTTGGAACGAGCTCGTCGAGCTTGTTTCCAACGAGGGGTCACATGATATTCATTTAATACTTTCTCATACTTGTTACTAGTAACATTAAGGCTTATTTTAGTTGTTGATGTGATGTATTTTTGTTGGGACTTAAGTCACTTTCTTGATCGAATGCTTTTCAGCAACTCCTCTTTAACCAATGAATGTTCTTCAATTACAATTTCAGTGATTTATAATAGCCTTTCCTAATTCTTATTTATGATTTAATATCTGGCCTCACGATTCATATTCTTAATCATAAACATTTCTAAAAGAAAAAAATGCTTTTATATCCAATGATTCTATGTTGAATTGATATATAATAAATGCAGAAATATACACTTTCCAAAGCCATCACATAAACCACATTAATCATTTGATGCCTAGTTAATGATTTATATTAACTAAATATTAGGCATGTTACATTGGAACGACATTATCAAGCGCGAATGTAGGTGAGCGTTGGGATGTAACATCCCTCTTGTTATTTGTTTTCGTTCACAAACGTAATACGCACATTGCCTCGTAGTACTATGTTCCCACGGTAATTTATTTTGCTTACTACAATTATCATTTCATTGAATGAATCGAAGCCCCTCCCGCAAACGAAACCAAATGGTGGAAATCAGAATTGAACGAAGTTCGGGGTTTAATCACATTTAAGTTGACCATCAATTTTCCGCTCTTAACGGAAAAAAACTAACGTGCCAATTGAAGCCACGTATTTTTATTATTCAAAACCCAGCATGCTCAAAACGCAAACATCACACTATAAAATGGGACAGTTGTAGTTTTTCTGCGTTTTTATTGGTTACTGTCTGTTTTGACCTGACCTGAACTTTGGTAACCCAAGTGAAATCAGCTGAACAATGCATGCACATCTCATTGAAAGGAAGTCATACTTGCAGAAAGATGCACCGTACAGTTCACGTCCGCAATCGCTCTGCGCTCTAGTGTGCAGTTTGCAGAGTATGAGGATGGTAAAATTAAATTTAGAAAGAAAATTACCCTACGGTTTTAATGAAAAATGTTGAAAATGAACGCCATTCTATAATAAAACTGGTTGACGTACTCACCGCAAAATTTATGAAATTTTGTAGTGAGTGCACTGATCGCTCGCCTGCTGTCAGCTTCAGGCGAGTGTGAGGCGCGCGCGAGTGACCACTCGCCTGTCGTCGAGAGGCCTGCTGATCATAATATGGCATTCATTTGCCATCATTTGGAAATTATTCAGAAGTAAAAATTTCTATTGGATAAACTTCTTTTTTTTTTCATTTTGTTTTATATTTAACCCTTCACCTAACATGGACAGCAGACAACTTGCAAAAAAAATTTTTGAATAATACTGCATTTTGCATTTTCAATTTTGTCCCCAAAATGTAGCTTATGACCCATCATTGGAACAAATTAATTGAGCTCATTCCAATGAGGGGTCATAAGCTATGTTTTTTTTTTTTTTTCAAGTCCTGCCTGATGTTTGTGTTTAGTAAAGGGGTAATTGATATATTATTTACAGGTGATAAGAAGATGTAAGTCAATATAGAATAATGAAAGATTTCAAAAACCCTTTTCATTTTTGTATACAGACTGACACTTCAACTGGCAAACATCACTAGGTTAAGATCTTTATTGTGCCCTTCTCCATCTCTGTTTGAAGTTGTTCGACATGGATTGAATCGTCTCTTTCATATTTGATATTGAACCACGATGGGTAACCAGGTACTGTAGATATTACTTTAGCAACATATGGGATCAGTTCACCATTTTCTTCGGCCAGTGTGTGCTTTACAGATTTGCCTATTAAAAATGATGCTTTACGGTTCTCTTGTTCCGTTGTGGGCATTTTGCAGGCTAATTTTATCAGTTCTTTAACATTTTCGGATAATTCATTTGCAGTCAGCTGTCAACGTTTGTCACCATCACCTTTTTCGGAAAATCTAAACAATTTGGTATCTGCCTCCTGACCCAATATATGTTGCCGAAATCTCTGCTGTGCCTTTAAAGCATCTTCTTTTTCCAATTTTCCTTTTATAGATTTCAAACTTTCATCAACCTGAGATGGCGTCTGATATAACCCATAATACCCATAATACAGCATTTCTTTTACAATTAGCTCCCGCTCTTGATAGCGCTTTGCAGCTTTTTGTTCTTCCTCTGCTCGCTTTCTTTCCTGGTTTTCATGTCTTTCATTTATTATTTTCTCTCTTCTGAGTTTGTAGTTAGTAAAAATTAGTCGCGCTTCAACTCAACTGATTTTCAAAAGCTTTTCTTGACCACCAGCACCTTTAGCTGCAAGCCATTCTCCAGTTTTATTAAGGCAGAACATTATATATGCTTCTTGGGAAATGTGCTTTATGTTCGGCTTAAACCTCAGAAGTTGATCTGCATAAGCAAACACCCTTTCTGCAAATTTATTGTGCTTTTCTACACTAATTGTTTCAGCTCTTAGATTTCCACTACAGTTATGTTCAACAAATTTTCCATCTCCCCCAAAATCCTTGTAATGTGCAGTTATCAGTTTTGTTATAGCAGGTATTACAACAGCCAATACAATTTCAGTATCTTCATCACAGGAAGAAGATTCAACCAGATAGTTGTAGATGGAGTTACATGTATGGCTTGCGACCAGAAGCTTCTGGACTCTTGGACTTTCAATGGAGTCATCTTTGCAAAGCACAGAGATGGCTCTTGTCGAAAGGATCACGAGCCCAAGGCAGATGGAACGCCTGGAGAATAAGTATAGAATTGTTCAGAAAAACGACTTAAATGCGTCACAATCCTATATTATTAATTAGGTACTTATCATCACTTAATCTGGTCATCTCCCGACCATTAAACTTTCATATTAAAAGGTGTAGTAAACGTTATTACATTAATAGCCATAAAATGACTTAACGTAACATTGCGAAGCAATGTAAATTAATAAGATGAACTGTCTACCTCTCAAAATTTCAAAATCAGCTAATCCTTCAACTTAATTGATTGTGCGCAAGCGACAATAAATTGTCGGGATATGGTGATAACTCGTTTATCTATTTTTTTCTTTCTGGGCCATGGCTTATGATCCTTTATTAGAACGAGTTCGGCGAGCTCGTTAGGGCGAAGGGGCATGGGTTGTGTATTGAAGACAGAGATTAAAACTTTTTTTCAACTTTTTGGTTATTTAATTTTAAGTCCGAAAATCTCGCTCTGTATTAGATGATAGATGGATAGTTTAACACTTTGCTGAGCTGGGAGCGAGTGATAACGTAAAAACCAACGTAATTTTGGCAGGATAATTGGTTTGCTTTACGATCGCTTGAACTATGCGAGCGGCGCAATATTAATGACTCACTTTATAAAATTTGTCCTTCCAGAGCATGGCCTATGGCCCCACATTGGAATGAGCTTCGGGCTCATTCCAATGTGGGGACATGGTCCGTGTCGGTGTATGGGAGACAGGATTTGAAACAATCTTCTTTCCTTACTCTTAAATCGATATGGTGATCTTGAACTTACTGCATTAAATGTCACGATAGGGTAGGCATCACTGCGAAGCAGCCATGGCTGATCTTACTTTACAGTTATGGTGGGGCGATATATTCTGGCGCTATTAGCACGCTCCTGTTGCCTGACGGGCCACTTTATTGTAGGCTGTACTGTACCTATACGAACGTGTATATATGTTTATATATATATTATCGTGACTAGAGTATCCTAGATGTGATAATAATGTCCTCCTGGACTACCCGGGATTCTTCACCTACTGAGTGATATCATAATATATTTCGCCAGGTCTAGTCGTGGCTGCTGCGAAGCAGCCATGGCTGGTCTTGGTGAAAAATACTTTACAGTTACGGTGGGGCGATATATTCTGGTGCTATTAGCACGCTCCTGTTGCCTGACGGTCCACTTGATTGTAGGCTGTACTGTACCTATACGAATGTGTATATATGTTTATATACCGTAAAACGGGGCTACTTTGCCACATTTTCAATGGTTCCACAGTTGCCATTTGTTATATAGGGCAATGTGAGAAATCTTTCTGTGCCCATTTTTGCTGGATACCATTTCACTATTTACTGTATGGTCATATATTCCCCAATGTTGGATAGTGTTGGAGTAGAAAGAAGAAAACATGCCTGGCAAAGTTACCCCAGGGTCTGGGGTTACTTTGCCACCTCACCCCATTTTCTATGAAGATGTTGTACACGAGTCAGATTTAAAAAAAACATTGCATTTAATATATATTCTGTACCAACTATGGACCATTTTGAAACCTAACACAGTGTTGTGGTTGATTAATTATGCTATAAAAGTGTTGTGATGGATGATTCGGTAAGTGTACGCTGTAGTTACATGGTGGCAAATTGGGAATGTGGGACCTTACTGGTACTGACAAATATATGCCACCATATACCTGTAGTGTACAACTGTCCGATCATTCATCACAACACTGTCACTCTGGCAAATATGTGGGCATCAGATAGGTCGACTACTGGGGTGGGGATGGGGGTGGGGGAAGAGGTAGGGAGAGAGTGGTGTGCAGGGGAGTGGACGAGGAGTGGGTGAGAAAACTGAGAACAAGCAGGCTAATGGATTGCAACTGAATTCTCATTACTGCACAAGAATAGGATTCATCTAACTTCAAATTCAATTTAATCAACTGTAAACAATTCATTCTGCCACTGCATGTAGAGTAGGTTTGACTTTGTCGTTAAAATCAAAGGGCATCAAATGTTGTATTGATTTGTTCCAACAATGCCTGTGACACTTTAAAACTTCTGGCACTGGCTCCAACTGGCACCAACTGGTCACTGGTGATTTGGGCAAATATTGTTTCCAACTTAACCCAACACATATTTCCAGCTGTAGCAGCTCCCCATTTAAACATTCCTGAACCATTTGAGTCCAGGAAGTGGACTTTCACATCATTCTTGTCCAAAGAAATCTCCTAGCCACCACTCAGAATCATACACTACACATATGATATCATTTAAATTGAAACATTTGATGTCCTTTGTTTTGAACACAGTAAGTTTATCTGATTGGTGGTTAACTTCAGCAGCATGAAAGGTTTGCTTGGTTGTGGAGGAGGACTGAGTACTAGAGTTATTGATACCACATCTAACCTTTCCAGAACTAGTTGTGTGGTTGCTAATCGATTTGCTTTTAGCTTTGAACTTTTTAGGAGCATCAGATTTCTTGGGTGGCGGAGAGACATCAGAGGTAGAAATACTTTTCCCAGGCTCAATATTCAACAGCTTTCTCTTCTGTGTTTTGTTATTTTTGTTGCTGTACCGCATGTCAGATAAAATATCTGTTAGAGACCTTGAAAGTATGGATTCAGATTCAGTTGATTTTGTGCCTCCCTCTGGGAGTTTACTGAGAACTTTTTGTTTGTCCAAGGGGAATATTCCACATGTTTTAAAACCACTCTGAACATTGGCATTTGCTCTGGCACTTAACTTATCCATCAGCTTTGTCATCAGGCCAGGAAAATCACTCTTTGGTACTGTTGTCATGCGGAAATTTGTGCGTGTGCATTTCCATTCGTCCAAAATGTTCCTCCATGTCGATTTCATGGGGCCAAAGAAAGCCACATCCAAGGGCTGACAAATATGTGTAGAATTCTTCGGAAGGCAAACAAATTTGATGTCATTCTCTTCACACAGTTTAACAGTTTGGATACTTAGATGACTGCTCAAATTATCACCAATCAGTACTTTGGTCCCAAAAAGACGCTTTGCATGGGGTAGGAATGTTGAAGTCAGCCAATCATTAGAGGTTGTGATATCAAACCATCCGTTTTTAGTTCGGTTAAATCTTGAACCTGCACTACAACAAGCTTTTGTACATGCTGGCGAACCTTTTGGACCACCAAGACACCACACATCCCACAGTTCATTTGATTTATATACAGTGTATGTTGGGAGAATAGTGCCATCTGCCGATCCGCACATCATAAATGAATGAGATGTTTTTGATGAATTTATTATTCTATCAACATATTTCGAACCTCTCTTGGCAATAACTCTTTTGGTCCCAGGGTCATCACTTAGATTAGACTCATCAAAATTGAAAATATTACTTGGTGGCACATCCTGAGTAGTTTTTTCTAAGTTCTCAAAATAACAGTTGATGTCTTCAGGGCATACTTCACCACGAGCTCTCTTCATGTTGTTAGCTTTTCTTACAGAGAGTTCACTATGTCGTCTGAGGAAGCTCTGGACGAATTCAATTCCTGGAATATTTTTTTAGCTCACCTGACTTTCAGTCAGGAGAGCTATAGTGATCACTCACCGTCCGTCGTCCGTCGTCCTGCGTCCGTCGTCCGTCGTCCATGAACATGGTGTTTGCGTCTTCTCCTCCCAAACCGCTGAACCAATTTAATTGATATTTGAGATAATAGTTCGTTATGACATCGCAATTTGATTTTGTTCAAATCAAGTTGCCCCGCCCGTGGGTAGGGCCACACCCAAAAAGTGTGCTGAAATCTTAAAAAATCTTCTTCTCATGAACCAGCAGTAGCAGAGACTTGATATTTGGTGTGCAGCTTCCTTTTGAGGTGTAGACTCAGATTTGTTCAAGAGAAGTTTGTGGGGCTATACTTGGCGTCGTTATGGGAGGGGCAAAATTTTTGGCCCCGCCCAAAATTTCTATTTTCCAAACCGAGAGGCTGATTTGAACCAAATTTTATGTGAGGGCTTATTGGGTCATAAGTAACTAATTTATGCTGATTTTTTTTTTCCCGTAGCCCCATGGGAACCGCAGGAGCTAAAAATAGAAAAAAATTAAAACGCCCATATCTCCAAAACTGCACGGCACCGAGAATTTTTATTTGGTGTGAAGCTTCCTTAGGACCAACAGAAAGAATTGGTAAAAAAAAATTGCCATCGGTTTTATCATAGGGTACAGTTTCGGGACATTGAAAAAGTGCTGAGTCAGCACTTTTTAACACTGTAGGCAATGGGAAAAACATTAAAAAATCTTCTTCTCCAGATCCAGCAGGCAGAATCTTTTGATATTTGGTATGCAACATTGTGGGGTGGATCTGATTCAAGTTTGTTCAAATCGGCCCCTTGGGTTTATATTTGGGCTCTGTATAGGAGCCCAAATTTGAACTTAGTGCATTTCAGGCAAATTTCTTTGAAAATCTTCTTCTCAAGATCCAGCAGGCAGAATCTTTTGATATTGGGTATGCAACATTGTGGGGTGGATCTGATTCAAGTTTGTTCAAATCGGCCCCTTGGGTTTATATTTGGGCTCAGTGTAGGAGCCAAAATTTGAACTTAGTGCATTTCAGGCAAATTTCTTCAAAAATCTTCTTCTCCAGATCCTGCAGGCAGAATCTTTTGATATTTGGTATGCAACATTGTGGAGTGGATCTGATTCCAGTTTGTTCAAATCGGCCGCCTGGATTCATATTTGGGCTCACTATAGAAGCCCAAATTCGAACTTAGTGCATTTCAGGCAAATTTCTTTGAAAATCTTCTTCTCAAGATCCAGCAGGCAGAATCTTGTGATATTTGGTATGCAGCATCCTTAGGGGGGTGAGATTCAAGTTTGTTTAAGCCATGTCCCTAGGTCCATATTTGGGCTCAATGTGGGAGCTTGAATTGTAACTTTGTTCGAAATGAGGAATTTTCTTAAAAAATCTTCTTCTTCAGATCCAGCAGTCGGAATGGTTTGATATGTGGTGAGTAGCATCCTTGGGGGGGAGGGGGGATTCAAGTGTGTTAAAGCCAAGTCCATGGGTCCATATTTGGGCTCCCTGTGGGAGCCCAAATTATAACTTAGTCAATATGAGGAATTTTTCTTTAAAAATCTTCTTCTTCAGATTCAGCAGTTGGAATGTTTTGATATTTGGCATGGAGCAACCTTAGGGGGCTGAGATTCAAGTTTGTTCAAGCCAAGTCCCTTGGTTCATATTTAGGCTCACTATGGGAGCCTGAATGACAACTTAGTTCAAAATGAGGAATTTTATTTAAAAATCTTCAGATCCAGCAGATGAATGCTTTTGATATTTTTTATGCAGCATCCTTAGGGGGGTAAGATTCAAGTTTGTTCAAGCCATGTCCCTAGGTCCATATTTGGGCTGATTGTGGGAGCTCGAATTGTAACTTGGTTCAAAATGAGGAATTTTCTTTAAAAATCTTCTTCTTCAGATCCAGCAGTCGGAATATTTTGATATTTGGTGTGCAGAATCCTTAGGGGTGTGAGATTCAGGTTTGTTAAAGCCAAGTCCCTGGGTTCATATATGGGCTTTCTGTGGGAGCCCGAATTATGACTTAGTTCAGTATGAGGAATATTCTTTAAAAATCTTTTTTTAGATCCACTGGTCAGAATATTTGGATATTTGGTTTCAGCTTTTCTTAGGAGGAGCAGAAGCAACTTGTGGAAATCAATTCTCTGGGTTGCTATTTAGGCTACCATGTCAGGTGAGCGCCCTCAGGCCCCCTGGGGCCTCTTGTTTAAATTTTTTGACGACTCGTTTGGAATTATCCAGAAACGTTTTGACGAGGAGCCTGAATGTTGCAGTTTCAAAGGGAAATCCCCAATCCTGCAGTTTAATCAATGACTCAACAAACATTGTCTCTTCTTCAACAGAAAATGTGAAGGAGTGTCCAGGTCTGCAAGTGTGTTTCTTGTTCACTTTATTTGCCAAGGTACGTCGTGGGATTTTGTGAATTTCACTTGCTTTATTGACAGACATGCCATGTTTCACATCATGCATGGCTGCTAAAAGGGTATTGTTTGTATAATTTTGATACTGTCTGCTTCCCAACTTTTTCTTGTAGATTCTCGTCATTGTCTGAAAAATAAGAAACATGGAACTATTATGATTTGAATGTCAGTTGTTAATGATTGAAATAAGCCTGAAGATAAGGCATCAGACATTTGCAGAATGAGGTCCCCAGAGAGTGAAGTTGGTGAGAACACCGGCACAGCCAGATAGCCTCACCAAATTCCCCCTCTGGGAACCTCATTCTGCTCATGAATGATGTGCTCTCCGAGATATATCAGACTGATGTCCTCAAAGGGTGAAATTGGTAACGTCTGCCCACTGTGTGAGGTAGCGTCACAAAATTCACCATCTGAGAACCTCATTCAGCAAGTGTCCTACACCTTATTCTTAGGCTTGTAATGAGTCAGGGCTGCAGAGGAACAGGATTACAATATTCAGGCAAATAAGATATATTAAGCTGTTCTAATCATCATGTTGCGAGAATGCAAGCCCCCCCCCCCCCCCCCCCCCCCCCACACACACACACACACACACACCCTCAATGCTTTTTTAAGGGAGTGGGAGCAATAAAATAAAGTGATGGATAAAATGAAACTGAAACACGATGGAAGTGAAACAAACATGGCTGATCTTGGTGAAAAATACTTTACAGTTATGGTGGGGCGATATATTCTGGCGCTATTAGCACGCTCCTGTTGCCTGACGGTCCACTTTATTGTAGGCTGTACTGTACCTATAGGAACGTGTATATATGTTTATATATATATTGTCGATATGGTGATCTTGAACTTACTGCATTAAATGTCATGATAGGGTAGGCATCACTGCGAAGCAGCCATGGCTGGTCTTACTTTACAGTTATGGTGGGGCGATATATTCTGGCGCTATTAGCACGCTCCTGTTGCCTGACGGTCCACTTTATTGTAGGCTGTACTGTACCTATACGAACGTGTATATGTGTTTATATATATATTATCGTGACTAGAGTATCCTAGATGTGATAATGTCCTCCTGGACTACCCGGGATTCTTCACCTACTTAGTGATATCATAATATATTTCGCCAGGTCCAGTCGTGGCTGCTGCGAAGCAGCCATGGCTGGTCTTGGTGAAAAATACTTAACAGTTATGGTGGGGCGATATATTCTGGCGCTATTAGCACGCTCCTGTTGCCTGACGGTCCACTTTATTGTAGGCTGTACTGTACCTATAGGAACGTGTATACATGTTTATATATATATTATCGTGACCAAGCCAGAAAATAAGCAGACTGACATCTGCAAAATGAGGTCCCCAGAGGGTGAATTTAGTGAAGCTACCCTTCACAAGAGGGTTGCATCACTAAATTTACCCTCTGTGAACCTCAATCTGAATCAGGGTCTCATATCCAAACAGAAAAAGGTACCCAGAGGATAAATTGCCCACTGTATGGGATAGCATCATCAAATTCACCATCTGGGGACCTCATTCTGCAAATGTCAGATTGCTTATTTTCAGGCCTGATCGTGACTAGAGTATCCTAGATGTGATAATGTCCTGGACTACCCGGAATTCTTCACCTACTGAGTGATATCATAATGCTGGGAAGCAGCCATGGCTGGTCTTGGTGAAAAATACTTTACAGTTATACATGGCTGGTCTTGGTGAAAAATACCTTACAGTTATGGTGGGGCGATATATTCTGGCGCTATTAGCGCGCTCCTGTTGCCTGACGGTACACTTTATTGTAGGCTGTACTGTACCTATACGAATGTGTATATATGTATATATATGTATTACCTGGATTAGAGTATCCTAAATGTGATAATGTCCTCCTGGACTACCCGGGATTCTTCACCTACTGAGTGATATTATAATATATTTCGCCATGTCCAATCATGGATGCTGCGAAGCAGCCATGGCTGGTCTTGGTGGAAAATACTTTACAGTTATGGTGGTGTGATATATTCTGGCACTATTGGCACGCTTTTGTTGCCTGATGGTACACTTTATTGTACTAGGCTTACTGTGCATATATGAACCCTGTTTCATACATTAGGGAGACTTTTGGTGTGTAAAAAACATACATTAAGGAGACATCAACATTAGCGGGACATATACGGGGGGGAGCTCTGCTCGGACTCTTTTAATTTTGCTTCGTGTTGAGCGAGGAGGAAAAAGTTACCCCCATTCAGAAACAAATAAGTTAAAAAATCAGTGTTTCTTTCTTTTCAATCAGAATGCATTTGGTGATTTTCTTTCTATATCTTAAAAAAAATTTCCAGTGAATTTCTATCATAAAATTGTGCTTATCTTTTAGTGAAAGCACGTTTCTTTGAAAAAGCATTTGTGTGTGTTTCAAAGATGTGTGAAGAAAGCATGATTTTTTTGCGAGTAGAGAAGAAGTGACATTGAGAGAGAGAGAGAGAGAGAGAGAGAGAGAGAGAGCTCTGAATGATTGTTTATCGGTATTCTTTGTTTGTTGATCTAATATGTTTACCACCAAGGCCATGCTGTATTTGATTTATTTGTCTTAATTGTTTTTATGAAGGTGTAATCCCATTCATTTGGGCTACACAGAAGTTAAATAAACTAAACTAAGAGAAAAAGGCAGAAAATTACAAGCCTTACTGGAATCATTGGTTTTATTCAACACGTGGATGTTACTGAAATGCGAGAAATATATCGATATTTGAAATGTAAGAAATATCGAAATATCACTGAAATCTAAGAAATATCTGTGTGACATTTATTAGGCAAACATCATAAAACATTCAATGATCGATAGAATATGTAAGAATAGGTTTTCTATCATCCATTGACCATGTTGTTCCTGGTAATAAAACACTTATATGTCGCATTGAATAATCCCGTTTATTGCAACTGTCCAGATGGGATTAGGTCATCCTCTTGTGTGAAACTCTTTCCAATTCCAAATCCCCATGGGGAAAGAACGAAAACTCTGTAATATGCAAGTTGTTAATTATGACGGCCAAACCGGTTCCAGCTTCATTGGAGGTTTTTATGGTTCAGTCCTTCCCATATAGCGGGCGCGTATGCGCTTGCGCCCGTAAGCGCTCGCATTTTCCAATGAACAAGCGCTAAAAACTGCGCCCGTCAATTTTTTGCTCGAACTGTACAACTGTATTCGCTCGATCTTCATTCTGAATGAATTGTGTTTTACTCCAAGCTTCTCATTCGACAGACCTTTGATTTTGGAAAACAATGCGTGCATCGTGTTTAGCGCTAATAATTTACCCTACGTGTGCTTTTTTTCCGAAGGCAGTGGGTTTTACAGTGTGATTGTTTCGGGGCGATGGTTTTCATTTGTGTTGTTTTTGACCTTGACCGTGTTCTCTCCGAGGTCGGTATTCTATTTGACAATAATCATTCAGTGATGATGTTGCACATCAAGGGAACTAATTTCATTAGCAGCAAGGTCGGTGCTTCTTATAAATCACGATATCGATTGTTAGGTTCCGTTCACACCTGAAATCCTGCCGGATAACCTGTATTTTATCCAAACCGTCCCCCAGGTACCGTCAGAGACGTCTGATACTTCTGCTGACTGATGTCATGAAACAAATTGTCCCCAGACCGAATCGTCCCGAATTAAACTTTATTTCACCCAAACCATCCACCAGGTCTGATACTCCTGCTGGGTTCTGACTGACTGTTAACCCTATCTATTCACGATGATTCACGGGGATATACATTGCCTTGGAAGATTTTCCTGTGGGAACCCCAGAAAATGAGGTAGTGCTTTCTTTACTATGGTAAACAAGTTCTGCTTTACTACCCAGTCACTGATGCTTGGGGTGGAAGTCCTCTAAAATGGGCAACATGGGGATAAACGATTGACTAAACTTGACTTTATGTCCTGTTGTGTCAAGCTTAGCTATTGTGCATAAATAGGTGACATTAAACACCACTAAATAAATACAAATTGTTTTGATGTTGGACAACATGGTTGGCAGGCTCAAGTTGAGCTCGCAAGTGATTTCACAAGCTCATATTATTGCTCTCGCAACATTTTCCATAAGGAAAGCACTGATGGTTGCATCGTGCCCCACTCCTATTTATAGTACAAGCCAGCCGGGAAGATGTTTCTGGTAGAAATAATGGGTAAAATTGCTTGATTTTTGCGTCAGTGTGTTTTCGGCGAGTAGGTGTAGCGGGTAGATCTGGCGAGTTGGTGTGTCGGGTAGAGTTCCTCTCATTTAGCGTATTGGTAGGTTTGAAATGTATTGACTTACGTTATTTATGTAAACAGTAATAGCCATTTTTATCTTCCAGATTCTGCTGAGGGTACGGACAAAGAATAGGAATTAGCACGCAAATAACAGTCCTGGTTTAGATTTCCGATATTAATATAGTATCAGTGTCGAAAAGTACTGGGTTAACTTGAACAAGAGTTCGTATGCTATTGCGTAGACCAGAGATATTAAAAACACTAATCCACTGTGTTTTCATTTATTAGCTCACCTGACTTTCAGTCAGGAGAGCTATAGTGATCACTCACCGTCCGTCGTCCGTCGTCCAGCGTCCGTTGTCCGTCGTCCGTGAACATGGTGTTTGCGTCTTCTCCTCCCAAACTGCTGAACCAATTTAATTGATATTTGAGATAATAGTTTGTTATGACATCGCAATTTGCTTTTGTTCAAATCAAGTTGCCCCACCCGTGGGTAGGGCCACACCCAAAAAGTGTGCTGAAATCTTAAAAAATCTTCTTCTCATGAACCAGCAGTAGCAGAGACTTGATATTTGGTGTGCAGCTTCCTTTTGAGGTGTAGACTCAGATTTGTTCAAGAGAAGTTTGTGGGGCTATACTTGGCGTGTTATGGGAGGGGCAAAATTTTTGGCCCCGCCCAATTGAACCAAATTTTATGTGAGGGCTTATTGGGTCATAACTACCTAATTTATGCTGATTTTTTTTTCCCCGTAAAATAGAAAAAAATTAAAACGCCCATATCTCCAAAACTGCACGGCACCGAGAATTTTTATTTGGTGTGAAGCTTCCTTAGGACCAACAGAAAGAATTGGTAAAAAAAAATTGCCATCAGTTTTATCATAGGGTACAGTTTCGGGACATTGAAAAAGTGCTGAGTCAGCACTTTTTAACACTGTAGGCAATGGGAAAAACATTAAAAAATCTTCTTCTCCAGATCCAGCAGGCAGAATCTTTTGATATTTGGTATGCAACATTGGAGGGTGGATCTGATTCAAGTTTGTTCAAATCGGCCCCCTGGGTTCATATTTGGGCTCAGTATAGGAGCCCAATTTCGAACTTAGTGCATTTCAGGCAAATTTTTTAAAAAATCTTCTTCTCCAGATCCAGCTGGCAGAATCTTTTGATATTTGGTATGCAACATTGTGGGGTGGATCTGATTCAAGTTTGTTCAAATCGGCCCCCTGGGTTTATATTTGGGCTCAGTATAGGAGCCTAAATTTGAACTTAGTGCATTTCAGGCAAATTTCTTTGAAAATCTTCTCAAGATCCAGCAGGCAGAATCTTTTGATATTGGGTATGCAACATTGTGGGGTGGATCTGATTCAAGTTTGTTCAAATCGGCCCCTTGGGTTTATATTTGGGCTTAGTATAGGAGCCCAAATTTGAACTTAGTGCATTTCAGGCAAATTTCTTAAAAAATCTTTTTCTCCAGATCCAGCAGACAGAATCTTTTGATATTTGGTATGCAACATTGTGGGGTGGATCTGATTCTATTTTGTTCAAATCGGCTCCCTAGATTCATATTTGGGCTCACTATAGAAGCTCGAATTTGAACTTAGTGCATTTCAGGCAAATTTCTTCAAAAATCTTCTTCTCCAGATCCTGCAGGCAGAATCTTTTGATATTTGGTATGCAACATTGTGGGGTGGATCTGATTCCAGTTTGTTCAAATCGGCCACCTGGATTCATATTTGGGCTCACTATAGAAGCCCAAATTCGAACTTAGTGCATTTCAGGCAAATTTCTTTGAAAATCTTCTTCTCCAGATCCAGCAGGCAGAATCTTGTGATATTTGGTATGCAGCATCCTTAGGAGGGTGAGATTCAAGTTTGTTCAAGCCATGTCCCTAGGTCCATATTTGGGCTCACTGTGGAAGCTTGAATTGTAACTTTGTTCGAAATGAGGAATTTTCTTAAAAAATCTTCTTCAGATCCAGCAGTCGGAATGGTTTGATATGTGGTGAGTAGCATCCTTGGGGGGGAGGGGGGATTCAAGTGTGTTAAAGCCAAGTCCATGGGTCCATATTTGGGCTCCCTGTGGAAGCCCAAATTATAACTTAGTCAATATGAGGAATTTTTCTTTAAAAATCTTCTTCTTCAGATTCAGCAGTTGGAATGTTTTGATATTTGGCATGGGGCAACCTTAGGGGGCTGAGATTCAAGTTTGTTCAAGCCAAGTCCCTTGGTTCATATTTGGGCTCACTATGGGAGCCTGAATGACAACTTAGTTCAAAATGAGGAATTTTCTTTAAAAATCTTCAGATCCAGCAGATGAATGCTTTTGATATTTTTTATGCAGCATCCTTAGGGGGGTAAGATTCAAGTTTGTTCAAGCTATGTCCCTAGGTCCATATTTGGGCTGATTGTGGGAGCTCGAATTGTAACTTGGTTCAAAATGAGGAATTTTCTTTAAAAATCTTCTTCTTCAGATCCAGCAGTCGGAATGTTTTGATATTTGGTGTGCAGAATCCTTAGGGGTGTGAGATTCAGGTTTGTTAAAGCCAAGTCCCTGGGTTCATATATGGGCTCCCTGTGGGAGCCCGAATTATGACTTAGTTCAGTATGAGGAATATTCTTTAAAAATCTTTTTTTTAGATCCACTGGTCAGAATATTTGGATATTTGGTTTCAGCTTTTCTTAGGAGGAGCAGATGCAACTTGTGGAAATCAATTCTCTGGGTTGATATTTAGGCTACCATGTCAGGTGAGCGCCCTCAGGCCCCCTGGGGCCTCTTGTTTAAATATATTCCTATTACGAGGGGTTAATGGAGCGTTGTACAATAATTTAAAGAGTGTCTATATAAAATGTTGACTGTGTATCATAACACCTTACTGGTGTTGGAAAGACTCAAAATGAAAACAGGGTCGGCGTTGTGTTAAGTATTGCCTTGGCATGACGATATGCGTTGATTCGGTGATCTGATATCAGTACTGACGTTGCAGTTGTAGGGGTCTGCAGGTTCAAGATTTTGCTCTCTGTTGGTAGTCTGGTGTGTTGTCAGAATTGGGGCCAGTTCGCAATTTTCATCTGATAGTATAGCATTTGGTGTACTTGTTTGGATTGACCCTGGTCCGCTGAAAAAAGAGCGCTGGCATTATGATTTCCCTCGTTACAATTCAAAGGATGACTCCATCTGGTACAGATCGTTCTGTTTCCATTTCAATGAGCCGTTTTCATGGGATCTGACAAGCTATACCATCACATGGAAACAGCGTCCTGTCCCCAACTCTACCAACACGCCAGACTACCAACACAGACCAAAATCTGAACAGACAGACCCCTGTAGATGCCACATCAGTACTGATATCGAATCACAGAATCCACGCATTTCGTCCGCCAGGGTCATACTCAACCCATCAACCCAACACAGATTCTGTAATCGGCAAGGTGTTACGATATGTAGCCAACATCTCATATAGGGACCCTTTTTACGTTATTTTACAACGCCCCGTTAACACCCTGTGGTGGGAAATAATTTGAAGAAATAACAGCACAATGAGTTATTTTTTTTAATATCTCTGGTCTACATAATGGTATACGAACTCTTGTTCTGTTTAGCCCAACACTTCTCGACCCTGATACTATATAACTATTGTGAATCTAAACCTGACCTACCAGATCTACCCACCACACATACCCTCTGAAAACATACTAAAATAAAACATATGATATTAGCAATCGACAGTTGAGTGTCAACGGTCAAGATATTTCGTTAGCGAGAAACTCCAATGATGAGAATGTAATAAGATTTCTGGGCTTATACCTGGACAAAAACCTAAAATATAAGTTTCACGTGTCAGCCATAAATTCCAAAGTATCGAGGGGGCTTTACGCAATAAATAAAGCTAAAAAATTTCTACCTCTCTCTGCCCTCAAAACTCTGTACTACTCCTTGATACACAATCATCTATTATATGGTATCGAAATATGGGGTCATTGTAGTGCTGCCTCAACATTATTTACACTTCAAAAGCGCGCCCTACGCTTGATAAATAACAAAAAATACAATTGTCACACTGATCCGCTATTTAGAAGGAGTAAAATATTAAAATTAAATGACTTGTATAAAATGAATGTATCTCTTTTCATGTTTGATTGGCATCACTCCAACCTTCCCCATACTTTTGGTGACTTCTTTCAAGTCAATACATGTCCAGCAGGCATGATGACAAGACAACTAGGTCAATTGCAATGTGGTAAACCAAGGACCCAATTCTCTGCTCAATTACCCAAATATGTATTTCCCAGAATATGGAACAACATCGAAAAACAGGTAAGAGAGATTCCTTCTAAAGGCGTATTCAAGAGAGCACTCCTCGAAAAATTCATAAATTCGTATTCAGCCTGCGTTACGTGCAATAATCCACATTGTAGTGATTGTGCACACTCGTAAATTACAGTTACAAAACGCCAAAAGAAAGGTCGTTGGCTCGATAGGGTTCACTTAATTACTATGGTACCATGGTACAGAAGCCCACAATAAATCCCCGCTTCGTGGTCTAGCCAAAATAAATCCCCCTTCCGTCGCAACAATGGCTCACTTACTGTGGCACTATGGGTCCGCTTCAATGGCAAAATAGCATCTGCTCATTAATTCCTGGGATACAGTCCATTAAAAAAGACCGACTTAATTTGACTTTAATCCTTGTTGCAGCCACTATACTTCACAGCTGCATAAAGAGACTTTAAACGTAGACAATAAAGAAATAAATAAATCACACACTACGTGAGACAAAGCATCAGATATTAATTAACGGCATAAAAAACAACTGTTATGAAACTTAGGAAGGCTTACTCTCAATATTAATGTCTGTTATCTCATCACATTTGAGCATATCTCATCTCATTAAATCTTTTCATCTTTTTGTCATTATCTTCCCTTCTCAACCTACCTCTCGCTTCGTCTAGCTATTATAAGATAGTTGTCGGTGGTATAGCAACAGGATGGAGAAACGCATGTTGTGGTCACTGTAAGGTGCTCGGGAGGTGATGTACTCGTGACATAACCACTTCCTCATTATATCCTTTTTAACATTAATAACCTCAACTTCAACCTCACTATCCCCAACTTTATCACCAGTACGTTCAACACACTTTACATATCAATAAACAATAAAATTAACTTAATATCTTCGTAAAGTGTGACATGATCCATTCCCAGATTGTGTTTCCTTTTCAATTTCACTTTACGTTAGTTTCCATTCTGTTGCCATATCAGTGGTTAGGAGTTCAATTTTTTTCTGTTATTGTGTTGAGTGGGGTGGAACTGCTCGGTCTCGGAAGAAATTTTGAAGTTAAAGACGTAGATCCATATAAAAACAAGACAAGCCTCAGATCATATTTTTTTCCTCTGAGAACTATACGTTGATGACATAACTTCTCTCCTGACATCCATGTTTCATGCTTTATGTTTATACTAATGGGGTCAGCAGGAAGACGGCCAATCTGGCCATGCTGTATCCCAACAGAATATGATTACTTTCACAAACAATTAATGTAAAACATTTTGAACCATAATGATTATATTCTGTTGAATAAAATTTACTTACTTACTAACGCAACAGATAAGCAATTATTTCCGCCATTTCTACTCACAAACTCTAACCGCCAGGCTTTTGCTATGAAAAGGGGAGGGAGCCACGAAGCAACCACGAAAGTCTTCGATGAAGCTCAAATCGAGCACTTTTGATTAGACCCTCATTACTACTATACGGAATCTTCACCAAAGGAGCCATCTCACACTTTCGGGTTGCTCTTCATATAGGCCTATATATGGAAATGGCAGGGCGTCTCTCCCTGGCTATGTCATTTTCATGCAATGTACACTTTTTTGATTCTTATTGGTATTTTAATGGAAACTGTATTTCCGTATTCTGCAAAATAAAGTTCCATTCATTCATTCATTCATTCATTTAATATATTAACTATTTGACTCCATGTGATGGACATGACATTTAATGTACCAACCGCGAGCTTATTTAGTGACCTCACTATGCCGAGCACACGCAAAACGGTCGGCGACTCGGCATATTATGCAGGTATTTAATTTCGATTCGGAAACGCCCGATACCTCGAAACAGAGACGTACACGTGAGCTAGAATGAATATTCATGCGCAAAACGCTCTTACCACACCGCATAAACAGAACAGACTTTTAGTAACGTTTTACTGCTAAACAAAAACGGACTGTTTTATCGAGTTTCCACATTAATTGCTGAATTACTCCTTTTGGGAACCTCGGGCGGTTGAAGTTGTGCTTGTTTATTGTGGTTAAAAAATTTTGTTCTCTGGAAAAATAGGACCTGGTATCCAAAGCCTGGGCTAAAAACAACCTAAAGCGGGCACATAGGTATAAATGATTGGCTAAACTTCACTTCATGCCCATGTCGTGGGCACGATATAACCATCAATGCTGAAAGTGATCGTAATCACCAATATATAAATAAACAATTGAATTAAAAGTTACTTCCAGAAAACATTTCCTTCCACTTCAGCAACTGTAATGCAGTGCCCTCTCCTGAAAAACATTGATTCAAAATATTCATTCTTGGAAACCAAGAGTATTTTCAGATTGCTGCGATTTTAAATTTGAATTTATATTTATAGTGCTCTATAACAACTCTAAGAAAAACCCAAAACCTGTATTAAATTGTTAGATTGCTTCAAAGCCACCATATGTGATTCATTTGAATATTATTGATAAATCGACCAGAGCCGTGTACATGTGTGAAAAGTCCTCGGGAAAAGTAGTCCCTCTGGTCTATAATTTCGCCGAATTATAGTCATAGGCCTAACATTTCTAGAAATAGTAGTCCTGCAGACATTTATTCCTAGAAATGTTAGACCTGGGACTATAATTCCGCGAAAGTATAGTCCAGAGGGACTACTTTTTCTGAGGACTTGCATTCATTCCAAACCTGCATATTATCAAGAAAACCATATTATGCAACTTATCATGGAACGATCTCAATAAGCTCGTTCTAATAAGCGGTCGCACAGACCTTTTTGGTACAGATTCTCTTAGAATTTTGATCTAAATAGTGTCACGTAGTGCTATAAAGTCCCTATGGGATGTGCTCGATTATACTAGAGTATGTCCCTCGAGCCAGAACCTTTGGTTCCTACCTATAATTACCGAAATG
The DNA here is from genome assembly GCA_031216915.1 of Pictodentalium vernedei. Lineage (NCBI taxonomy): Eukaryota > Metazoa > Mollusca > Scaphopoda > Dentaliida > Dentaliidae > Pictodentalium > Pictodentalium vernedei. The sequence goes on along the minus strand of CM062290.1, from coordinate 231,059,816 downwards.
AGCCCGAGAATCACCGGAAATCACCGAAACAGACCTGGTACGGCTCCTCACTTTTACAGACATATCCCTGGCCTGGATTCTCTTAGAACCCTACTGGAAAGACTACTACTAGTACTACTACTACAGCTGCTACTGCTACTAATACTGCAACAGCCACCACAACCATCCCTACTACTACTATTACTACTAATAATACTACTACCCCCACTAATTCTAGTACTACTACGACTATTAATCCCACTACGTATGGGTACTTACTACTACCCATTCCTGACTACTTAGAGCATCTACTGTTTATCCTATAACCTATTCCCATCATACAGTGGTCTGTACTGCCTGTGTAATGACTTCTATCTGCTGTAGTGTACTAATTAATGATTATCCGTACCTGCCTCTGAATGGCCCTTACCTTAGTTGATTCATTCCTTCTTTGGCCAGTTCTACCTGTGATATGACTGCTGTCTTATCTAGTCTACATATTTTTGGATATTCCTGACTTCCCCAAGCTACTCTACCCGTGTACCTTAGTGGATTCAAATCTTTCTTAGACTGTTCTGTGGTGATATCACTGCTATCTACTCCAGTCTACCCATATCCGTCTATGTATGGCTCTATACCCACCTGTCCTCTTGACCTGAGCTGTTGTACCATTGCTGGTCCGCTTTTAGTTCTTATTACTGCTAATACACCAGTTGCCTGATATGACCGTTTGGTTGGTACGTAATGTTAGGTTATGTTGTGTTGTGTGGGTAAGCTTGGTTGGCTAGCACAGTAGAGTAGGATGGGTTGTTTATACCTATGTTGGTCTACTATTAGCACTTAGCAACGCTCATCCATCTAATACCTTATGTCATTGTGCGGTTGGAATAGGTCGTAAGTAATGTTTGGTTATGGTGGTTTTGTAGGTATGTTTCGTTGTCTGGTAAAGCCGTATAGGATGAACTGTCTGTACGCCTGTTGGTCTATTTTTATCACTTATACCACTACCGGTACTGCTTTTCTACTACTGATGCTACTATCTGCTACTACTACAACTACTACTGATACTACTACTATTGCTACTGCTACTACCACTGACACTACTACTACCCACTACCACTACCAATATTACTACCTACCAAACACTAGCACTACTAGTACCAACACTACTACTGCTACTACTAATTCTACTACGGCCCCTACTACTTCTGAAACTGCCAATACTACTGATATTACTGCTACTTCTACTAGTCCTGCTACTTTAGATCACCCCCAAAACCTATAACCCATATTTGTCTATACAGTCCCTTGACCAAATGGAAACGCCAATGGCCTTTGGCTTTCTCTGTTTAGACCAAGAGGAGCCATACGAAAAAAAATTACTGCTGGAGTAAATACTCCTACTACTCTTCGACTCATCTCGGTAAAAAAGGATTCTGGTTTCTAGTCAGATTGGGATTTCTTGGAAGGTGGTTAGTGATTTTGTCAAATGAACTTAAGAGCGATGAGAATAAGTACTCCTAGGAGTAAATACTCCTACGACTCCTCAACTCATCTGTTTGGAGTAACAAGAGTAATGAGACAATTACTTCTGGAGTAAATACCCCCTCTACTCTTCGACTCATCTCGTTAAAAAAGGATTCCACGACCAGCCACTAGAAATGGATTCTGTGTAAAGGATTCCACTGAATGTGTGGTTGGTGTCTGATGGAATGTGATGGTGGTCTAGTACATAATGTGAGTACATCACATACAACACATTAGGCCATTCTGAATGTGCTGATATGTGCCTGTGTGAAAATGCATTATGTGCGTAAATCACATACCGCACCTAGACACATACGAAGAAAAAAAGATTCCTAACCGATTCCGTAAAATAGGATTCCTAGTCGATTCCGTAAAATAGGATTCCATGATATGGAATAAAATTCAATCGAACATACCCCAGAACATACCCCCATCTTATAAGAAGCCTTCCAGCTCATAGCAACCATTTGTCGCCATATAAATCCAGATGGCGGCCTCCAGTATCCAAAATGGACGACGGAAACGTCTATTACCACAACAACAAGTGCTGTGCATGCGCACTAACACCACATATTATTATGGGGATGACGTCACACGATGGCCGCTCACGCGCGCTACCATGACAACTAAGATGACGACTCCGGTCACGTGACTATGACATTACTTCGGGGGTTATCCGCGGGGTCGTCCAGATAGGTGTTGAAGATTGCGAGCTATACTACTACTAAATTTACATATTTTTAGTTGCAGTCTAGCTGCCATCATTCTGCTATAATACATTTGTCACTCCTTCGGGCAGCAGTCAACTTATTCTGAAAGATATGCTATATTATATGGAGACACTCCAGCGAATTTTTTAACAATCAAGTCTGATGCCAAATCATATTGTGCACGTGTTAGTCACATGCGAAACGTGCTTGTCAGCATGGGCTGGGCGGGGGTGGAAGGCTGCCACCCACCTCTCGCAAGTTTTGGTTGCCCCCAAACAATTATCAATCTACTCGAAAGAATCTATTTTCACTATGCAACTTTCGACCTTTGTCTGTCCGAACAAAAAAATTGAAAACAGCCCTCAAAATTGGCTTTTTCTTGAATCGTGTGTGTGAGTTTTGGGTGGGGTGGGGGTAGTAGGGGGTTGAACTTGCACAAAAATATATATATATGGCCCCAAAAAGTGACTGGTTTCCTCCTTAATTACAAGGTCGGAAAGGCAGCCGGTGGGTGGGTGGAGCACTAGGATCGGTCTCATGCCACTGCATGGTTTTAAATTTCTCTGAGAAGACTCCTCGGACATCACCAACGGGGAGGGAGTGGCCTCGACGGTGTCCGCGGAATCACTTTTCGGGCAAAATCTTCCAGCCCCCACGGCCCGTGTGCCTATGCTTGCCCAATGACATGCAGTGGTACATGTGTTTGGTAAAAGTAAACCAAGTCTTGCAAAGTTGTAGACTTTATAACATGTGTCTGTCGTGAATTGGATTGGGTATTTGTACAAATGTGTCGACAAAAACATTGTAATTGATGCGTTGTTTCCACCTTACCCTTTTACGTAAATGGCACCACCACTAAATAGAAGATGATAAAAATATGGAAACAAAGTCTTAAAGTGGTTCCTGGTGGAATGATTCCTATCAGTGGCTGTTGGGCAGTGTAGGTATTTAACTGGTAGAGTGCTGGAAGCCCATATTTGGGCTTTATTCTGAAGTGCAGGTGCCATAACTTAATGGCCTCATATTCTGTAGATGTACGTCATATTATTTTTGAACTGAGAGTATTTAGTCTGTGAGGATTTGCCTTGTTACAATTTATGGGAGAGTGCCACTAGGCACTCTCCCATAAATTGTAACAAGGCAAAGAGACGTGGACAAATTTGGATGACCAAAAATAATGTAGCACTCTACCAGTTAATGGGCAATTGAAACAATAAAAATATTCAGATGTAATAGGGATAACATGAAAACGGTTTCACAACCTCAGTTAATTCTATCTTCTTTCAGCTATCGGCTTCATTTATTTACTGCTCCATAATCAACGAGGTCACAAAGTGCAGAATATAGGCTGTTTAGAATCTAAAGAAAGTTTTGAGAAGACAGAATTTGTCTGGCCAGGACGCTCAGATGGATGGGGTGGGGTGGTGGTGGGTGTGGGTGGGTGGTTGGGGTGGGGTGTATGCAAGCCACGATATTTTCGTCCACCATACCTTAATATTTTCCTGTACAGAGTATCTCACTGAGTGTCACTATTTTTCAGTATGTAGGCTACATACGTGTAGGATCAGGGTGTGTGTTGACTCATTGGCTAGAGCATCGGATAAGAGACCGAAAGGTCCACTGTTCGATCATGATCAGCGTCATCTGTGTTGAGTCCACGCAGAAGACACTTAATCCCGATTGCCCACGTGGAGACACGGTGACGTTGTGTACTAAGGCATCCTGTACTTTGATGCTGCACGTTGCATCTACCTCAGCTAATCCTGCTATTGCCGGGTTAGTACGTTGGAGTACTTGGTGGCTGCTCGTCAATGCACTGGGGCTCTCTCCGGATTGTCCGGCTCTTTCTCCACAGGTAAAATTAACTGTCATGACATGACCATGGCTACTTAAGTGTTGTTAAACCTCAATATAAAATGTGTATATGACAGATGCTTCACTCATTATTGCTAGTATATGTTTGTCATATTTATGTTATGCTATTTTAAATACAATCTATAAACAGTGAACATAAATTCATGACTCGCTTCCCAAGTTGTAGAAAGATGTACAGGACATCATATTTTCTCTCACCTCCAGTTTTTTTGAGTCAAAGTCGCACCATGATTATGTATTGTAATAAAGAAATGAGAAAAAAAGTTGACAAGACAGAGCGACACAAACATTTACGGCAAAATCACCAATAAGGTTGGTTATTAATGCTTGGTTAAGCAGTAAGAACAGGCTCGTCGACACCATGCAATGGGTGTATGACGGCGAGTCAACATCATAATCAAAACTAAGGGCGTGATCTCATCCGTTTAATTTTTATTTCACCCAGATGGAGGCTATTACGGACACAATCTTCGGACGTATGGAATGTTGTCCGGGTACCTTCAGCAATATATCATGCGATGTCCCCATAATGTTACATTAAGAAGACATATACATTGTATAAATTTAATATATAATATCAGGTTGTCTTAATGTTACATTAGGATGCCATATATATTTCATAATATCCAGTACACTTTATGTCACATAATCACGTTAGGATTGTACCGTTGCGTGTTTGCCACCAGTTCATCGTGATTGGATATGTCTTATCGTGTTGTTGAACGTGAACACGATTGTAGCTTTGCCAGCGTTGAACAATGGTGGATACAGGTCATATTCAGACAAAACATTGAAAGGGGTGGTGGGGCAGGGAGGGGGGGGGGTGGTGATGGTACGATTGATATCGTGACCTTCGTATACCCCGGCCTCTTACTAAAAAAATCTCACCTGAATTTATCCATGAGTATAACCAGTTTACAATGTTTGGGCTGTGCAGAATCTTATAGCAATCTTAATGAGATTGTTTTGGGCGGAAATATTCCTGACTCGGGTGCCTAGGCGACTAGAATATATGCAGGTGACCATATTTCCACCATCTTCAATATTTCTTTTCAATGTAATTTCCCCCCGAATGTCATCAACATGCGGTGTATGGACTATGTACATTCTTAATAAGAATGTTTCGGAGAAAAGATGTTCCGGAGTCGGATGGCCAGGGGCAGAGAGTGGGAGGGTTTGGGATTATGCAAGCAAGGACATCTTATGTCACTCTCAGTAAACATAATATGTCTGTAGTGACACCACTATACAGAATATTAGGTATCTATAGTCTAAATAAGAATATTTTTTGAGAAGAGAGAATTTTTTTTGTCTTGCCTGGACGCCCAGATGAGAGGGGGGGGGGGGGGGGAAGGGGTCAGTGGGGATGGGGTGCTGAGGTTGGGGTTTGGGGGTTCAATGCAGGCCACGATATTTTTCTCCACCATACCTTAATATTTTTCTGAACAGAGTATCTCACTGAGTGTCACTATTTTTCAGAATGTAGGCGACGAACATGTAGGATCAGGGTGTGCAGTGACTCATTGGCTGGAGCATCGGACAATAAACCGAAAGGTCAACTGTTTGATCATGACCGGCGTCATCTGTGTTGAGTCCATGCAGAAGACACTTAATCCTGATTGCCCACGTGGATGCCCGATGTCGTTGTGTACTAAGGCATACTGTACTTTGATGCTGCACGTTGCATCCACCTCAGCTAACCCTGATTCTGCCGGGTCAGTGAGTTGGAGTAACTTGGCATCTGCTCGTCAATGCACTGGGGCTCTCCCCGGATTGTCCTGTTCTTCCTCCACTTGTAAAATTGACCGCCATGACATGCCGTGGCTATTTAAGTGGTGGTTGAACCCCAATATAAAATTTGTATAGGACCAATCAAATGTTTCACTCATTATTGCTAGTACATGTTTGTCATATTCATGTTATGCTATTTTAAATACAATCTATAAAAAGTCAACACCAATTTATGACTCACTTCCCACGTTGCAGGAAGATGTGCAGGACATCATATTTTTTCCCACCTCAAGTCTTTTTGAGTCAAAGTCGCGCCATGATTATGTATTGTAATAAACAACTGGGAAAAAGGGTTGACAAGATAGAGCGACACAAACATTTACAGCAAAATCGCCAATAAGGTTGGTTATTAATACTTGGTTAAGCTGTAAAAACAGGCTAGTACACACCATGCAATGGGTGTGTGAGGGCGAGTCTGCATCACAATGAAAACTAAGGGCATGATCTCATCCGTTTATTTTTTATTTCATCCAGATGGAGGCTATTACGGACACAATCTTAGGACGTATGGAATATAGTCCGGGTACCTTCAGCAATATTTCATACGAATTCCCCATAATGCTACATTAAGAAGACATATATATATTTAATATACAATATCAGGTCGTCTTAATGTTACATTAGGATGCCATATATATTTCATAATATCCAGTTCTCTTTATGTCACATTAGGATTGTACCTTTGCGTGTTCATCGTGATTGGTTATGTCTTATCGTGTTGTTGAACTTGAACACAATTATAACATTTCCAGCGTTGAACAATAGTGGATAAAGGTGATATTCAGATAAAACATTGAAAGTTTGGTAAGGCGGGGGGGGGGGGGGGGGGGGGGGGGGAGGGGTGAGGTACCATTGATATCGTGACCTTCCTATGCCCCGGGCTCTTACTAAAAACTCTAATCTGATTTTTTCCATGAGTGTAATCAATATGCAAGTTTAGGCTATGCAGAATCTTATATTTCATAATATCCAGTACACTTTATGTCACATAATCACGTTAGGATTGTACCGTTGCGTGTTTGCCACCAGTTCATCGTGATTGGATATGTCTTATCATGTTGTTGAACGTGAACACGATTGTAGCTTTTCCAGCGTTGAACAATGGTGGATAAAGGTCATATTCAGACAAAACATTGAAAGGGGATGGTGGGGCAGGGAGGGGGGGGGGGTGGTGATGGTACGATTGATATTGTGACCTTCGAATACCCCGGCCTCTTACTAAAAAAATCTCACCTGAATTTATCCATGAGTATAACCAGTTTACAATGTTTGGGCTGTGCAGAATCTTATAGCAATCTTAATGAGATTGTTTTGGGCTGAAATATTCATGTCTCAGATGCCCAGGTGACTATAATATATGCAGGCGTAAATATTTCCACCATCTTCATTATTCCTTCTCAACATAATTCCTCTCCGAACGTCATCTACATGCAGTGTATGGACTATGAACAATCTTAATAAGAATGTTTCGGAGCTGAGTCGGATGACCAGGTTCAGAGAGTGGGAGGGATTAGGGCTATGCCAGCCAGGATATCTTCTGTCATTCTCAGCAAACATAATGTGTCTGTTATTGGCACTACTATGCAAAATATTGGCTATTTACAATCTAAATAAGAATGGTTTGAGAAGAGAAAAGTTTCTTTGGGTTGGACGCTCAAATGGGGGGGGGGGGGGGGGGGTAATGGAATGGGTATATTCAAGCCATGATATTTTCCTCCTCCATACCCTAATATGTTCCTGAACAGAGTATCTCACTGAGTGTCACTATCTTTCAGTATGTAGTCTACGTACGTGTAGGATCAGGGTGTGCAGTGACTCATTGGCTAGAACATCGGACAAGAAACCAAGAGGTCAGCTCGGCGCCATGTGTGTTAAGTCCACGCAGAAGACACTTAATCCCAATTGCCCACGTGGAGGCCCACTGTAGTTGTGTACTAAGGCATACAATACTTCGATGCTACTCGTTGCATCTTCCACAGCTGCCCCTGCTTCTGCCGGGTTAGTAAGTTGGACAACTTGGCGGCTGCTCATCAATGCACTGGGGCTCTCTCCAGATTGTCCGGCTCTTCTTCCACCCGTGAATTTCACCGTCATGACATGGCCTTGGCTATTCAAAATGTTGTTAAATACAAATATAAACATTGTATAGTATGAATCAAATGCTTCACTTATTATGCTAGTACATGTTTGTCATATTTATGCTACATGTATGCTATTTTAAATACAATCTACAAAAAGTGAACAAAAATTCATGTCTCGCTTCCCAAGTTGTAGGAAGATATGCAGGACATAATATTTTCTCCCATCTCAAGTCTTTTTGGTTCAAAGTTGCGCCTTGATTTTGTGTTGTAATAAACAACTGAGAAAAAAGGTTGACAAGATAGAGCGACACAAATATGTACAGCTAAATCACCAATAAGGATGGATATTAATGCTTGGTTAAGCTGTAAAAAACAGGATCGAAGACACAATGCAATGGGTGTGTGACGGCGAGTCAACACCACAACCAAAAGTAAGGGCGTGATCTCACCCGTCTAGTTTTTATTTCACCCAGATGGAAGCTGTTACGGACACAATCTTAGGGTGCACGAAAAGTGGTCCAGGTAACTTCGGCAACATATCATACGAAGTCTCCATAAAGTTAAATTAAGAAGACATATATATATTTAATATATAATATCAGGTCTTCTTAATGTTACATTGGGATGCCATATATATTTCATAATATTCAGTACTCTTTATGTCGCATTAGGATTGTTTTGCGTGGGTGGCGCCAGTTCGTCGTGAGTGTTTATATCTTATCGTGTTGTTGTACGTGAACACAATTGTAGCATTCTCAGCATTGAACAATGAAGGATAAAGGTGATATTCAAGGAAAACGTTGAAAGGGGTGGTGGGACGGGGGCCAGGTAGTAGTGCTGGGCGGTATTTCGGTATACCGATTATAATCGGTATAATTTTCAATACCGTTACCGATACCGCCGAATAAAATCATAATCGGTATACCGAAAAGTCGGTTTTACCGCGGTGTGCTGACCACAGTTTGCTCGTCTCAATTTTCAGGAAGTAATTTTCCATTACTGGGACGGATTATCATTCGTTTTATTTCGGTGTTTTCCCTACCCATCGCCTTGTCCGCCCTCACAGACCTGGGAACATTTCCTTTTAAATTGCTCTAGTGGATTGTCTTGACAGTCACCACAAAAAGAAGGGTGAATAAATATTTATTTACATCGATTCTGAAACAAATTCACTTTTGAAGTGAGAAGACACATGTGTTATACAGGAAGCATGCGCACCGGGTCACGTTGAACATTTTGACCAATGACATTGCTGGGATTTCAATCCAGGAAGTTTTGATTTGGATAACCCAAGGGATTCCCTATATTTTAATACGCGTACGTGAAAGTGATTGGCTATTTTCACACACTTACATGATAACAACATGTGGCCCTAAAAATAGTCAGGACAAAATGTGTCGTGTTTCAACCTCAACGCAAGGAACTTTATTGATTTAATTTCATCAAATAAATGAAAGTAATCTGTTTATGTGCCCATTGTCAAGACAAATACGATGGCACTTAGCCATTCCGCTATCACTATTACTTGAAAGACATTTTATTTTAGGTGTTTAGGTGTGCTAATTTTAGCACTCACAGATGACGTGATTAATTTTAAGGTGGGATGCTTTGATTGCTTTCGCATACAGTTTTCAGAATCTAAGCTTGGGCTACTGTGATTAGAAGACCCCCCCCCCCCCCTCCCTCCCCCCCACTCGCCTCCAAAATCAATCGTCATCAATATGGCCCGCAGCTGGTTTGGGTGAAATCCCAGCAGATGTTTCAGCCCTTATCATGCAGTGTTTCCGCTATACCGAGGGGGGCATCCAGGTCTACTCGCCCTTGGGTCAACTCGCCCCCGCATTTTTTCTGGGTCAACTCGCCCCGTCCAGAGGGCGAGTTGACCCGAATTTGAGGGGCGAGTTCACCTGGGAAAAACTTTATTGAAGATATTTTTTTTGGGGGGGGGGGGGGGGGGGCGGGGGGGGGGGGGGGGTTGTTTTGTTAAATCGCGCATTATAAACTGAAAAATGAAAATTAATATGAAAATAACTGAAGTACTTAGCATAATTTGTTTAATCATCATTTTAGTAAGGTAAGTGAAGGTTCGGCCCAGATAATAGGAAGATGGAAAACAGTGGTGGGAGAAAACAAATGTGTTGTACTTTTGGAGTTAAAAAAATATAGTAAAACCACTGTCTTTAACTGGGGGCAACTTGACCCGAGGCGACTTGACCCGGGGCGACTTGACTCGGGGGCGACTTGACCCGAGGGCGAGTTGACCCGTTCCTGCAGGGGGTCCCTTCAACGGCCTCATTCCCCTAGCTAATATTCCCCTGTTGAAAATACACACAGGTTATTCCTAATGTGCGAGAAGTCAAACAGAACAGTCTAACAGAGCTGAATTGTGAAATGATACCCACATCATAGCAGGCATTTTCCCTGACGTCAAATAAATCGGGGAACTCCAATAACTGATTGGGCAAACCAGTGATGGAACAAGTCTCAATATCCCCACATGGTGACGTATTCACATAGATTATCACAATGAAGAAGTCTTGTTTCTGTATCCCCACTTATCAGTGTATTTAAAAATAACCTTTTCAATTTTGACCAATGAGAAAGCACCCGGTTTGTGTGCGGTGTTACAACATGGCTACGTCCATGTACACAGTGATAGTTCCATAATATATTTGACGCACTGGAAAATTTGGATTGTTAAATTAATGACACAGTTGTAATAAAGGTTTTCATATTTAATTCTGAGCACTACACATTTTTATCTGTCGGAATTCAAACCGGGGGGAAAAAAATTGCAGACGCATATGCGTTTTTGCCGATGCAAATTCAGTGCTGGACCCACGGCAATTGTTTTGAACTTTTGTTTTGCCGAGGCTATTTTACGAATTTCCAGGGCTGGTGTTCATAAATTTCCCCTATGACCAAAACGGCCTTGTTTTGTTTTACCCCAGCGGAAACGCTGCCTTATGACACATTTTTGACGGACGTTTCGTGACTTTCATCCCATACTAGGCGATACGTTGATTGACGCATCACAGTTGAAAATAATCGGTATAACGGTATACCGCGGTATTTTTTTGTGAATACCGTGATATTTTTTTATCCCAATACCGCCCAGCACTACCAGGTAGGATATCTGATATCGCGACCTTCCTATCCCCCAGCCACCGCGCTAAAAAATCTCACCAGAACATTTTCTTGTGTGTAATCAATATGCAATGTTTAGGCTATGCACACTTTTATACCACCCTCAATGAGATTGTTTTGGGCTGAAATTTTCATGACTCAGATGCCTAGGTGAGGAGAATATATGCAGGCGATCATATTTCCACCATCTTCAATATTTCTTCTCAACATAATTCCTCTCCGAACGTCATCAACATGCAGTGTATGGACTATGTACAATCTTATTAAGAATGTTTTGGAGAAAAGACTTTTCTGACAGTGATGCCGAGGTGCATTGAGTGGGAGGGGCTAGGGATATCCAATTCAAGATATCTTCTGTCACTCTTAGCAAACATAATATGTCTGTTAGTCAGATCACTATGCAGAATATTGGCTATTTACAATCGAAATAAGAAAGTTTCCAGAAGACAGAATGTTTCGGGCCAGGACACTAAGATAGGGCGGGGAAAGGGGGAGGTGGTGGTGGTTGGGGTGTGTGTTTGCAGGCCTCAATATTTTTCTCCACCATACCCTAATATTTTCCTTAATAGAGTATGTCACTGTGTGTCATTATTTTTCAGTGTGTGGGCTACGTATGTTTAGCATTGGGGTGTGCGGTAGTTCATTGGCCAGAGCATCGAACAAGAAACTGAAAGGACAACCGTTCGATCATGACCGGCGCAATCTGTGTTGAGTCCACGCAGAATACACTTAATTCCGATTGCCCAAGTGGAGGCCAAATGTCATTGTGTACTAAGGCATACTGTACTTCGATTCTGAACGTTGCATCTACCTCAGCTAATCCTACTACTGCCGGGTTAGTGGGGGTGGTAGGCGGGTGTACGTGGTATGGATGTATGCAAGCCATGATATTTTCCTGCTCCATACCCTCGCTTCCCAAGTTGCAGAAAGATATGCAAGATATAATATTTTCTCCTATCTCAATTCTTTTGGGGTCAAAGTCGCGCCTTGGTTATGTATTGTAATAAACAACTGAGAAAAAAAGTTGGCAAGATAGAGTGACACAAACATGTACAGCTAAATCTCCAATAAGGTTGGTTATTAATGCTTGCTTTTAAGCTCTTAAAAACAGGCTCGTAGACAGCATGCAATGGGTGTGTGGCGGCGAGTCAACACCACAACCGAAACTAATGGCGTGATCTCATCCGTCTAGTTTTTATTTCACCGAGATGGAAGCTGTTACAGACACAATCTTAGGGTGTTCGGAAAGTGGTCTGGATACCTTCGGTAATATATCATACAAAGTCCCCATAAAGTTACATTAAGAAGACATATGTATATTTAATATATAATATCAGGTCGTCTTAATGTTACATTAGGATGCCATATATATTTCATAATATCCAGTATTCGTTATGTCGAATTAGGATTGTACCTTTGCGTGTTTGCTGCCAGTTCATCGTGAGTGGTTATATCTTATCGAGTTCTTGTACGTGTCTGCAATTGTAGCATTGAACAGTGAGGGATAAAGGTGATATTCAGAGAAAATGCAAGACATAATGTTTTCTCCCATCTCAATTCTTTTGGGTCAAAGTTGCGCCTTGATTATGTATTGTAATAAACAACTGAGAAAAAAAGCTTGACAAGATAGAGCGACACAAACATGTACAGCCAAATCTCCAATAAGGTTGGTTATTAATGCTTGCTTAAGCTCTTAAATACAGACTCGTAGACATCATGCAATGGGTGTGTGGCGGCGAGTCAACACCACAACCGAAACTAAGGGCGTGATCTCATCCGTTTAGTTTTTACTTCACCGAGATGGAAGCTGTTACGGACACAATCTTAGGTTGTACGGAAAGTGGTCCGGGTAACTTCGGCAATATATCATACGAAGTCCCCATAAAGTTACATTAAGAAGACATGTATATATTTAATATATAATATCAGGTCGTCTTAATGTTACATTAGGATGCCATATATATTTCATAATATCCAGTATTCGTTATGTAGAATTAGAATTGTACCTTTGCGTGTTTGCCGCCAGTTCATCGTTATATCTTTTCGTGTTGTTGTACGTGAACGCAATTATAGCATTCCCAGGGTTGAACAATGAGGGATAAAGGTGATATTCAGAGAAAAAGTTGAAAGGGGTGGTGGGGGCGGGGGCCAGGTAGCTTTGATATCGTGACCTTCCTACCCCCCAGCCCATGTGCTAAAAACTCTCACCAGAACTTTTCCTTGAGTGTAATCAATATGCAATGTTTAGGCTATGCACAATCTTATAGCACTCTCAATGAGTTTGTTTTGGGCTGAAATTTTCATGACTCAGGTGCATAGGCGAGGAAAATATATGCAGGCGACCATATTTCCACCATCTTCAATATTTCTTCTCAACACAATTCCTCTCCGAATGTCATCAACATGCAGTGTATGGACTATGTACAATCCTAATAAGAATGTTTCGGAGAAAAGATTTTTGCTGACTCTGATGCCCAGGCGCAGCGAGTGGGAGAGGCAGGGGATATCCAATTCAGGATATCTTCTGTCACTCTCAGCAAACATAATATGTCTGTTAGTCAGATCACTATGCAGAATATTGGCTATTTACAATCTGAATAAGAAAGTTTCGAGAAGACAGAATTTTTTGGGCCAGGATACTCAGATGGGGGTGGGGGGGGGGGGGGTGTGGGTGGAAGATGGTTGGGGGCAGGGTGTATGCAGGGCTCGATATTTTCCTCCACCATACCCTAATATTTTCCTGAATAGAGCATCTCACTGAGTGTCATTATTTTTCAGTACGTGGGCTACGTATGTTTAGCATTGGGGTGTGCGTTAGTTCATTGGCCAGAGCATCGAACAAGAAACCGAACGGACAACCGTTCGATCATGACCGGCGCCATCTGTGTTGAGTCCACGCAGAATACACTTAATTCCGATTGCTCATGTGGAGGCCCGATGTTGTGTACTAAGGCATACTGTACTTCGATGCTGAACGTTGCATCTACCTCAGCTAATCCTGCTATTGCCGGGTTAGTGGGGTGGGGGTAAGTGGTATGGGTGTATTCACGCCATGATATTTTCCTCCTCCATATCCTAATATTTTCCTGAACAGAGTATCTCACTGAGTGTCGTCAATTTTTAGTAGATGGGCAACGTACGTATAGGATCGCGGAGTGCGGTAGCTCATTGGCTAGAGCATTGGACATGAAACTGAAAGGTCACCCGTTTGATCATGACCGGCGTCACATGTGTTGGGTCCAAGTAGAAGACTTTATCGCGGTTGCCCATGTGGGGTACGGTGTCGTTTACTGAGGCATATGGTACTTCAATGCTGCACATGCCCTCAACCGCAGCTCACCCTTTTTCTGTCGGGTTCGTAATTTGGAGAACTTCTCCGTTGCTCGTCAGTGCTTGGTGGTTCTTTCCGGATTGCCTGGCTCTTTCTACACCTGCGAAACTATCCACCATCACACGACCTTAATGTTAAATATGTTGTAAAATCCCAATATAAAATATGTGTTGGACCAATCAAGTACTTCACTCATTATTGCTAGTACATGTTTGTTCATATTTATGTTGTGATGTTTTAAACATATTCTATCAAAACTGAACCAAATTCATTACGACGCTTCCAGGGTTGTAAGAAAATATGCAGCCCATAATATTCTCATATAATATTTCAGGCTGTTATGTTTGTGGCAATTTATAAACAATTTTATGTTACGCCAATTGTGCCCCCCCCCCCCCCTCTCCCCCCACACACCCTTCGCGAGAATAAGTGGCCATGTGTAAGTTCCCAAGCTTTTATTATGGCTAAAAATCAGGGAACCCTTTCACACCCTGAAAAAAACGTTCCGGCCCCCATCGACGAGGTGGCGACAACCTCTATCATGCTAGCCCCCAAATTGCTCCTTTGTGGCTCATTTGATCGCCGCAGACACACCACGCAACTACAAAGTTTCATAGTGTTGTAGTTACGTTGTATGTCTGCAGGGATGCCACGGGAAAGGATCGAACCGTCGACCTCTTGGTTTTAAGTTCAATGCGATGCATGAGTTAATGTTTACTAAACAAATGCTGATGTACTCAGCCTATGGTAAGGTGCTTTTAAAGTGTAAACACGAGATATTCCTAAACCAATGCTCTAGCGATTTCCCTCTGGGATAGTTAGGCATTTCCAGATATCCAGTTCAAGAATATCTTTCTATTTGAATACAAAATAAAGAGACCTCAAATAAACATATTTATAATAATACGGCCAGAACAAAACCTAAAAAAATTGGGTGGAGAGGAGAGGGTTTTGCCATCACTCACCCAATTATTGCTTTGGAATGTAAATTATTTTTTTCAGGAAGCGAAGTTCTTGTTTTGAGAACAGAAGTTTATATTGACACGGGTCTCCCCCAAAACAACCTTACGGAGACTTATACAATATCAATATAGAAAAAGTCTACGTAATGTATGTTTCGGGGAAAGAAAACATTAGGGGGTTGCCATTAGGGGGACATGGGTAATGTATCTTGTTTTTTCCGTCATATCGTACATTGCTTCACAATTAAAACATCGGTTTATTTAAAGGGTTAATAATGCTGACAGGCTTGTAAATAGGATGTATGGAAAGCAATGTCCCTCTAAGGGCAGTTTTTTGACCATCTCCCCTTAATGTATGTTACAAGGTTATATATATATATATATATATATATATATATATAACTTCGTCAAATTGCCGTCATGCTCGGAAGTTTACTTCCTTCTAAGCGGCTTTCATTTTTGACTAATACTTATTCCGTTACGTTAAGTGCCGTACCAATGTGTATCGCGTCATGGGAACGTAAAATTTAGCGTCACGCTGATCCTAATTGTTGAATGGGAATTATAAAATTGATCGTGATACGCGTACGTCTTACAGATCGATTTATTATTTGGCAAGTGGATGCCCAGCTCCTAATCACGAACCCGTCTATAAAATCGCAGATGCATGTCTTCCTTGGGTGGCAACAAGTAAAGATATGTTCCGCATTACACGTTGTTCACCTTCTTTAATTGTAAATTATGGACAAACAAGACCGTATCATATCTTCCTAAGGTGGTAACGAGTGGAGATATATTCCGCGTTATCTCGCGCATTTTTTTGTTCTCAGCCTTAGAATTAGAAACATTCAATCATTTATCTCAACCTCGCCCTGGTAACAGAGGCAGAAGCGAGTTCGCATGCAGTATTCACACATTCAGCCATTCCTTGACCCGAATTGTTTACACGCGTTGTTCTCCATATTCAAGTGTATTGCTTATAAAACCACTGTATCATATCTCCGTTGGGTGGTAAAGATATGTTCCCCGTTTCATGTTGTTCCCCGTATCCGAGTCTATTACGCGCAAAATAACCGTATCATATCTTCCTTGGGTGGCAACAAGTAAAGATATGTTCCGCGTTATTACGTAAAAAGCAAATATGAATTAGACACTATTTCTAAAACCTCGCCCTGGTAACAGAGGCAGAGGCAAGTAAGTTCGTATACCGTATTCACACATCCAACCACTCCGCGCGCCTCCATATCTCCGCCCCAGTACCCAAACCGCGTCAATCAGACATCAATACCGCTGATGGAAAATATAATTTTTTATACCCTCCTTGCGTAGTAATACCCACCCCCCCCCACCCCGCCCGATCCTTCCAGGGTGTGTAAATGTCTTGTCCCAACCCACTATTGCAGCATATATATGCCCTCCACCACTGATCTAAGTGCAGTCCCTCCTATAATGTCTACACTGACAATCGTAGGCTAGGGTTCCATACCCCCCCCCCCCCCCCCCCCCCCCCACACACACACACACCACATACACATGATGTACGCACTGACATGTACCAAATGATCATAATCTCGCAACATATACACGCTATGTCCAACACCAATGCGTGCGTGTTTAGGTGTAATTGCTCTGTACACTAATTTTTGTCCCCCCCCCCCCCGTTCAGCAAGTTTATAAATGAGAATATTTGGAATTATTCTTGTCTATTGAGCCCATTGGGTTCTAGTGTTTGAAGTTTGTTAATCCAAAATGCTTCACGACCCCTCCTGTAAGCTGTATTTTGTTTATTAATTTGTTCAATCCCAATAATCTTAAAATCGTTTATACTATGGTTTTTGGTCAGAAAATGATGTGGTATCGGTTCATCCATAACCATAATGGTCAAGGAATGGCTGAATGTGTGAATACTGCATGCGAACTCGCTTCTGCCTCTGTTACCAGGGCGAGGTTGAGATAAATGATTGAATGTTTCTAATTCTAAGGCTGAGAACAAAAAAATGCGCGAGATAACGCGGAATATATCTCCACTCGTTACCACCTTAGGAAGATATGATACGGTCTTGTTTGTCCATAATTTACAATTAAAGAAGGTGAACAACGTGTAATGCGGAACATATCTTTACTTGTTGCCACCCAAGGAAGACATGCATCTGCGATTTTATAGACGGGTTCGTGATTAGGAGCTGGGCATCCACTTGCCAAATAATAAATCGATCTGTAAGACGTACGCGTATCACGATCAATTTTATAATTCCCATTCAACAATTAGGATCAGCGTGACGCTAAATTTTACGTTCCCATGACGCGATACACATTGGAACGGCACTTAACGTAACGGAATAAGTATTAGTCAAAAATGAAAGCCGCTTAGAAGGAAGTAAACTTCCGAGCATGACGGCAATTTGACGAAGTTATATAAAATATTTGATGAAGTGTATATATATATATATATATATATATATATATATATTCTGCAATGACATTGCTATAGATTACGTTACTTGTACAGCTGGATATTTTCCCCCTCGCAATCTTACTCAAACCTATAAGCCACCCCCTACCCATTCCACCAAACACACGTACGATGTTAAGGTGTCGTCATACAGAATGTTTCTGTGATCACACTTGCTTTATTTATCCGCTTCTCAAATATTTGAGCCCGACTCGGCAAGAAAATCAACTGGGACACCCTTATTCCACCTGCCGTACCTTCTTGCATTATTATTATTATCGATTATTATAATTATTATTATTATTACTGACTAATCTTTTCCTAGAATATATACATTTGTTGCAGGATGGACCAATCCTTCAAGGTATGGGGTGAATCCCACTTGCCTACCACTGCATTGTAACAGGTAGCCCTTCTTGACAACTTTCAACATTTCGTGTCGGAAGGGCCTTCCTTCCGTTCTCCTTCACTCTTCCAGGTGTCCTTATTTTTCTGGATTTGGAAGTGAAAGAATGCTTGCTAGACTACATAAATCTTTCTGACTCTTGCTCGAGATTAAATACTGTGCGTAACTATGCTTTGACATTTTCCTTCTGATGTATATAAGGATAGATAAATATACTGATGGACTGTCGGAGGTGCACATGTAGCTCCATATGTATGTGCATGTGGAGATGCATGTGAGTGTCGGACGGTCTGTCAGTGTATTTATACAAAGGTATTTATGTCTGAGTATGCAAACACTGACTAGTCAGGTGTGGGACTGCACAAAGGGAATGGTCACCCGGACTGAGCGGCTGTTTATTTAGTGAACAGTAGTAGTGTTGACAAATGTGTGTGTGCGTTTGTGGTCGTGCATGTGTGTGAGGGTGTGCACAGGTGTATGGATGTGTCATATAAGTGTATACACGTATATATTTCCAAATGCTTCTCTCCATAATTTGCCCTTGGTTTACAATACAAAATCCAATCATTCTTCAATTTCTCCATTTGTAACATCCACAGGGCTCGATTTAACTGGATTAGCATAGCACTTTGCTCTCCAATTTCTGAATTTTGCTATTCAAGATTTATTAGTTTCAAGTGCTTTTGGATCAACTGCTAATCAATTTTCCAGGGTGAATAGTAAATTGCTATTCAAAATGTTCAGATTAAATCAAGCCCTGAACATCCACTTAATAACTAATGGTGCTTGACTTTGAGTTTAAGCATTTCATATCACATTGCTTCATGGAATGCTTTTTCAGTACGTTATTCGTATTTTCTACCATTATTTTTTTATACCCCATTTCAAAGCTACTCTATCCACTCTTCTTCAAACCCAAACCTTCCCGTAACCAACCTGAGCTCAACTCGTACCAATGTAGAATAGTCCTGTTATTGAAAGTTACCAGTCTCCGGGCACCGTGCAGATTTTACCATCCACAAATTACATAGTGTGTAGTCTAGATTCCTACCTTGCCTGGATTGGTACATTGAGTACTGCAATATATGTCTGCGGCCTCAAACGAAAACTTAGCAAGGAGCAGTCCCTGTGTTTTCTAACGTATTTGTATTTGCGCAGTGTAGGTATCGGTCTTCAGGTTAGCTTAACTGTGCTGTCAGCCTTGTTTCATCTCTCCGATTCACAAGGTCAACCACTTGATAGGTGTGTGGAATTTATGAGACCCAACTTCCTTGGAGGAGGAGGAGCTGGAACCCCACTGACACCAAACTCAATGGCTCCAAGACTAATCGAGTCCGCTATGTGGCATCTTATAATTTTGGTAACCTTGTTCCTGGCCCCACTCCTGTTATTGTCTGGGGACATTGAATTAAACCCTGGGCCTGCCTCCGTAAACACTTATTGTAGCCAAAATTCACTGAAAATCTTCCATATAAACATTCAAAGCCTCAAGCCAAAATTGAACATTATAGAGTATGAATCGTCATATCATGACATACTAGCCTTCACCGAGACTTGGCTTCAGCGCTGCGACCAAATATCTGATATAATGATTAGTGGCTTCCAGGAACCATTGCGGCCTGACCGTTTATCGAGGGGAGGGGGCGTTGCCATTTACATAAAGGATGGCTTGTGCTTTCGGCGAAGAACTGACCTTGAGGTAAATAACGCTGAGTGCCTTTGGGCTGAGGTGTTTACATATTATAGTAAATTAATACTACTAGTAGTTGGAGTATTCTACCGACCACCCAATAGTACTCCAGATATCTGGGATAGCATTACAGCTTCTGTTGATAGAGCCAAAGATACTTCAATCTCTGACCTAATCATTACTGGGGATTTTAATGAAAAGCAAAATGGTTCCTCAGGCCTCTAAAAATTGCACGAACGGCCGTTTCGTTCGAGCTCCGTTCGAGCAAAGTTCCCTTCAGTTAACCTTTTTCCCGTTCATGCAAAAATTGGCATTCAAATGACTGAGAACCGCAACCGAAGTGAGAGTCAAATAACCCGGGTGAGGGAAACTATAATAGCTCCAAACGTAAATGAAAGGAAACACTAAAAATCATAGAAATCGGATATAAAAAGACTGCTAAAAATAACGTTCTATATCGTTTCTCTGAAACAGGAAGTAACGCTGTTAGTAAGATAATGCACGGCTTTGAAAACGCACAGACGGTAGGCTGAAATCAGATACAGGCACTGTAAAATTTACTATGAATCGGGGGAAAGGGGCCTACCAACCGTTTGTGAACAGTTGTGGTTGACAGCAATGCATTTTTTGACTTTGACTCCGTACTGCGGAGATAATTTATGCAGAGCTAATAAATTAACTCCCTTGATGCGCAACATGAATACTCAATGATGATTGGTAAATGAGCACCAACGTTTAGGAAAGCACCTAAACATTTTCCAAACAACATGAGTGATAGCTAGTGGATTCGCACTGAATCAATTCACACTGCAAAGTCCACTGCCAAATATTCGGCCTTATAGTTACTTAATAAAAATAAGCGACAGTTCACACTGAAGTAATTTCCCAACTTGAGTGAATTGTGAATTTCAGGGGGAGAAAGTGATTCAGCAATGCTGATTGCCGTACCATTTTGCGACAGGTCAAATGACGTGACTGTGCGGGTGGGAACGGGTCAACTCGCCCTCGAGTCATGTCGCCCTCGGGTCAAGTCGCAAGTCGCCCCGGGTCAACTCGTCCCGGGTCAAGTCGCCCCCCGTTAAAAAAAACGTAACTCTAGTTATATCAGCAATTTTTTTTTATTTTAATACTATACGGTAATCTATTATTTGCAACAATATTATGAAGTCCTGTCTTTGTGATTCATTTGTTTGCTGTTTTATATCTGGATTTACCAGGGGCAGGGGTTTACATCTGAATTCAACCTATCTCGATCTTACCTTCACATGCACTGGAAGTGTCATTCTTTTATCAACGTGACGGTGAGTGGATAACAAACAGGGTTCACACAAATCTTTTTTAATAATTATGGTACAGCTACTATAGGACTGAAACTAAGTCTCAAAGTACTGGCTTGAGAGTAAAAACAAAAGCAGCTTGACATAATTTTATCTTTTAATAAATACATACATCGAAAGTATCAACATTACAACAAAGTACAACTTTACCCAAAACAAAATATACAAATAATTACAATCATTATCAGGCAGTCATCAAACTTCCCTGTTCAGTCTATCAATAATTCAATATGTACCGACACTGACAGCTTTGTTAAACACCTTGTCTGAAAAAATGAAAATGGGTTAACCCTTTACCCAACGAATCGCCCGCATCCGCCCGCGTAATATGCAAATTCAGCAGCTGAAAAAATATTATTTTTCGAAGAATTTCAACAAAACCATATTATGTGACCCCTCTTTGGAACGAGCTCGTCGAGCTCGTTCCAAAGAGGGGTCACAATATATGGTTTTGTTGAAATATTTTGAAAAAATTTAAAAAATGATATTTAAAATAATAAATTTTGATATCGTCTGTTTTGGGTAAAGGGTTAAGCAAACATTTCCGGTTAAGCAATTTTTTTTGGCTTAACCCTTTTTCCGGTTAAGCAAATTTTCAATTTTTAAAGGCCTGGTTCCTCCCGAGGACACTTCCGTGAGTTAAGCAATTATTTTTATCTGAGGCAGCTTGTGGGAGAGCCAACATGCTTTACTGAGTCATCTGCTACACGGATTGATCTGTTTGCTGTAAGCAGGGCTCGAAATGTACACCTGTCCACCTGTCCACCTGTCACTGACAGCCAGACATTGGGTGGAGACATGTAAAAATAAATCATACCTGTCACATATGACCGGCCCGTTACCCTTCACCTAACAAATCAGCCAAAACTGACTCCATATTAATATACAAAAATCGCCATTCTATTTATTAATTTTTCTCTCCCAAACCATAACCTATGATCAATGATCCCTCATTGGAATGAGCTCATTGAGCTCATTCCATTGAGGGGTCATAAGCTATGGTTTGGGAGAAAAAAAGGATTTTTTTTTTCGAAAAAACTATTAGGCCAAGGAAAAATAATTTATATTGTCAGGGAACATGCCGGAAAAAAATAGGGTTGGTCGGTCAACAATTTTTTTTCCTCAATTTTTGTGTGTTTTGCATCAGAATTTGTTGGGATTTTGTACCGATTTGGGGAAAACAATTAGAGTCGGCGGTAAAAAATATGGTCGGTCGGGTTCCCTGAACAAATTAATTATTTTTCCCCGGCCCTAGAGCTGTCGTCTGTAACTAGTGTTAGATAATGGGTTAATAACCAGTGAATGATTTGATTCTGAAATCAAAGCATCAAGATCAGGGATAAGCCAACAGTATTTGTTCACTGATGAATGGTATAGCACAACATACATGTAGTATACATTTTAAACAAAACTTTTCACAGTACTGTGTCTGTATACACATATTCATAAATTCACACAAGCTTCCAGTGTTCAGGTGAAAATTTGAAGCGACAGGTAAGAAAAAAATCCACCTGTCATGTGTGACAGGTAGAAATTTTGGAACATTTCAAGGCCTGGCTGTAAGTAATACTCTCGGGACCCGAATAAAAGTGCAGACCCAAATAATAGTGCAGAGGGGAAATTTCACCGAAAATTAATAAAAGTGCAGACCCGAATAATAGTGCAGGGGGGAAATGTTCGCCGAAAATTATTAAAAGTACAGACTTGAATAATAGTGCATGGGGGAATTTCAGATGAACAATGTCTATAAGTATTATATACTGCTCATGAGCAGTAAATCATTTATTCTCAGTTCATGAACTCATGTAGCACCATTCTCTTTCTACAAGTACTGAACCAGATTATCTGGTATTACCACTACTACTAGTAGTACCGGTTGACCTTGTATCAGTTTATATACAAGTGAAAGGGTGTTCAGATAACGTATACCATTTTTTAACTTGCAACAAAATTTACAGGGACAAGTTTATAGCATATACTAGTATACATACATGTACTATTAATCATCACTCAACAAATTTTAGTGACAAAGGGTGATCCGGGCATCTTTGATATGACACCCCACTAGTATATATGATCGTATTAAGTATGTATACTTGGAATCAGTTTGCGCAGCCTCTCAGTCTGACATGCAATTAGGGTGGTATGAAACAACTGAAACAAACAGGAATAGCAGCTTACTAGTAGTAATCCCCAACACTCTGGCATCAAAATATCTAAATTGAAGGCTGCCATTTTTACCCATAATGCAACTAGAAATTTAACCAATTCAATCTTGTTTGACAGAGCTCACTGAGCTCTGTCAAACAAGTTTGGACTGGTGTTAACTTTCAAGTTGCATTATGGGAGAAAACGGTAACCGGAAATGTAGATATTTCAACATCAGGGTGCAGGGGGTTAAAGTAACTCTTTTCCTAACATGAGTTGTATGTGACAGATGCAAAAAAAATTCTTGTATTACTCAATATTTTCATTTTTTGCTTCCAAAGCATGGGTTATGACCACTCATACTAGTAAGTGCAAAGTGCTTATTCCAATGAAAAGTCATAGCCTATGTTTTGAAAGCAAAAAATGAGAATATGAAAAATGGCAGCTTCCTTGTACCAGTATAGCTTTGGGTGGTTTTGTACATTACTAATTTACTACTAGTAGTATATTATGTAAAGGACTAAAAATCATGTTGCTTGATTAGCAGTTATTTATTTATATGAGTTTAATGACACTTTCTACAGCCAAGGTAATGTGGTGTCAGAGAGTTTCACCGGTGGAGGAAAACCGGGTATCCGGAGAGAACTATTGAGCAACGCTGAGTACTACTAATGCGGCTAATACCAACTACATGTAGTAGTAGTACCGTAAATAAAGAATCTCTCTTGAGTCCCACACAGATACATATATGTAAAATATGAACCGATTTTGGTAAATTCAATTTGATCTGGGCCTTAGTGAGGCCCAAATTGAATTAAGGGAACGATGTTCATATATTACTTACATATCGAGGACAAGCTGAGATTTTTTAATCACATTATCGTGATTTGGCTACTTTCTGTGTTTGTGTTGCAATCCTTGTAAATACAGACCAACATTGCCACATTGTCCTGATGTTCTTCGAATAAAGCAGTACTAGTACATTACGGCCATCGTGGTACGGGTAACTTTCTATGTATGGACATTTTGTCCACAAAGAAGATTCAGAGATAATGAGCTAGGGCTCCAAGCAAATTTTCCATTGATGAAGCATTGGGTTGAACCCGGTGTTTCACCAATGGAAAATTTGCCTGGTGCAAATAGTAGTGCATTATCTGTAAATGGTCTCCGTGGAGAAAGTGACCCGTCTACGATATCCGACTACGTCTACGATATCCGTACTGTACTAATAACCAGCTCAAATTACTAATGCTACTAATAGTCACTGGGGAGTAGTTTCCACTTTTTGTGTAAAATGGCTCTTGTGCAGCTGTCCTTCAAATTTATGCATAAATCTTTTTATTACTAATAGTTACCAGTACTGATATCATCAGATAATTCCGAAGCTCATCGCAGGACATCCCCTGAGTATTCTGTATACTTCAAATTAATAAAGTAAGCCACTGGAACTAGTATCAGAAGTTAATCAAGTTTACTGAGTCCAAAGTTAGTAGGAACTAACATTTAATGCTCTAAATTGTTACATATAATGAACTACAAGTGTCTAAAGCTTAAAAACAATACATTTATCATCATAATACTGACATATCCTACTGTAATAATACTAGTAATATATACAAGGATGGAAACTGGGCCCATCAAATCTTAACTGTGGCAACAATGACACAAATTTGAGTATAGAGATATTTCGCTTTGATAATAAAATAAAAGATTGAAAAACTTGGATTTCAGTAACAAATTTCCACTCTTTTATTATTGAAGTGAAATAACTCTACATTATCAGTGTCAATGTTACCGTGGTAAGGATATAGCAGACCCGGTTTCCATCCGTCTCATATTTGATTGCAGATAATTAACCAGGAAATTGTAGGAATACTGTCCCAGAGCCATACATGTACACCTGGGATATCAACAAAAAGAGCTCTCGCTCCCCAAACTGGCTCTATTTAATAATCCAAGTACTAGCAGACAATTATATATTACGAAAAGTTTACAAGGTTGCAAATATTCAGTATTTTTTGCTTACAAAATCTTGATTCCTGGTTTTCACCCCCACCAGGAACATTGATTTTTAGACCACAGTTACTAGTAGTTAACTTAGTTGATTTTCAGTTTTTATCCAACCCATTTCGCTTTATTTTTGTCCGAAATATCCCACTGACACTGTGCACATTTCTTCATTGCCATTGCCTCCTTGATTTGTGGTAGTTCAGCTATCAGAACGTATTGGTTGTGCCTCTAGAGGCGCACCCAATACGTTCTGATAGCTGAACTAGATTTGTGGCTGGTGCTGCCCTCACAATTCAGAAGTTTCCCCCACAGCCATCACACACACGTTCAGAATTCATTTGAAGGAATGATGCAATTTGTTTTTATCTGGGAGAAGAAGCCGGCCTTCCCTCTCGGAGAGGGAGAGGGGGAGGCGGACGTCTTCTCCCAGATAAAAAAAATTAAATCCCCCAGCAAAACCTTCCTGCAGACCTCCCAGGATTGATTGTGTCTTAAGAATGTAAAAATATGATAATTTTCGGACTTGCCCTCCTTCATAAGGATCATGTCCTCCACCCCCCCCCCCCCGCCCTCCCCCCCATCAATGCGAGATTTCGCCGCCACTGACTTGCCCCCCCCCCCCCCCCCCCCCCCCCCCCTCCTATTACACAAAACAATCGAAACGATTCAGAAGGTCAGTTTCAGTTGAACTAAGGCTGGTCATCTGCTTGAGGTAATTACTAGTATTGAATGTTGTACGTCCACAGCACCATCACCATAAATAATATTTTAAAAAGAATAACATCGAGTTTCGACCACGTTTGGAATAACAAGAATCGATGAAAACAAACAAATCAGATGTCATTGCGTTCATCTGAACTCAACCGAGCATTACGTCGTGAACGCATACCATATAAGGTCTGCGAAAATCGTTAGATTGGGTTCAGAACGATCTCGACGACGAATGCATCGCAGTAGTGTGAATGCTCCTGTACAAACATTACTATTTTCATCAGCGCGACGGCGGACGCATCGCACTATTGTGAGTCGACCTTGAATAGTCATATCGAACAATCATTCATGATATCTCCAAACCTGACGTAACACAACATTAAAAAACAACTTAATGAGCAGTCCTTCGATTTTGACGTGTGCTATAGCGCTTGTGCACGTAGAGCGCATGCAAATCCCTTTGGTAGCGCGTTAATGACAACGCACTTCAGTAAAAAAAAAATGGCGCACGTACAAAACAGTTATCTTCCAAGGCATTCCCCGTAAATCATCGCGAATGGATAGGGTTAACAGTGCCAAGACGTCAATTGAAATAGTTATTAACCAATAGGTCAGAGGTGATTTTTTTTTATTTATTTAAATAGTTTTAAATTACTTCTTCACTTACATGCATATCTATGCTGAAGTATGACGTAGACTACAGCATCATCAGATCCACACAGCGGCGAGCCGAGAGGGGTATCCCCCCTCGGTGGTTGGGAGTCGGGAACGGGAAGGTAGTGGGGGGGGGGGGGGGGGCATCTCCCCCGCGAAAATTTTGAAAAATGAGGGCCAACACTCGTTTTCTAAACTATATATTTATTATTATGCATCAACATATCTGAAACCTGAGGGAAGGGGAGCAGCTGTGCTACAGGGAGGCATTTGCCCATATACGTAGCCCCCCTCCCCCCCCCCCCCCCCACCCCCCCCCCCCCCCCCCCCCCCCCCCCACACACACACACACACACACACACACACTTGCTTGCAGATACACCCTTGGAGGAAATGTACCAAAGTAAATAATATATCTTGGACTTAATGTAAGACCAAAGTGAATAAACATTGACCGTAGACCTTAGCACGGCTGTTCTATCATACAGTATTACTTTTGTAATCCAATTCTACTTTGTCGCATAAAGTGTGCGAAAGTGAAACAAAAATAAATTACGTGTCTCAATCCATTTCTAATTTAATTTTCTGGGGGCGAAACAACCCACCTTCGAAGGTGGGGCGAAACGACACAGGGTGAAACAACCCGGGACGAAGGGGAATTGAGACGAAACGACCGGGGGCGAACGGGATTTGGGGCGAAACGACCCGGGACCGCTAAGCAAGCCAAATTCGCTGTTCAGTCAGAACTCAGCAGGAAATTCAGACCTGGTTGATAGTTTGGGTAAAATAAATTTTAATTGGGGACGATTCGGTCTGGGGCCGATTCGTTTCATGACACCAGTCAGCAAGAATATCAGACAGTACCTGGGGGACGGTTTGGGTAAAATACAGGTTGTCAGACAGGATTTCAGATGTGAACAGAACATGACAATCGGTTCCGTGGTTTATGAGAAACACAGAACCCGTTGATAATGAAATTAGCTCCCTTGAGGTGCAACATAAAAACTGAATGATTATTGGCCAATGGAGCACGGACGTCTAGGAGAACATGGTCAAGGTCAAATCAACACAAGTGAAAACCATCGCATTGAAACAATTTATAGTCACCGTAAACACCTTCTGCCTTTGCCAGGCTTTGGTCCTTGTCACTTAAAAATAAGCGACTGGTCACACAGAAATGAATACCCAACTTGAGTGAATTGGGAATAATGTTTGGGAGGAAACTGGCAAAAAAGTGACTGTTTCCGATTGGGAATGGGGCAGATATTCGGCTCTGATCGGTAATAAAACCCCCTGTAGGCTGTTCTGTAGTTTACAGTACACATATTTGTGGTGTATTTCACAACAGGTTTTGTCTGAAAAAAAAGAGTGCACGCAGGGTAAATTACAAGCGCTAAACACAACGCACGCACTGTTTTCCAAAATCGAAGGTCTGCGAGTAATTAAAACACTTTATTGATTGAATCTCAACGAGAGTGTAGCAAATCTGTTTTTATGAGTTTGCTTCTCGAATTCGAAACAGCTCAGGTTTTCAACAACGCGAGTTACAGGTGACACTGGTTCAAGTTTTATTTGCTTTTAAACAGATTTTTTCTCTCAAATTTTCTGTCCAAAAATAACGTTTGACCCCCCTCAGGCATTCCGCCGGGCAGTTTTTCGGTCCGGTAAACGGACCCATTCCCCCAAAATCAAGCAGCAATTTTTCCCCCAGAAGTTGAGTTTTTTCCTCTATACGTTTTTCTTAAATGTATTCAATAAAGTTGAAATCGTATACAAAAGTCATTCTCTAGGCTAGTATCAGCACTACTATTGAATCCTCAAGAAGCAGAGGGATGTGTTTATTATTTGCCGGGATCGTAACTTCGACTACCGGTATTTATAGAACGCAAGATATTCCCAAAGTTCGGCAAAATCGTGGTGACCTCACGTCACCATAGACGAATATATCAGCCAATCGGTGCTCTTTTTATTTATATCTCCTGAAGACATTTCCTGCGGCGTGTGTGAATGTATTTTACTTTGGCAGATCAGTACGATTGAAAATTACTAATATGTCACATAAGGAGGGGCATTATGTGAAGAAATTAAAATCGACAGATGCTAAAGGGTCGCACAAAATTCATGATTTTTTTAAACATCCGTCCTCCATTCAAGATAATCAATTTAAAGCTGTCGAAACTACGCCTGTTGCTGAATCTTCACACGAAAATGAATTTGTACCGGCCGTGACAAGTAGTACTTTTTCTGGTAGTTCGACTTCAGAAAAACGGTCTGCTGAAGTTGCTTTCATCGGAGAACGTTCGGAATCAACATCTTTATCGCGATCAGATACTGTCAATGTTAGCCATATTTCTGCGAAAACCCATGAAAGTCCATTAGAGCGTCCTCAGTCTGATTTCACAATATCAACACCAAATTTTGCATGTCCTAACGTAAATATTAGGAAAATGAAAGCATTTCAAGATTCATATCCCTGGGCCACATTTAATTTTCGAAAATCGGGTTGGATGTGCAGTTATTGTTCAATGTTTTCAAGGAAAACAAACTATCACTGGATTGACATAGGTGTGGAGTTAGGGGATCATCCTACACGGCAATTTCAAAAACATGAAATTTCCAATGAACATAAGAAAAATTTGGAGTTTTATACTAACTATAGAACGTCCGAAAGTATAGGGTCAGTTGCTGAGAAAATAGTTTCGGCTCACGGGAAGGCAAAGAGTGAAAACCGTCAAAAAGTAAAAAAAATATTGAAAACACTTGTTTTTGTAATTGGCAAAAAATGGGCACATATTTACAACCTCAAAGACTTACTTTCTTTCATTCAAGAAACATTTGACTGCGATTTGAGTTTTAGTCAATGTGGCGTATCTTATACGTCAAATCAGTCCATTGATGAAATTAAAATGTATTGGGGGGTACATTCAAGAACAAGAACACCTCGAATGGGAACAGGAAAAACTGTTTACTCTTTTAGCTGATGAAAGTACGGACGCGGCAAATATTCAGCAATTTGTTATCCTTGGTCGCTGGATTTCAGGTGACAAAGTCGTCGAAAGATTAATAGCTGTTAAGCAATTGCAGGAAAACGGACGCTGGGACTTTGACGGATGTAATTTGCAATGCTTTGACTGAAAAACAAATTGATATTGAGCAAGTTCGTTTTGTAGCTTTGGACGGTACAAACGCGATGTCGGGGGAAAGGACGGGACTTCAGCGTAGAATCAGGCATCTGTCGCCGTTTTCAATATACATAAACTGTCGATGTCACAGACTGGCCCTGACATTTGTTCATTTACTTCCGAAATATGAGGGATTTAAATATGTTGATACCACATTGATGTCGCTATGGGAACTCTTTCGCAAAAGTCCCCAGAAACTTTCAATCCTAAAAACTGCCCAGGAAACTGTCGGTGTAAAAGTTCTTGGTACTATTATGCCATCAACAACTCGATGGCTGTCGCACAGGGACTGTTGCCTACGCATATTTGACAGATACGAATCATTTTTAGATGCATTAGATACAATTTATCAGGAAAAAAAGGACCCCGAAGCCCTTGGTTTGAAGCTACACATGTCGGAAGCAAAATTTGTGCACTGGCTTTTATTTTTGTGTGACGTTCTTAAAGTCACAGGTCGACTGAATGAGTCCCTACAAACTCAGGACCTGAATTTCACCGCGATTCCGATATTTACAGAGGATGCTATAGACCAGCTTACGAAAATCGCAGAACAGTTGGAAAAGTTCCCAGAACATCTGGAATCGGACACTTGTTTGATAACCCATTATTGCAGAAGGGAGGAATTTTTGGGATTGGCTATCGAACGGCATGCATTGGCTAGGCGACTAAGGACAGGCACAGGAAGCAACTCTGATGAATATTTGCGCACAAATTTCATCCAAAAATGCGCCTTGCCATTCATTGCTGACCTTAAGACCGAAATCAATAATGCATTTGAACGATCAGAACTTTTGACGGCACTTTCCGTTTTCGATCCCCGAAACATGCCATCTGAAGTGACCAAGCAACAGACATATGGGAGTCACGAAATCAAATTCATAGCCGATATTTATGGTACTAGTTGTGAAGATACCTTTCAGGGCCACACAACTCAAGTAGGATCTGACATAGATAAAACAGCGCTATTGTGTGAATGGCCACGTTTCATTAAACTTGTCTCTAGACTAAAAACTGAATACAGGGTCAGAATTTTGCGTGAGGCTTCATCCTTGCCAACAAATACACATGTCGAAAAGGAGGCCAAACAGAAAAAGCTACTGGAAGCTAATCGCTACAGCATTAAGAAGCTTTTGTTCGGAAATGTACGCACAAGATCTACATGGACTCTTCCCGAATTGTTCCAAAGTGCTGAAAATCATTTCACTGGCACCTGTCGCAACAGCATCAGTGGAAAGATTTATTAGCCTACTGAATGACATGAAAAATGAACTTCGCACGCGTCTAACAGCTGACAATCTGGAACATTTGCTACGAATTGCGTCCTACACAAAGGAGAGAAATCTAAATGATTCTGAATATGACACAATTCTTGACAAATTTCTTAAAGTGCAGTCACGGAAAACGGGCGCCGAAACTAAGAGGAAAGTCCAATTTTGAATTTGAACACCGTGACTCCGAGAGAAGTCAAATTTGTAATGAGAACTCTCGGGGAGACAATATTTTGACTTCTTTCAAGACTGTTCTTTTGGAAAATAAATAAAGTTAAATAATACGACTTAAGTCGATGTTAGAGGGGCATTTTAATTGATAAAGGGGTGCTTTAAGTTTCCATAGCAGGATAATGTCGTGACTTTCTCTCCGTTTCTCTCTAAAAAAGAAAAGTACCCCCCCCCCCCCCCCCATGCAAGTTCCTAGCAGGTTTGTCAGTTATTCACAAGTGAGATGTTGTTTTCTAACTTTCCTTAAATTCTTTTGTTCCACCGAAATCACACAGCCACATTTCTCATTTTGGATGTCGTTCAACAGACCCTCCCTCTTTCAGAGGTCAGAGGATGAGAGGCATTAACAAATTTGGAGCCTATGATGACATCAAGTTGATTACCGAACTTGACATCTGATACTATCAGATGTCGAGTTTGGTAACCAAATTGATATCCTATATTTATATGAGTCACAGTCAGACGTGCTCACTATTTTTCTCGTGACGGCAAGTTGTCAGCGGTCTCCAGGGGTTGCTCGAATTCCCTGCCCCACTCCCTCCCCGCCAACAGAACAATTTACACGGGATTATTCCGATAGGACACGAAGCCTTTCAAATCCTTCTCCACTAGCGGCGACTTGAAACAAAGTTCATATAAACTATAGTAGTAAGTCCTTACACGCTATCGGTAGCACTGGCAGTCAACACCGGAAAAACATTTTTCATAAAAAAATAAAGGTTGCTACACCTCACTGGAACGAGCGCGACACGCGCATTCCAGTGAGAGATCACAACCCATGTTTTGGTAGAACGTACATAATATCAAAAAAATTAAAAGGCTATTTTCATAATAGCGCTTGGCAGTTTTTGTCTACTCGTTAGGTAAAGTGTTAAGTGGTGAGCTATTTACATTTTTATCCTCTATCTAGTCTTGGAGGCAGCACCCATTGAATTTCAAGGGAATCTCCCCCCCCCCCCCCCCAATCTTCAAGAAATGTGCACACATATAGAGAATGCTGTTCGCTGATATCGATTGTGAAAGACTTGACTTGTTCTACTCTTC
Source organism: Pictodentalium vernedei (assembly GCA_031216915.1). NCBI lineage: Eukaryota > Metazoa > Mollusca > Scaphopoda > Dentaliida > Dentaliidae > Pictodentalium > Pictodentalium vernedei. The sequence goes on along the minus strand of CM062290.1, from coordinate 231,027,280 downwards.
ACTTGGTTTAGTTAGGCTATTAGCAGTCAGTGACAGAGGCGGATCTAGAGGGGGGGGGGCCCGGGGGCCCACTCCCCCCCCCCCCCATTTTTACCCCCCAAAAATGATATCTGAAGAATTTTTGTACATTTAATAGTAAATATCGCAAAGATACTTTGTGAAGGCACTCCACAACCCAGTCGCGTAGTCATGGGGAGCACGTATCCCCCCACCCCTGGAATCCTAGTGCCCCCCCCCCCCCCCGAAAAAAATGTTTTGACCAGTAGAAAGAGAGAAAGAGGGAAATAGACAAATATTCACTTTCAAAACCCACCAGAACGCGCCATTGGAGTCTAGAATTTTAAAATCTTCCTGGGGGAGAACCCCCTCCCGACCCCCGTTTATTCCTCGTGCCTTCGGTGCTCGGAACAGAGGCCTGCGGCATTTGTTAGCTATGCCCCCATATATAACTCGCCCCCCCCCCCCCCCCAATTTTTTCCTGGCTATGCGCCTGCCATAACCACAGTCATACAGTGGCTACACCATCCCCACCCTACTCGAGCTGGGCTAATTTCAGTTTAGGGGGGAGGGGGGCCCAGAGAACGAGGAATTCTGCCATTTTCCCACGAACTAGTAGTTCGCGGGAAAATGGCGGAATTCCTTGTTCTCTGGGCCCCCACTAAACTGAAATTATAGATCCGCCACTGGTAAGTGAAAAACATTCCGTTTACAGTTTGGTGGATAGCCGCGGTCTCGCGGGCTACCTATAATGAGTTCTGTTCTATTCTCTCCTGTCTTTCTGTTGAAGTCATCTCCTTGCTGTTAAAGGTTACCATCACTGGGACGTTTCATGGGTGTTTAAAACTAAACTGGAGTATTTTTCTACGTTTGTCGCCCACGGGTGGGGACATACTAGCTAAATTTCTTTTGCTGGGAGCAGGCGGTCTCGCTCACTGCCCAGCGATATGATCTGTTTTCTTAGGAGTCTTTATTTTCAAACTGTTTCGATGATGTTAACTCAGTGGTGTCCATTCTCTTTTCTATCCACAAAGCTTTCAAACGTATCAACAGTGAACTGTTTACTGTTGGTATGTTTGAACGTTTTGTGGATAGAATTGAAAGGAGGAGCAGTAGATTCCGCGTTTATACAAACCAAAAGGTTCATAGATTGAAAATCGCTCTCTAGTGATATGGTTTGTCAACTCGCAATCTGAATTCCGTATGGTCCTAAGCGACATTATTAAAGGATGTCCAACAGGACAATTCGGAATTCGGGTAGCGAACTGTTTGACTGATAATGATGAGATGATCATACTGGTCCGAAACGACCACCGATGCTGCAAATCCAGTACCGATGCGGCGAATAGACTGTGGTGCCACACGACCTTGTTGCCAAACGACTTTTCCCCAACAAAGTAGGGTCGATTTAGAAAAAAAAAATGCTCGTTTGACTAAACTTTTAAAACGAAAACAAATTTCGTTTCGTTCTGCATTTTCAATTATATACGTTGGAGCATATTGGGTTGCGTAAAAAAAGAAGTCAAGGTCGCAGTCGCTGTGGCGCCGTCACTGTCAGAATTCGTGGATTCGTGTTGTTTTGCGTTTGTATTTTTATGAAAAATTGGACCAAATGTCGTAGTATTGTATGTTCTGTAAAAATTTTGAGTATTGCAGAGGAAAAAAATACATGTTTTCATCTTCAATTATTCAGCATTTTTGCGAGAAAAATGCTCCCAGAGGCCACCAGAGAGCACCTAGAAATCAAAATTTTCTTGGGGGGAGAACCCCCCCAAACCCCCCTATACTTGCACGTGCCTTCGGCACGTGCAACAGACGCCTTCGGCGTCTGTATTTTATTTTTTTTTCAATACCGGACCCAAAAATCTTCCTCTCGCGGAACCCCTGCCCCTATTGGAATTTGGAACAAGCTCATCGAGTTCGTCCCAGTGAGGATCCATAGGCTATTTTCTAAAGCAAACGTTGAATTTTTTTTGGGGGGATTAATTTGCACAGTTTTTCGTATTCAATTTAAGATGGACGTGGCGACATGTAGAAGGTTAAGCATATTTTCGGATTAGGGATAAAATGACAAATATAATCTTCAACTCGTCCCAGGTTTCTAAAGAAATTTACAAAACTTGTCCAGTAAGGTAGATCTGGATGATATTAGGGCTGGTCCGAACCTTAGGCGAGATCCAGACTGGATCTCGCCTAAGGTTCGGACCAGCCCTAATTTACCTAACTTGTTACCAACTTATCAGTGGCATAGGAGGCATTCGAATGTTGTGGGGGAAAGGGAAGGTGGGACACACATTTCTGATTATTGAATGAAATGTCTGGGCAGCTGATGTCGAAGTCATCTGACACGACCGCTGAAGGTGCAAAGTGAATTAGCGGGGTCGGAGGCCCCCCCCCCTCCCCCACCACCCCCCTGCGGGTGGCTTTTGGGATGAAAATCCTCAATAGAAAAAGTCGATTTTTTTAACAGCATGTTGGAAATCTTTAAAGATACTTGTACTTCCTTCGGAAGGATTTTGATGACTCGTTCTTCAGACTTCTAATCTTGTTAAGGGCAGATATTTTTTTTAGACCACAATATACAGGTTACGTACGGTCAAGATAATTTTCGGGGAAAACTTTCCCCGAAAATTATCTTGTCTGTATATCTTGTATATTGTGGTCTGAAAAAAAATATCTCGGAAAAGTTCGATTTTGCTTTATTTCTATTTGATAAATACTTTTCCTCAGTGACAATTCACAGCTTTGAAAACACCACTGTTGTGTGCAATTCCATCGAGTACAGTTGTCATTGTCGGTAGATTCTTAATTGGATGTTTTGGTGAGACGAATAAGCGCGCTTGCGCGCTGTTTGCTTGATGCTGTGAGGGTTTGACAACTGTAAAAGGTTGGTTAGCTTCTAAAGTGAAGGTATGCAGCTGGGCTGTGTAGGACTGGTTTGGGGTTCCAGGCGGAGGTGACGTCCCCCAGAGGCTTAAAAGATACTCACACATCTAGAGTCGGTGTAAACACTGGTTTCCCATGAATTATACAAATACTGCATCCCAGTGATACAGGATTTGCAAAATTTATGCAAAGAAAATGTATCCGCAGTAACGGATGCCTGATCATGCCTCTGTAGGTTAATGAATGTATTATGGAAACCGCAAGGTTCAATAAACTGAATTTGTCTTGGTACTGCATACACACCAGTGTAAGTTACGCCTGTGATATTACAAGTGACACACAGCACTGAATCTGCCGATTCGGTGTGATATGTTACTTGCAAAATCGAGACGAAGGACAGTGGTAGAGTTCACTTCGAGGACTATAAGCCCATTGTCAATCTCGGATTCTCCCATCTTGTTCGTTAATGACATGCAAGGTCACGGATCAAAAGTTGTCAACAAAGCCACAGTTGAACGAAAAGATGATCATTTTTCTGTATTTATTAACTTAAATTTAATTTATTTTGTTGTTCTAAACAAGTTAGTTTGTCTGTGGTGTACGCACGTGACAGTGTTCGCAGGTTCGTTCACGGCTTTGTTGACAACTTTCGACCCGTGACCTTGCATGTCATTAATGGCCAAGATGGGAGATTGGCAGTGGGCTTATTATTTCCACTAAAATGTCCCAAAAACGGACAAAAGTTAGGGGGGGGGGGGGGGGGGGCACGTGCTCCCTGTGCCACCTGGTTCCTCTCCATACGCCACTGCTTGTTAAGTAAATTTAATTATAAAACGGGGACTTATTGGAGAGCTTCTACAGGCTATAGCCTATACACTCGGCATACTAGTACTAACAGACACACGACAAGATAATAACTGACAAATCTCAACGACTTTAATACAAAAGCACTGGATGGATCGGAGTAGTTCTAGTACTCAGATTTAATTTCTCGGTTTTCGGCATCATTCTATATGTTTTCAAACTTATACAATGTATTACGAGAACCTGCAGAAACAACAATAGGTTGATTCAATTCTTTTTCAATGTCGTTTGCTTGGACAGTGAAAATTTCATTTGTGGCACGGTACACATTCTGGCCTGGTAAAATATTGAAGTAACGAACTGACAATGGGTCGACTGACGTTATGCAAGCAGGGAGGGCATGGCTTCCTGATCTAACCATGACGTGGCTGCCAGGAATAAATGAAATGCTACGTATGTTATAAGTGACTGTTGGAGATTTAGGAATTTCAGGTAAAATCTCATTTTGACTGTTACTGTCAGGCGCACCAGTACTAACAACACTGTCATCTGAGGCCAGTACACAAGCATTTGCGGAATTTACAGAAACAGACGCACTTTCCTCAGAGTTTTCAACAGCTTCAGTTTCGTTTTCACTTTCAGCTTGGACATTTAACAAATGCTTGATTTTAGCGTTGTCACTCAGGATTCTTTTCTTAATATGAATTCTTGCCTTCGAATATGTATCCCTGAACATACACATATATGGCAGGAACATTACTGACGTCTGCTCAGACTGCAGTAACCTACCCAGTTTATTCAGGAATATTGTGTCCTGGTTAACCGAATGATCATGCGATGCAGTCTCAATTGAATTATCTTGTGTACCACTGCTAGCATTTCTGATTATTGGCAATGCCGCAAAGTTGTCATCTACAGCTGTAACGCCGGTACCAGGAGTACCACACACAGTTGATTTATTGATATCAACCGCGTCAGAAGATTCGTCCTGTTGATCGTCTTCATCGGATTGAATTTCCACGGCCACGTTGTCATTAATGTCCAATTCATCTCCTTCACAGTCAAGCATTTCCATCCCTTCGTCGGGAGGAGCAAGGTCATTTGAGCAGCCATTATCTGCGTTACTAGTAACAGTGTTATTCAAACCCTTCACTGCAACACCTTTGGGTGGTGTAATAGTTTTGAGTAGTTCATTTACTGTCTTTGGTGGAGGTGTTTCCTTCAACTCCTCACGGAACGATTTCATTTCATTTCCCACTAGTGCATATAACTTATCGGATACGAGGTAATCCTCGGATCCATCCAGTGCATTTGTTATGAAATTATGTTTCAAGGCTGCTGTCACATCGACATTGAGATTTTCCCAAGAATCATTCAACATACGCATCATCTGATCCCTGTTAGGCGAAGGAATTCTATTTGGGTTTTCTCTCAATTGATCCAACATCAAATCATTTTCTAACTCACGGTAAGTTGATTTCAAGAGGTGGTGCACATGTGTGTCATTAATTTGTATGTCACCCGTTATCCCACCCCCAATGATGACCAATATATATCCCTTCTCAAGTAACTTCTTGGCCACTTCTTCGTTACAGTGAACTGAGTAATCATCTAATATGTATATGGCATTGTCCCTATGAGTGAAAATGTTATGCCTGTTTTTTAGGTTTTTTATGGTGCCAAGCATTGTCGGCAAACGGTACGATCCTTTCTCGCTCCATTGATATTTTACACCTTGAGGGGGGTCCAATTTTGTTCTAGTGCCTTTGCCCTTAAACACAAACTCTGGGGTTGGAAGATGATGATCGTCCTCGGACGACACTTGTGTAAACACAGTTACTCTTTCTCGGGAGAGCATATAGTTCTCTTTGACAAAGGTTGGTTGCCCTTTTAATGTCATAGTTTTCTGAGCTGCATTTTCATTCCGGTGCAGGGGCATCTGGTCACCATTTATCACCACTGGCTCCGTTTTGTAGTTAATATTGAAGAAATACCTTACTCTGTAGATATTCTTAAGAAATTCGAGTATTCTCTCCACCCTTTGGCCTTGATTTATTGCGAACCGTTTGTTGGGTTTACGAAGACTTACATTATATTCGGCCATCCATGATTTAATCCAACGTTTAGAGAATACTAATTTTTCTTGTTCAGGGACATCGTTATTTTGCAGCCATCTTTCGTATAGCTCTTTACACTTACTTCTAAAGGTTCTTATGGGCAGTCGACCTTTCAATGACCCTCTTATATCCACAAACCACTCGAATAATGCTTGCCTAAGTTCTTCAACCTTCCTTTTTCGACCCCCACCAGTCTCTCTGAACTTTCTTTTCGAAGGCTCCTCTAAATCTTGAATATCATTTGCATCTAAATTTCTTATTTCCTGTATGGCCAGGCACCGGCGGGCAACTTGCACAGCTCTCCTGAAGTTTTCATCAGTGGATGGTGCCAGCTTAAGATTCGGGAACATCTCCCTCACTGCCTTCGATATATAGCCATCGTTTGATTTTTTTGTCACAAACTTCTTCTTTTTGTTATCCCAAACCCTAGCTTCTGTTTTAACTGCTTCCCCATATTCTCGTTTGTAATTCAAACACAACTCAGCTAATTTTTTCTTGTCTGCAAGATTATATTTTTGTTTTTTCGGACGAAATGTATCTGCCATGTTTACTCGATCGTAAGTTCTCGGCAAAATCAAATCTCGCGCGTATAAAATACTACTAAAGCTCGGAGTTACAACCACTAGTACAGTTTCGTTCGAGGGACAGTGCGTGAAGAGGCCCCCTTCCACCCACCCGCAAGTTCTTGATTGGTTTAAAATTCCCACCTTCATACATACATAGGAACTGACTTCCAATCTGTGAAATGCTATTTTATTTTTAATTAATTAATTTACTGCCCTTAATGGAATATACTGAATACATGTAGGTTTAAAACTCAGCCTTTGTGGTAGTTTAACTTTTTTTTATGCGAGTAGGTAGCTACCCGCAACAACTTCTGCTAATAATTTACTCCATCGATCATTGCTTCGCTGTGCAGTGAAATAACTTATTACCACTGAAACATTCCGTTAACCACGATGCAGTGCACTAATTATATAATTGCTCTAAAATTCACTTTGTAGAAAAGCAAATTGTGCACTCGTGGCACCAAACTACTGTTTGGGTTTAAACGGTGAAATGTACAGCTCCCAAGCGGAGCCTCCACCTTATACAATGTGCATTCTGAAGTCCCGCTTCTGCTTTCCCTGATCATGCCAACTACAATGCGCGGGGTCGTCATAGAAACTTGCTTATAATTCTCGACCGGGCATTCCCACTTTCTAAAACGGGGGAGTATATGTAACATTTTCGGCCACCTTCACGTGTTTTTATTGATATACTTGTCAAACGCGCTACTCGTTAGTACAAATAAGAATATTGTTAACAGAACAATTGTGATAGTTTGAACATTCACATTTTTAAAGAACAATAATGGATTTGTATCAGCACTCGATCAACCGAAAAGCCACAACGTCAACAATAGTCAATACCCAGGAAAACACCAGTCTGATGTCCTGTATAATAGTTAATACGAATATCGTCGCCTTTTACCGAGATCGGTGGAATCGGTACTGCATGGTTTTTGTCACTCATTAAAAGTTTATCTCATCCATTCATTGACGAACTCGGCCACCCACACAAAAATGAATTCTACAAAAAAATATTTTACTAAAAAATAAATAAACGTGCAGACCCAAATAAGCATCGTGCAGGGGGGAATTTTCCGGCTGAAAAAATAAACGTGCATGCACGTTTATTTGGATCCCAAGAGTACAGTTCCTGTACTGGAATGTGAAGTTCTAGAGTCCCTTATTCCTGACATGACTCGATATCATTGCCCAATTTCAATTGAGGTTGAATTTAAAAAAACAACGTCCAAACACTTTAGGAGACGCATTTGGCTGTATCCGGAAGGGGATTATAATGCTTTGAACAACGCCTTCAACAGTGTAGACTGGAAGAGCTTGTTCGATAATTCATGTCTAGACACTGTAATCTCTAACTTTACCGAGATCCTACTTAACACGGCTTCTAAATTCATCCCCAACAAAGATATAACTTCCAGGCCCAATCAACCCAAATGGATGCATAACCAGATTCGCTTACTGATTAGGCAAAGGACCCGTTTATATCGCAGAGCAAAGCGCTCAGATTTACCATACGACTGGGATAAATATAAACATAAACGTAATGAGGTCGTATCAGCAGTTAGGAAGGCCAAAGCGAAGTATATTTCAAAAGTTCAATCAACATTGAGTTGCCCAAATACATCATCGTCGGAGTGGTGGAAAACCTTAAAAACATTTATCAGTAGAAATACCCCATAAATCCCAACTTTAAATTACTTGAACAAACTCTACTCAACCAATCTTGAGAAGGCGGAAGTGTTCAATGAATACTTCTGTTCCATTTCAACATTGGATGACACAAATGCAACTTTACCCGACTCATCTCATCCAGTCCTGCATTCATTTGATAAAATAATGTTAGTAAGCACTGAAGTGTATGAAGCAGTCAAGAGTATTAAGATATCGAAGGCGTCCGGCCCTGACCTCATAAGTCCACGGCTCCTGAAGGAATGCAGAAGTTCATTATGTGTACCACTTACGACATTATTTTAGTGATGAGCCGATATGGGTGTTATCGGTATTGCCGATATCCGATATTTCAATTCAATATCGGACCGATACCGATACCGATATTAGTTTTTGTAGTGACTCAAGCTTGTGTATAAATATGATGACATTCAGACAGGACTAACGACTAACGAGACATGGGGTTGTTCAGCAGTCAGTGTGACTTGACACGCGTCCCGGGTGGATCTCAACGTAACTTACATCTGTGATGTATCAAATTCAAAATCATTTCCGAACTGACCCGTCAGTGAGCACAGGCATGTGAAAAAATGGGGGTGGCTTATCCACGAATGAGACTGAATGTAAAATGAAAACTTGACATAATGTTTTATGTATTTGTTTTATTCATTTTTTCCATCGGAATCATCAATCAATCATTCAAAAATACATTTCGGTAGAAAAACATCAACAAAATCAGCACGAAATATCAACAAAACATCAATGTTAACAAATGAGGTCAAAAATGCACGTGGTCAATTTGTTTTAACCTGAAACATGTTCAGTCATTACATTTCCATTTTGAATTGTGTTTATTAAGAAGTATTTGAACTGTGTTTTGTATTACTCACGCAAGAGAAGGTGCCCCCCAGTATTCAAAACTCCCATCCATTGGGAAAAAAAAAACAAACGAAATAATCCATTCACGTGTGAGCATTTACATGTACATGCATTGGTGGACTGCTTTTCGGTGAATTCTGTTGCGTTCACTTTCTCCAAGTGCAAGATTAACAGGGGGCAGTTCGCAGCCAACATTGTTGGCACCGGATAACTATCTGCAGTACTGTACTATCCATTTCCCAGTTATTGACGTATCGACACTGAACCTGGCTGTTATTGCCGGTGAAGAAGAAAATTGGCAGGTGGGGGGTGGGGGGGGGGGGGTGCAGACAGGCAAGCAGGCCTATCTGTACATTGCAAGATAGTCACAAAAAATTTCCTCACATTTTATCATCATTGGTTCTTTCAAAAAGCATCAGTGATGGAAAATTCGGAGCAAATTCCTTGTATCATGCAACGTATTTGTATTTTCACTGGTAGTGAATTGACCAATTGTTGGGGATGTTTTGACCAACTCTTGGGGACGTTTTGACCCATTGACAATTGTTGGGGACGTTTTGACCAACTCTTCGGGACGTTTTGACCAATTGGCAATTGTTGGGACGTTTTGACCAACTCTTGGGGACATTTTAGTTCAGGGACGTTTTGACCAGCACTACGGGCCATAGTGGTACTCCATTTACCTCCCCCCCCCCAAAAAAAAAAATAAAAAAATCATGAATCATTCTCACTTGTCTGTGATCCGCTGCCTGTAGAAGTGCAGGGGGTTACTGAATTCTGCAATGCATTGATAAAAACACGTGGGCATGTTTCATAAATAAAAAATCTATATTTAAACTGACCGCCCTGATGTACATAATGTGTCCCCATTGTTGTAAACAATATGGCTTTGGCTTTCCCTTGTTTTGTTTTCAAAACAGCCTGTCATGTAGCATGGATCAAACTGGATATTACAACTCGGGGTATTAATTCATATTTATTTTGGAGTAGCTATTTTTGCAGAGATCACATCAGGTAATTTCTTAACTCATTTTCTAAAGTAATAACATGAACAATTTGGGTCACTGAACACGCTGTCATTAATAATTTAAGAACTGGGAATTTCCCATTTGTCTTCAACATAAAGTTGATAAACACGAGGGCTGACAGTAATAAATAACACGAAAGTATGTAGTTTGGTAATTTTATTTTTTTAGCTGAAAATGTGAAAAGATTAAATTGACAAAAAAACAACTCCAAAACACATTCACATAATTTTATTTTGATTGAACAATTGAAATTTTCGTGATGCCCTGTGTGTTGAAGAATGCTTCACTGGTACTGGTAGTCGAAACTTTAATTCAGAGAAATATGGGGTGGGCTTATTTTGGGTGATACCCCAAAAATAGGTTTTCTAAAAAGCCCTAATCTGAGTAACCAGTACTATTTAGTCGAGATTATCAGCGATTTGCCTGAGAACTTGATTTGGAAAAAAAAGACATATCGGCTGCTAATATCGGCAGAATTGGTATTTTTTGCCGATGCCGATACCCGGCCTATAATCCATTTATCGGCCGATACCGATAACCCGTACCGATAATCGGCTCATCACTACATTGTTTAATATCCTTTTAAAAAACTCTTATTTTCCACAATTATGGAAAAAAGCCAATGTGGCGCTGGTATTAAAAAAGAATCCTTCTACTGCTGTTACCATTTATCGCTCGATATCACTAATTAGCTGTACTGGCAAGTTACTTGAAAAGTGTGTGTTTAAAAGATTATGGCATTTCCTATGTGATAACAATATACTGAGCCAGTTCCAGTCAGGGTTTTACCCCAGGTGACTCAACGGAATTACAACTGACAGATCTTTATGATGAATTTTGTCATGCCCTTGACGACGGTAAAGAAGTTAGAGTTGTTTTTTGTGATGTCAGTAAAGCGTTTGAAAACGTATGGCATGTTGGTCTTATTCACAAGCTCGAGAAAATAGGGATATCTGGCGATCTACTTTGTTTTTAGCTCACCTGAGCTCAGCTCAGCGGGAGCTTTACTGATCGTGATCCGTCCGTCGTCCGTCCGGCGTTAACTTTACATTATCGACTTCTCCTCCTAAATCACTAGCCCAATTTTATTCAAATGTTGGCTAAATATTTATTACCTTATGCCAATTCAGATTTGTTCAAATGAAGTTGCCCCCTCCTCCTGGGTGGGGCCACGCCCCCAAGGGGCACCAAAATCTTTGAAAATCTTCTCAAGAACCAGCAGTAGCAGACACTTGATATATGGTATGCAGCTTCCTTTTGAGGTGTAGACTCAGATTTGTTCAAGAGAAGTTCGAGGGATAATATTTGGCGTTGTTATGGGAGGGGCAAAAATTTTGGCCCCGCCCTAAATTTCTATTTTCTGAACCGAGAGGCTGATTTGAACCAAATTTAATGTGAGGACTTATTGGGTCATAAGTACTTGATTTATGCCAAAAAAAAATTTCCTGCAGCCCCTTAGGAGCTGAAAATAGAAAAAAAATTTAAAACGCCTATATCTGCAAAACTGCACGGCACTGGGAATTTTTATTTGGTGTGAAGCTTCCTTAGGACCAACAGAAAGGATTGGTAAAAAAAAATTGCCATCGGTTTTATCATAGGTTACAGTTTCGGGACTTTGAAAAAGTGCCGAGTCAGCACTTTTTAACACTGTAGGCAATGGGAAAAACATTAAAAAATCTTCTTCTCCAGATCCAGCAGGCAGAATCTTTTGATATTTGGTATGCAACATTGTAGGGTGGATCTGATTCAAGTTTGTTCAAATCGGCCCCCTGGGTTCATATTTGGGTTCAGTATAGGAGCCCGATTTCGAACTTAGTGCATTTCAGGCAAATTTCTTAAAAAATCTTCTTCTCCAGATCCTGCAGGCAGAATCTTTTGATATTTGGTATGCAACATTGTGGGGTGGATCTGATTCAAGTTTGCTCAAATCGGCCCCCTGGGTTTATATTTGGGCTCAGTATAGGAGCCCAAATTTGAACTTACTGCATTTCAGGCAAATTTCTTTGAAAATCTTCTTCTCAAGATCCAGCAGGCAGAATCTTTTGATATTGGGTATGCAACATTGTGGGGTGGATCTGATTCCAGTTTGTTCAAATCGGCTTCCTGGGTTTATATTTGGGCTCAGTATAGGAGCCCAAATTTGAACTTAGTGCTTTTCAGGCAAATTTCTTAAAAAATCTTCTTCTCCAGATCCAGCAGGCAGAATCTTTTGATATTTGGTATGCAACATTGTGGGGTGGATCTGATTCTATTTTGTTCAAATCGGCTCCCTAGATTCATATTTGGGCTTACTATAGAAGCTCGAATTCGAACTTAGTACATTTCAGGCAAATTTCTTCAAAAATCTTCTTCTCCAGATCCTGCAGGCAGAATCTTTTGATATTTGGTATGCAACATTGTGGGGTGGATCTGATTCCAGTTTGTTCAAATCGGCCACCTGGATTCATATTTGGGCTCACTATAGAAGCTCAAATTCAAACTTAGTGCATTTCAGGCAAATTTCTTCAAAAATCTTCTCCAGATCCAGCAGGCAGCATCTTGTGATATTTGGTATGCAACATTGTGGGGTGGATGTGAATCAGATCATCATGTGATTCAAGTTTGTTCAAATCAGCCCCCTGGGTTTATATTTGGGCTCAGTATAGGAGCCCAAATTTGAACTCCAGGCAAATTTCTTTGAAAATCTTCTTCTCAAGATCCAACAGGCAGAATCTTGTGATATTTGGTATGCAGCATCCTTAGGTGGTGAGATTCAAGTTTGTTCAAGCCATGTCCCTAGGTCCATATTTGGGCTCACTGTGGGAGGTTGAATTGTAACTTTGTTCAAAATGAGGAATTTTCTTAAAAAATCTTCTTCTTCAGATCCAGCAGTCGGAATGGTTTGATATGTGGTGAGTAGCATCCTTGGGGGTGGGGGGGGGGGGGGGGATTCAAGTGTGTTAAAGCCAAGTCCATGGGTCCATATTTGGGCTTTTCTTTAAAAATCTTTTTCTTCAGATTCAGTAGTTGGAATGTTTTGATATTTGGCATGGAGCAACCTTAGGGGGCTGAGATTCAAGTTTGTTCAAGCCAAGTCCCTTGGTTCATATTTGGGCTCACTATGGGAGCCTGAATGACAACTTAGTTCAAAATGAGGAATTTTCTTTAAAAATCTTCAGATCCAGCAGATGAATGCTTTTGATATTTTTTATGCAGCATCCTTAGGGGGGTAAGATTCAAGTTTGTTCAAGCCATGTCCCTAGGTCCATATTTGGGCTGATTGTGGGAGCTCGAATTGTAACTTGGTTCAAAATGAGGAATTTTCTTTAAAAATCTTCTTCTTCAGATCCAGCAGTCGGAATGTTTTGATATTTGGTGTGCGGAATCCTTAGGGGTGTGAGTTTCAGGTTTGTTAAAGCCAAGTCCCTGGGTTCATATATGGGCTCCCTGTGGGAGCCTGAATTATGACTTAGTTCAATATGAGGAATATTCTTTAAAAATCTTTTTTTAGATCCACTGGTCAGAATATTTGGATATTTGGTTTCAGCTTTTCTTAGGAGGAGCAGATGCAACTTGTGGAAATCAATTCTCTGGGTTGATATTTATGCTACCATGTCAGGTGAGCGCCCTCAGGCCCCCTGGGGCCTCTTGTTTAAAATCTTACCTCTCCGACCGGTATCAGCGGGTTATGGTAGCCTCTCAGGTGTCCTGGAGACAAGTAACGTCTGGTGTTCCACAAGGTTCCGTTCTGGGCCCACTCTTATATCTGATATACATTAACAACATTACTGAAAATTTACTGAGCAGCATTCGTCTATTTGCAGATGATACATCTTTATATCTCATAGTAGAGAATCCTGATCAAGCTGCAGTCTTAATCAATCGTGATTTGGCAACAATCAAAGATTGGGCCAAGACATGGCTGGTTGAGTTCAATGCTCAAAAAACAGAAACTATGCTAATATCCTGTAAAATTAATGTTCTTGTACATCCACCCTTATATCTAAGTGGAACAGGAATTACTGAGGTTATCAGTCATAAGCACTTAGGTGTAATATTGAACAAAAATTGTACGTGGAATGACCATATCGACCACGTTTGCTCTAAAGCTTGGTCACGCATCGATATGCTTAGAGCTCACAAGTTTACTCTTGAACGAAAAGTCCTCGAACGAATATATTTGGCTTTCATAAATTCATTAGACCTCTATTAGAATATGCTGACTGTGTCTGGGACAACTGCTCAGCAATGCAAGCAGCTGACTTGGAGAAAATACAGATAGCGGCAGCAAGAATAGTTACTGGTGCCACTGTGAGCACCAGTAGAAGCCTCCTCTATACTGAAGTTCAATGGGATACACTACAAGAAAGACCCAGAAAGCACAAGCTCACTCAGTTCTTCAAGATGTATCATGAGCTAACACCTCCATATATCTCTATCAAAGTTCTCCTCCATCAGTGCATCCATCAATCAAAGTCATAATCTCTGATCTGCAATTAACCACCGTATTCCCTTCTGCCACACTACCTTATACCAGTCCTCATTTATCCCGAATGTTACCAATCAGTGGAACAGATTACCCACCTCGGTAAAGGGAAATTCCTCCCTCATAAATTTTAGAAGGTTCTTAAATAGTGCAAACCAATGACCACCGATATTTTACACTGGTGCTAAATCCCGTGCTGCACAAATCTATCATTGTAGGCCACGCTTGCATTGTAGCGGTATCAATGCCCACCTCTATGACAACCATCTATTGTCATTTCCACTGTGCCAGTGTGGTGACACCGAGACAACTGAACATTTCCTCCTGTATTGTCCAATATATGACGCTGCACGAGACTCAACTATCAATACATTGCCTTTCACATTTGACCTCTCTACGCATCTGTTTGGGTCTGAATGGTTGGACAACTCTAATAATACTCTTGTATTCGGAATTGTACAGGATTATATCACACTGAGTGGGCGCTTCCAGTGAGTCATTTGCATTTGTAGTTCTTTGGGGAATGACTTATCACCTTCATTTCACATATTCATTATTCAAACATTTGAGACTGATGTGATGACTTTCCAGCAAGGAATAGATGTCTTTGGTGTCGGCGTTTTGGGAGTCGTGTGTGGCCGCGACCATTGTCGGGACTGGTGGGCTGCTCTCTTCCCAGCGGTGGGTGCGGGGAGGGGGAGTGGCACTTGTGATGTGACAGGTGTTGCTCCCCCGCACCCGTTGTTGGGGGGAGGGTGGCTTGTCGGTCTCGGCGGTGGGCGCAGCTATGCACGTTTCTCAAATTGTGGATATTACATGCATCTGAAGTGTGAATAATGCAGCCTTATTTTGCATTCTGGGCGTTAGTGCCACAGGACGCCAGGCTACGACGGAGCCATCGTGGGCAGTTCGGGCTCTGGACTTGGGCTATGTTTCCTCGCGTGCATTGATCTAGGAAGTCTAGGATAAACAAGATGTAGATTTTTTGTGGCTTTTAATAGATTAAATTTGGTCGATAGTTTGTAAATGTTAGATGCATACGCGTTAATGGCGGCTCAGGTGTGGATCCCGGGTGAGTTCGCTTTAATGACACCGCTATCAGCACATTCTCTGAGGTTGCGTTTAATAACTCTCATTTGTCGGGTGTGCGTTGAGCTCAGTTTGGTTGAAACTCTCTATCCCCCCTCTCTCTCTCTCTTTCTCTCACTCTCTCTCAGTCTCTCTCTCTCTCTTTTCTCTTTTTGTATATCTCCATTTCATGTTTAAACAATATATTACATAGTGCAAGCATTTACCAGCAATTTTTTTCAGATTTTCTTGGGAGACTGCTTAACATAAGCTTATAGCTTACTGCTGAATCCCGCCCATACAACTTGTTCATCAACTATGTTGAACTACCTTTATGCATACACCTGTGTTACAAGTCTCCATGAACAATATGTAATTATCATTCATTTACCTGTATGTATTATATTATAATTCATGAATAAATATTGTTTAAACTAGATGGAGTTCTTTTTAACAAGCCAGCTTCCATGTTTTGGTTCAGGTAGGGTTCCAGACATGAAGATTTTAATGTTTGCCGATGCCCTTTCAAGATAATCCACTAATTCTGCAATAACCTGTGAAAAGTCAAGTATGTCTATATTTTTGCTTTCAATTAAACTTCAGAGTGGGGCAGTCACAAGTTTATTTATCAAACCCAGGGCTTTACTCCCTGCAATGTTTATTTCCTGCTTCAAGTCACATAAAACTGATTTCAGTAGCAGATTTAAGTTCCCTTTGCCTTCAAGATATTCTATTATCTTCTGATGAAAGAAGTAAATATATGCCCCATTGAAGAAAATGATGTTGAATCTGTTGCCCCGGAAAGGAGCAATTGGGATGGTTCTCATTCCATTTGCCTTCAACATATCGCCCACGAATAACTTAAAATCACCATAGCATCCTGACTTTTCATCACCTCCTCTGGAAAAGGCCTTTGAGGCTGTCCTTATCAGGCGAATAGTTGATGATTCTGAAGGCTTGAAAATTTGTAGTCCCGCAGTTGAGCCTGGCTGCGAATGCGCTTTCTTCAGTTATAGCAGGGACTGCTGGGTAACATCGGCTATCTGAACAAAGCTATGAAGATCACAGAAAAAGTTGTTTAGACTTTCCATAGGTGAGCGGTCTGCCTTCTGCAGCTGATTCAATCCAGTTAGGTATGACCTCAGGCAAAACGTTTTTTCTGTAATTTTCAAGCATTTCATGCCATTTCAGTTCTGTGGAGGCCCTATCCGACATTGTATTCCGAACATTAGAAAATATTTTTTTCCCAATCTGTGATGTTGTTTCAGATATCCGATCTTCAACATCTTATAAAACCTCTTTGAATGCATTAAATGTATTTTCAGATGATTTAGTGGCGAGATCTCTTATTCCGAGGACCCAGTGGCGTTGATCACTATCTGTTGCATGGAACCCCATATACTTGTTCCCATATTTACTAGTTTCATCGCTGTAGAGTGTTGTATTTACTTTCTGGCCAAATATTTCGCCGAGTTGAATTTGAGCCAGTCCAAGTCTTTCAATATTCATATTTCTTGATGTTTTTTTGTTGATGGTAATTGTGATGCTTCTTTGCCTACATACTGGAAAACCACATTTATTACTGGACCAATGTGATCTGTACCGACATGATGCTGCAGTAACATATATACAAGTTTACGAAACTCTGTTCTATAACAATGATTTTCTTTGTCGTAAACTTCAACTTCTTTAGCTTGAGCAGATTGTAAACTTTTCCTGAAGACTCTTTATCTGTTGTGACATTTCTATATTTTCTTGCTTCACACATTTCAACTGTTCTGACAGCAGAAGCACTTCGTGTTCCAAACCTTCGGGATCGCCGCTATAGGTGGTCGATACATTTTCCTCCAATTTTGGTGCCTTTTCTCTATAATATGACTCTCTCGCTGATGTTCTTTTCAAGTTTGCTGTAGCAAATTCTAACGTGTTCTTAACAGCTTTGTATTCTATCTTTTGATTTGACAGTTGCTCTTTTGCATCCTTCAACTCATTTTCAGTGTTAACTAACTTCTCTTCAATCACACTGTCTTTGCATATACTCCTTGTTTTTGCTTTGATGTCAGCATCACCACAAGCAGTTACTTCCGAGACTGCTGTTTTTTCAGGTTGTGAACATGGATATACATAAGGAAGGTTAGCCCAGGAATCAAAGTATAACTGACCACCAGTTTTGGATTTGCTTTTGTTCCTGGACTGGTAAGAATGCGTGAGGCGTTTCACAGATGCTCTTACAGCAGGGATGTTGGATTCATGTGCTTGAAACCGATCAATCCATGTAACACATTCATCAAGAACTTTCTCTATACAAAATTTAATTATGGACAAATTTGTGAGAGCATGAGTCTTGTCTTTATTCATTATTTGTGTTATATTCAAAATAATGAGAATTCAAGTTCAGACCTGTGTGCAAGTGCAGTGCTAATACATGTATACTAGTTGAAAAAAGAAAGAGAGAAATAGTGCTACTGAAGATGACCCCTCCTCCCACGCCCCCCATTCCTGTCCCCATACAGCCCTCGAAATTGGCCACAGCAATCAGCACTGCCGTGGTGAATGCTGTAGTAAATTAGTTTTACCACGGCATATCAAAGCTGTGGTAACATTTTCCCCCAGATGCTCGATTTATCATATTTCAATAATGTGTATTAGAAATCAAAAGCAACGTCCCACCCAAAATACCCTTGTGCAACACTCTTAATTATATAACTCAAGTATTGAATATCAGGACTGGCAGTTACCTGCCAGTCCTGATATTCAATGCTTGAGTTAGGAAAGGCCACATGCACTCCTCGTACTTGATTTGTTATGTTCTTTAGTTCAAACCATATTTATTTCCAAGAAGCCAAGTGAACAAATCTTAAACTATACAAACAAGGCCATGGATTAGACATAAAGCCTGAGGCTTACAAGTCATCATCTCCACATAACGTACAGAATTGATTTTCGTGTCTGTGATTGCTGTGGCAATGCCGTGGGAAATGGAATTTACCACAGCAATTGATTGCCGTGGTAAAATATTCCTAATTTCAAGGGCTGCCCCATACCACCAAAGAAAAAAAAAACAACAACAAAACAAAGCAAGTCAGAGCTCAATAAGAAAATCCACCTCTCCCGACCATCCCCGTCAAGGTGACCCAACACACATCCGCTTAAAAATTTGGATATTATTAGAGTCAGAGGTGAGTTACGAAACATTGATTGTTATGAAGCGAAGTTGTTTCGAAAGAACTTTTCCATAACAAAATCATCCAACACTACCACCCTATCAATCCTGAAGTCATCAGTTGAATATGATGTTAATAAAACAAATAAAATTAAAAAAAAAAAAAAAAAAATTGTACAATTGTGCCCCCCCCCCCCCCCGCAACAAAAAAAAAATGGAGTGTGGATGCATAATAAAATCTGTAAATCACAAATCCTCCCAAAGATATTTCAAAGCAAAATTTTTAAAAATCCCACAATTGCCCGAGCCCCAAGCCCCTGCCCACTCCCTAGTCCCATATCTATTATTTATTGGTGTTTAAGGTCACATATTTATGCACAATGACAATGGCTAATCGTGACCGCAACATGGAGATAAAGTCAAGTTTTGTCAATCGTTTATACCCCATGTTGCCCATTTTAGAGGACTCCCACCCCAAGCATTGGTGACTGGGTCCTATTCTACCAGTAAAACAGAACTTCTTTACCATAGGAAACAAGCACTGCCTCACTTTCCGGAGTTTCTATGGGGGCCATAGCCCTCCCCCCCCCCCCCCCCCATAAAAAATGTAAATAAATATGTTCATGATATTAGCTTCAAGTTTATCAATATTTTTCTCTCTGATAGGGCTGCAAATAAAAAAAATAATTGGTCCGGACGTGATGTCAGGCCCCAGACAATTTGGGCTGGACATGATAAATTTTGGGCCGGACATCTGAAAATGCCTAATTGAGGTCATTATATAGACGTCAGACACTCCCTTTCTTCTCCCAAATGACGAATTTCGCTCATTGTGACTTGATAATTATTATAATCCAATTGCATCATGCATGGGGAGGTAAGTAAAAGTTCCTTGAATGTTGGACAGGTGAAGAGACAAAGTGCAAGGGTGGAGAAAGACAAATCAGGTAATTAAAAAGAATGGTAATAGATAAATTTTTTTTTAATTGAAACAGGCATCATTCATAGCGAACAATTTATCAAACAATTTCAGCACTAAATCAACGATGGTTGGTCCAGGCTTTTGCGGGAAAGAAGCGCAATGGTATTGGTACTCACAGACGACACCGCCTCCCAATTTAGGATGAGAGGCGTTGAAAATCGCGCGCGTTCGTGTGCATTATTTTTTCAAGAAGCATTTTTTCTCATCAAACGTTCATTTTGAATTGCCCGTCGTGTCGATCACTTAAGCCGACTCCAGAGATTATCAAAAGCAAAACTCGTGGTATTCGCTTGTGTTGTAATGCATCTGCTGTTTGTTTATTTTGACAGTGAATGTTTTCAAAAACGTCTGTGCTGTTTTGTTTGACCAATCATGGATTTGCACATCAAGGGAGCTAATTTAACAGCTCTGGCTCTGATGGGGAATTTCCATTACGTATCTGATCAATTGCTTGCACCAATCGATTAATTTACACAGACGAACCCTGTACAAATTAGCAGACGACAAATATAACATAAACACGTGTATTCACTCATGCACCTTATCGTTGGTTAAATTGTGGAGACTCCACAGTTGACTGGCCAATCAATTCAACTCTTTCATAAGTCATTGTCAGGACTCAAGAACGCTATCGGCGAGAATGTTGGCTCGTCAAACCACATCTCAACTGGAGTATGGACAATTCGGACCAGATGGTGGACGATTGTACCATATTTAATACAGTCGGAAATGTTTTTTTTTTTCCAAGAAAAATTCAATAAAAACTACACGAAAATCTGTTCAGAGCTGTTAAAAACCTTATCTGAAAATTGCTTTTTTATTATTAAAGTTTTGTGTTCCTAAAAGGGCATGTTACGCTGTCTAGATCACCAGTTAATTTAGACAAATAAACACAACCCGTTTAAACGTGACATAAACGAGGTGAGCGACTTGGGAAGCATTAGTGTGGTCCGAATCGTCCACCCATTTAGTCCGAATCGTACACGGTCCGAAACGTCCAGACTCGGACGCGATAAGCCGAAACTGGGTCGAAAAAGGGGTGTGTTGAAAAAGCCATTTACCACTAGGGCTGGGCGGTTTTGAAATTTGCATTTCGGTTCGGTTTCGGTTTTGTACAAAAACTCGGTTTTCGGTTCGGTTTTCGGTTTTTCATAATATATTGTAGAAATCCACATTTTAGAGGGTAATGTACACAAAATCTGTCTGTATTTGTCATCCAAGTCATGAGGCTCATATAGCGAGTTGAGTCATTTGGGTTAATCAGTGTTCACCACTCTTCTCAGCAAATGGACATAATATGTTGGGCTGCTGTAGTGGTCAACAGTGGTGGAGCGGTGGAGCCATGAGGTATCTACTATCTAGGGAGACCAGCACCCACCCCCACCCCTGATTCTGCCCAAACATAGAAATTGGGCGAAATGGGCGGTGCCAAGGCAAAGATATTACCAACTTTACTTTGCCCTCTTGGCTTATCTCTGCGTTGATTTCATCTTATTCAAGACAGGCGATTGATGATTTTGAAGGGAGGGGAGACTGCTGCATAATGGGGGTTGAAAGAAAGTTTGCAATATTGCATCTTGGGATTTGTTGTGTTTACAAAATACACATGGTCATGACACGTGCTGATTATAACATCGTATTGGGAATGCAGCGTGTGTACCTGACAGACCTGCAGTACTGCGCGATTCCTTAAAGTAAGTTCAAATAGTATACAAACAATTCCCAATAAGTTTTAAAAAAACTTTCAATAGTTACCTGCCATCCATTTAATTGGATGTGTTCTATTTTAATTTAACCATTTTATTGTTGACAAAAAACATAACTGCCAATGCGCAGCGTTATCTCTGAGCATGTGACTTCAGACAACGTGCCAGTGGTCGGTTAATTAACATAATTTACTCGTCATTTTTCCCATGTGAACTTTGAGGTTTTAAAACTCAATAAATTTTATGTTTACCACCAATCTAATTTACAACGTGCTGTACGCAGATGATTTTAGGTCAAAGGTAATTTATAATACTTTTACACCACATATTGTCAGGTAACTTGCAATACCTCTTTGGTCGAATATGCCCGGTTCAGTAAATTTACTTAACAATTCTTGAATTGCATGTGTGGATTTTTACGTACGACTTTTTAATTTTTCATATTCCATCTGCTGGTGGTTCTGTAGATATTGTTTAAGATACAAGAAATTTGCTACCACTATTTGTGGGGGGAGGGTGGGGGGGATTTGTTGTCAGTCCTCTCGAAGTAAGCATAAATGGCACAGCATTTACCTTTGCCTGACATTTAAGCCTTTGGCGTGCGGAAAGCAAGTGATTGAGTGGTCATAAACTTAACCAATTCTGGGAAATTTGTTGAAACCGAAAGTCTCGGTTTTTTGTTAAGGCGGCGGTTCGGTTTCGGTTTAAAAAAAAAAAACGAACCGAACCGAAAAACCGATAAACCGCCCAGCCCTATTTACCACTGTTGACTGCGCATGGCAGGCATTACAAATTATTGTTTTTTTATGAACAAAACGAACACACCTTTCAAAAATATTTATACTAAGATGGTAGCAGGGCTGGTGCTGGGACGCAGACGATTTTAATAATTGAATGTCCGTCATGGAGACTACTGTGGCGGCAGTGTGGTTGGGCTGGGTTGATTTTACACAGATGACTGTAGTAATTGACCGCCGGACATGAAGACCGACCGTAACTGATTTCGGCCGGACAGTATGGCGAATTCGGCCGGACATTGTCCGTGTCCGGACACTTATTTGCAGCGCTGCTCTCTGATAGTTTTCCTGTATTTAGTTGCCTTTGATGCAGACATTTCTTATCAACCTACTCACAATTGTTTACTACAGGCTTGCACTAGTGGAAGTCCCTAACTCGGATAAAATACTCTCTATTTTTGTCTTTCCCAAGCAAGTTGGGAAAGAAAAGTGGTGCAAAAGCACCAATAAAAATAAGCCAAAACTGGATCGAGTGCAACCGGCGCAGACCCAGTATGGGACGCTCTCTCCCAAGTACAACTCCACGACTTCCGTTGCCAGTGCGCATATACCGTCTCTAAAGACTCATTCTTTTTAAAATCCGCTTCGTGTCGAGATGTTTTTGCACGCTTATCAGTGTTCCACCAGCTCGATGTTTGATGATTCCTGATTCATTATACCACAGTGTATCCTTTGTATTCTCAGGAACAGTGTTTTATATTCTCTTTTTCTATTATATGTCCATAATGTATATTTATTTGCTCTCTCTCGAGTCGCACGCGAATTTCGCGTGCCACGCGGTTCGGACTTAGATTTTTCACAATTATTGTTAATGCTTTTTTTGCACAATCTTCTAATTGTGTTAGAGTTAGGTGTCACCGGGGTACCACTCCTACAGTGTCTCTTCTTTCTTTTGAGAGTAGTCTTCCTGTTGGGTGGTTCCCGGTCGACCGTCTGGGGTCTTTGTTTCTTGTCACCTTTCTCTCTTCTTTGGGGGTGTTCTGTTTTCTGATCTCACCTTCTCTGCTCCTCTCACCTCTATTATGCCCAGGACAATTCCTTGTGGGCAATGTCTGCTGCCAAAGCATGTGGACGATGTACATTCGTCTTGTTCCTCCTGTAATGGGTGTTCGGCCGAGCGGCCGTGTGGTGTCTGTGGAACATGGTCTTCCACCTTCTGGGCGTCAGTAAACCGTGTCTTTCGTTCTCGTGGCCGTGCCTCCCGCTCCCGCGGGAAAGGAGAACGTGGTCGTTCGGGGCCTCCCGAGCCGACTTTGTCTGGTGAGAGTTATTCCTCCTCCATGGGGGATGTGCAGTCTTTTCCTGTGGTGGATACTGCGGGAGCCGTTGAGTATTCTGATGTAGAGATGCCTGGTTCCGGGACTACGGTCCCCCTCCAGTCGACATCTGAGGCTGTCACTAGGGTTGTGACTCCTCCTTCGGAGCCGAGCAGGTGTGCTCTCTCCACTTTTCCACCAGCCTCAACGACTCCCGACGTATCTACTACTACTGCTGGTCCTTCTGCTTCGTCGTCTGTTTCAGCCGGCCTCGGCTTTTCGCTGCAGGGGACTGCAGGACTGTCCGATACTGTAGACGTGGGATATCGGCCTCAGCCTTCCCTGACTTCAACTCGGCGAAGTCGGAAGGGGCTGCCGGCCGAGCCCATCGCTGTGGTCTCTTCGCCGTCGAGCACCACAGCTGTGTCTTTGGATTCGGATGTTCGTAGTGGAAACACTATGAACTCCGTGGCGTTTCCGTCTACTCACTCTGGTCACACGAACAGTTTTGGGGGACCAACGCCTTTTGTGCAGCCTGGACCTTCTGCCCCGCAGAGGTCCGCGGTGACTCTCATGAGTTCTCGCAATATTGATCCTCGGGGTGCATCGTACCCCTATACACGTCTGCCTTCAGATGTTTCGGCTGCCGCCCGTCGTCCCGTGTCGGGTGTTTTGGAGGATCGTGACCCTTCGCTGGTTAAGAGGGTCAGAGGTGAAGCCACTTTGCCTGTTCGCTCCCCTGTCGAACCGGTCGGTACAGGTAGTGAGCTTAGGGAGGCCCTCTCCTTACTCACTCAGGTTCTTTCTAAGAGCCTTCCTGTTGCTTCCAGCGAAGCTATGGGTGGTTTCCAGGCGCCTCCTATGGCGCCGCCTCCCGGGATTGGAAACAGGCCGGTTTCCGATTCCTCTGGTGTCCCGACACCATGGGAGGCGTCGGCTGGTTTGCCCACGATGGGCTATGTGTCTTCCGACTCTGGGGAGGAGTCCGACATGCTTGAGGTCGAGGGCCAGCAGTCTTCGGACTTGGGGGCGGCTCTTGACTTTGTGTTTGGGTTTCTGCCCGAGCTCAAACCTGCTAACCAGCCGACAGTGTCAGCCTGGCCGCGATCATCGGTCGCGCGCCAACAGCCTATGGAGCAACCTGCTTCTGGGCGCCTTCGACCGTGCCAGTCGGTACAGGTGGTTGAAGCTTTTTCAGCATTGGATGCCAAGCTGAATTCCAAGGCTTTGAAGACTTCGTTCTTCACCAGGGTTGACACCTTTTTTGCCTCCTGTGCGTTATCGTTCCTACGATTCCACAAATCCGTCAGTCTGCCAGGCTTTGACGGTTCTGGATCAGGACTCCACTTCCCTCGGGCTTTCCAAGCCCAAGTCTGCCGTCATTCCAATGACGACTCTGGAGTCCACGTTGGGCTTATCTAGAGAGATGCTTGGCATGCTTTCTCTCTCAGATCACGTCGTCTCATCTTTGGCTGCTTATCTGCCTCCAGATAAGTTTGACGAGGTACAGGCTCCTTTGCGTGTGCTGTCCAAGGTGCTTATGCACCTTACTCACACGCATGCCTGTAACACGGCTAATTTGGAATTAGTTCGAAGGGACGCTGTGCTGGACACAGGACGATCCCTTCCTGAGGAGCAGCGTGCTACTCTTCAATCTGCTTCTTTGGCAGGTCCGCAACTTTTCCATGGTTCCGTGTCGACGGTCCGGGATGACGTCCTACGTCATTCCAAAGATCAGCTGCTGTTTCGTCAGCTTGATCAGCCTTCTTGGGGCTTGGGGAGGCAAGGGCCGTTCCAAGCCTAACAAGTACCCTTCTGCTTCCTCTGTGAAGCAAAAGGCTGGTCCTTCTGCCGCCGCCTCTACTTCTTACTCACGGGGTAAAGGTAGGGGTCGGCAGAATCGAGGGAAGTCTCAGGATTCTTCATTTAGCAGAGGAGGTGGTTTCTCCTCTCGCGGGCCTCGTCGGGGCTCGAAATGAAGGTCCTCACCTCGACTCGTCCCAGGTTGGAGGAAGGATAGCAGAGTTCGCAGACCATTGGACCACCATCACATCCGATCCATGGGTGTTAGATGTTGTTCGGTCCGGGCTGCGAATATCCTTCCGACGGCACCCCACTCTGTCAAGGGTGCCTCTTCCAACCACAGTTCCTTCAGACGTTTTACGTCGGGAACTTTTGTCCACGGAGATTGCCAATCTCCTGGCAAAGGGGGCGATCGAGGTCGTCAAGAACGTTCAGTCAGTGGGTATCTATTCTCGCCTGTTCTTGGTGCCGAAGAAGGACGGCCTACTCCGACCGGTTATCGATCTGAGTATCCTGAACCAGTTTATCATTGCTCCCAAGTTCAGCATGGAGACTTTCAGGTCGGTCCGCCAATCAATTCACCAGGGAGATATCGCAGCCAGCATCGACCTGCGAGACGCTTACTGCCACGTTCCGATGCATCGGGCGTCACGGAAGTATCTCAAGTTCGCTTTTCTGGGGTGAGTTTACCAGTTCAAGGCCATGCGTTTCGACCTCAACCTGGCTCCTTGGGCATTCACCAGACTGATGTCACATGTGATAGCGTTCCATCGCACACATTCCAGGGTGACTACTTCAGCATATCTGGACGATATCCTCCAGAGGCATTCCAATGCTGCCTTACTGGAATCGGATGTCGCCACTCTGTTGAGCTTGCTCACGACGCTAGGATTCAGAGTCAACGAGGAGAAGTCGGACCTGGTCCCTTCTCAGTCGTTTTGTCATCTGGGGATGTCTTTCCAAACCAAATTCAATTTGGTGGCTGTTCCCCAGGCCAAGGCTGTGATTCTCTCAGCTTTTGCTCTGACTCTGTCCCAGTCCAGGTCCGCGACCGCTCGGAGTTTTCTCCGGCTGATCAGTCTCTGCGGTTCGGTGACGGATCTCATTCCTCTAGGTCGGCTGCGTGTCAGACCTCTCCAACACTTTCTGCTCAGTCGTTGGAGGCCGAATGTAGATTCTCTGGATCAGGTTCTTCGTTTCCGGACTCTCTGTATCCTCACCTTCTTACGCAGGGTGTTCCGCTGGACTTACCCACGTCCGATCGCGTTCTGACGGCAGATGCCAGCGATCTCGGATGGGGTGCGACGTTGGATCCTCTCGGTCTTTCCCTACACGGGATGTGGGACCAGGATCAAGCAGCTCTACACATCAACCAGAAGGAGCTTCTTGCTCTTCTTCTGAGTTTCAGGCAGTGGATCCCTCCCCTGTCGAATCGCCAGGTCCTTCTACTATCCGACAATTCGACAGTGGTTGCTTACATTCGGAACCAGGGCGGCACGCACTCGCTTCCGATGTACGAGTTAGCTCGGGATCTTCTACTGCTCACGCAGGAGTGGTTGTTGGTCACATTCCCGGTCATCTGAACGTCCTAGCCGACTCCCTGTCCTGACAGGGCAGGGTTATTTCCACCGAGTGGATGCTTCACAGGGCAGTGTTCCAGTCGCTTTGCGATCTCTGGGGACGTCCCCACATCGACCTCTTTGCGACTCGTTGGAACCATCAGGTGGACACTTTCGTGTCCCCGTGTCCAGATCCTCTGGCTTTTGCCGTGGACGCTCTGTCACTCGATTGGAACGGTCTAGTCGGCTACTCCTTCCCGCCGGTTCCGATTCTTCCTCAGGTTCTCGCCAAAATTCGAACCTGCAGTTGTCGAATCATTCTGATCGCTCCCCTGTTGCCTCAGTGGGTGTGGATCAATCAGCTCCGCTCGCTGATGGCGGCGGTTCCGGCACGTCTCCCGCTACGTCGCGACCTTCTTTGTCAAGGTCGCCCGAGGAGGTTTCACGTCGACCCGACTTCATTGTGCCTTCACGCATATCTTTTGTCAGGTCCTGTCTCCTCCGTAGAGGTTTTTCGAGACGAGCAGTGGAGTGCATTTCTTCTTCAAGGAGGCACTCCACTGGTTTAGCTTATGCAGCTAAATGGAAGGTCTTCTGTCGATGGTGTGCTGATCACTCTGTTGATTATGCCAATCCTTCGATTTCACAGATTGCGGAGTTTCTGGTATATCTGTTTGATTCTCGGAGTCTCCAGCCTGTTACCATCAAGGGTTACAGGTCTATGCTTTCAGAGACTTTTTCTTATGTGGGGAAGCGTCGTATCGGCACTAATCCTTACCTCTCCAAGCTTGTGCGGCACTTTTCTTTGAAAAGGCCTCGGACTTTGCAGCTTACTCCACGATGGAATCTTTCGTGGGTGCTGCTTTGCTTGGGGGGGGGGGGGGGGTGCCGTTCGAACCTTTATCCCAGGTGGATATGCATTTTCTCACATATAAGACGGCTTTTCTGATGGCATTTGCTTCGGCCAGGCGGGTTAGTGAGCTTCACGCCCTCTCGGTTGACCCGGCCTTTTTTAGGAGCTCTCCCAACAGTGTTACTTTTACCACTGATTGCTCCTTTTTGGCTAAGAATCAGTTACCAGATACTACTACTCCTCCTATCTGTATCAGGGCTCTTCCCTCTGTTGAGGGTACTCGCCCTTTGCTCTGTCCGGTCCGTGCTATTCGCATTTATCTTGATCGGACACGCTTCATACGGAAAGGCAGAAAACGTTTTTTTGTGTCTCTCATTCCGGGTCGACAGAAGATCTCTCCTCAATCCATTTCTCGATGGATTTGTCTTGCTATTCGTACGGTTTATAGTCATTTAGCAGCTGGCGATTGTATTACCAATCGTATTTCTGCCCACGAGGTGCGGGCACTGTCTACCTACCTCTTGGGCTTATTCTAACTCCGTCAAGTTGTCGGATGTTATGCAGGCAGCCTATTGGAGAAATGCTTCTACTTTCTCCACCTTTTATTATACCCCCGCTTCGAAGAAGTGGGGGCTATATAGGAATCGCCCTGTACGTCCGTACGTCCGTACGTCCATCCGTCTGTCCGTCCGTCCATACGTCTTTCCGGACATGAAATTCTTGTGTGCGCAACTCCTCCTACATTTATCAATCAATTTGGACAAAACTTTTCAGACATCATCACTACTAAGTGAACATGCGCATATTCCAAGATTTTTGATCTGCGACAATTTTAACCAGGTTTTCTCCCTTTGACTTAGATTTATTGTATCTTTCCATCCGAACAAATTCTTGTGTGCGCAACTCCTCTTACATTAATGAACCGATTTTGATGAAACCTTTCAAACATCATCTCTACTAAGTGAACATGTGCATATTCCAAACTTTTTAATCTGCGACAATTTTAACCAGGTTATCTCTCTTGAACTTTGATTTAATATGGGTTTCTACATGAAATTCTTGTGTGCGCAACTCCTCCTACATTTATCAATCAATTTGGACAAAACTTTTCAGACATCATCACTACTAAGTGAACATGCGCATATTCCAAGATTTTTGATCTGTGACAATTTTAACCAGGTTATCTCCCTTTGACTTAGATTTATTATGTCTTTCCGTTCGAACAAATTCTTGTGTGCGCAACTCCTCCTACATTAATGAACCGATTTTGATGAAACCTTTCAAACATCATCTCTACTAAGTGAACATGTGCATATTCCAAACTTTTTGATCTGCGACAATTTTAACCAGGTTATCTCTCTTGAACTTTGATTTAATATGGGTTTTTAAATTGTCACAGATCAAAAAGTTTGGAATATGCACATGTTCACTTTTTGAGCTGTGGCAATTTTAACTAGGTACAATTTGGACAAAACTTTTCAGACATCATCACTACTAAGTGAACATGCGCATATTCCAAGATTTTTGATCTGCGACAATTTTAACCAGGTTATCTCCCTTTGACATAGATTTATTATGTCTTTCCGTTCGAACAAATTCTTGTGTGCGCAACTCCTCCTACATTAATGAACCGATTTTGATGAAACCTTTCAAACATCATCTCTACTAAGTGAACATGTGCATATTCCAAACTTTTTGATCTGCGACAATTTTAACCAGGTTATCTCTCTTGAACTTTGATTTAATATGGGTTTCTGCATGAAATTCTTGTGTGCGCAACTCCTCCTACATTTATCAATCAATTTGGACAAAAGTTTACAGACATCATCACTACTAAGTAAGCATGCGCATATTCCAAAATTTTTGAGCTGTGGCAATTTTAACTAGGTTATCTCCCTTTAACTTAGATTTATTATGGGTTTCTACATGAAATTCTTGTGCGTGCATCTCCTCCTACATTTATCAATTACTTTTGACGAAACCTTTCAAACATTATCACAACTAAGTGAACATACGCATATTCCCAAATTTTTGATCTGCGACAATTTTAACCAGGTTATCTCCCTTTAACTTGGATTTATTATGGGTTTTCAACTGGGATTCTTGTGTGTGCAACTCCTCCTACATTAATGAACCGATTTTGAATACATGTTGCACATTGTAAATGTGTTTTTCCAAATGTAAACCATATATGTGTGGGCTCTTTAAGTATTCAGTGCTGTTCTGTGGAAGGCCACATGCAAATACAAATTTCAACAACAAAAAATGATCTTTATGTATACATTTCCTTATGGCCTTCGCCTACATGATCAGAAGTGCATTCCTCTAAAAACCCAAAGCGGGGGTATTAATCACCTTCAGTGATAGTTCTAGTTTGCGCCAGTTGCAGGAGCAGTCGGAGGACCTTTTTGCCCTGGGTCCTCTTTCTTCTGCTCAGGCTGTTGTCTGCCATAGCCATTAGGCTTCTTGAAGGTCAGTTTCAGCCTTGTGCTGTTACTGCCCTTTTTCTGTCTGTGTGTCACACAGGCTCATATGTCTCTTTTCATTGTTCTTTACCAATGATTGCGACATTATGGCTGATAAGCCTCGGGACCTCATCCTTCTACTTAACGGTTCCAGTGCACTAGGGTTATGTGGGGGTTGGTTATGCGATTCCCTCCAGCCTTTTGTCTATTCAGCCTGTAGTAAACAATTGTGAGTAGGTTGATAAGAAATCTAAATTTTATAGTAAATTTCCTTTCTTATTATACCTACCACAATTGTTTACATGGAGGCCCTCCCGTCTTCTTTACGGGTAAAGAATCTTTCCTCCCCGCTGATCACATAACTCTTAACGTTTACGGATTCAAAAAGAATGAGTCTTTAGAGACGGTATATGCGCACTGGCAACGGAAGTCGTGGAGTTGTACTTGGGAGAGAGCGTCCCGTACTGGGTCTGCGCCGGTTGCACTCGACCCAGTTTTGGCTTATTTTTATTGGTGCTTTTGCACCACTTTTCTTTCCCAACTTGCTTGGGAAAGACAAAAATAGAGAGTATTTTATCCGAGTTAGGGACTTCCACTGTAGTGCAAGCCTGTAGTAAACAATTGTGGTAGGTATAATAAGAAAGGAAATTTACTATAAAATTTAGATTTCCTCCTGGTCATTGATGGGAGGATATTTCCTTTTCCGCAGTTGGTGTCTATTATCACACCAACTGAATGTTCCTGCCACTACAAGCTTAGATTCCATTTTGGCACCACACCGCAAGTTAAAAAAATCTTTGTTCCACACTTCATAGAATGTACTAAATGACACACTGACAGTAAGCCTGGGAAGTTTTGTCAGTACAGTTATAAACGAAAACAATCGGTGCCGAAGAGTTTTATATAGTACCAGCTGAATTAGGTTGTGACACATTTTTGGTAATTATTAAAACTAGACCCAAGTTAAATTTCTTGGAAAGTTCCTTGAGAGTGCTTTCCAATAAATGAGCCTGTTTTTATCAACACAAAAAAAAGTATACTGTAAATGATTTTGAGTGTTTACTACAACTTATTTTAACATACCATACACTGTTGGTGATGAGTTGAGCTGCTGAGCCACCCAGTGGGGCTACTGTATACATGTACAGTTGTCCAGTTAAGATGTAACAGTTACTGAGCTGGAGGAATTCATGAATTAGAACAACCAGCCAACGCACATTGAGTGATGCCGAGTCGCAAAGTGGTGAGGTGTTACAGTACGTTGGCAGGTTGTTCAAATTTATGAATACTGACATCGAGGTTACTAACTTACTTACATGCCAATTCACAAAATGTACAGACCGAGGTATGGTGAGTGAGTACAGGTATTCATGTGACGACACTCGAACACCTAGTCCATTGTTCTGTCAGGTGTTTCATCTCTCTTACCAACCCAGAGAAGACAAAGGAATTGGGGTGACAAGTCAATCTATCTACACCTCACCCACCTGAGTCTCCGTGGTGAAACCCATGTGGGAGAGCGATAGTATATAGGTGTTTTACTCCGGTTAGGCTATGCCCACATAATCCCTACAATATAAGAGGCCTGTTCTTGACAGTGACAGGAAGACTTGGGTGGGGTGGGTTTGATGGTGTGGGTGGGGTTAGGAGAGGAGGGTGAGGTCCAGACCTCATCTATGAGGGGGTTGTACCCCAAGTCCCCCCCCCCCCCCCCCCTCTTGTCATCACTCCATGACCAGAGTTGTAAAATTTAAAACAAGAGGGGGGGGGGGGGGGGGGGGAGGGGGAGGATTGATGCGTTAAAAGCAGTTTTGGCACATGCATTTTTTGTCAAAAATACCAGTCCACTCCGATACTAAAGGAAATGTTACTTAAAATCTATTATTATGCATCAGCATCATTAACCCCCTGCACACTGATGTCGAAATATCTAGAGTTCAGGGTGCAAATATTTCCAATAATGCAACTAGAAGTTTAACCAATTCAATCTTGTTTGACAGAGCTCAATGAGCTCTGTCAAACAAGATTGAATTGGTTAAATTCCCAGTTGCATTTTCAACACTTCAACTCTGGATATTTTGACATCAGTGAGCAGGGGGTTAAATGGCGTACAAAGATACATCAAAATGTTATATTGAAATAAAACTGTGTGATTGTTAGAAGTAGTAAGTGTGTAAGCTCTCGGATTAGAGGCACTATATCACAATAACAATCGTACTGCACATATTACTAATGTTTTTTTTATACCTCACTCCTGAGAACTCACCAATTTTGAGCAAGTTTATTTCAATTCACTTGTAAACATTGTTAACCCTTTACCCAATGCAGACTATTTCAAAATTTATTATTTGAAATATCATTTTTTAAAATTTAAAAAAAAATTTCAACAGAACCATATCTTGTGACCCCTCTTTGGTACGAGCTCGTCGAGCTCGTTCCAAAGAGGGGTCACATGATATGGTTCTGTTGAATTTTTTCGAAAAATAATATTTTTTCAGCTGCTGAATTTCTGAATTTGCATATTACGCGGGCAGATGCAGGCGCTTCGTTGGGTAAAGGGTTAATATATATCTGAAAAGTGAAATCATGGAGATCTACTCTAATGATGCAGTATTTTTTAGGATTTCCAGTCGCTATTTCGGAGTGGACATTTTATTTGACAAAGTTAAACTATTCTCTTTTGATAAACCCTGCATTCCATTCAATAAATTAATTTTTTTAATTAGAGGCCCTACCATTGAATGAATTTATGACAGGTAACAGTACAAGAATAATTATATTTGCAAAATATGCAAGTATTTGGAGTGGACATGTTTTTTGACAGAAATATAGGTTGATCATTTTTGCTGACACCTGGGAAAAACTGTCCACTCTGTAGAAAATGTGTTTTGTCCACATTAATTTGCACAGTTTCCCCCATTAAATTGCCACCAGTTGATACATTATTCAGTAACTGTGAATTGGTGGTGTTCATATTTGGAGTGGACATTATCAAAAAAGCACTTTTTGACAAATTTAGCATTTTCAGAAACAATTCCGCCATTTTGATCATTGGTATCCAATTTATGTATTTTTTTTTTAAAAACGATCACATAATGCTATGCTTCGAAACAAAAAACAAAAACTTTTGAGTAATTATAATGTCTTGCATATTAATGTTTGATACAGTGTTCTCACTTTTGAATTGAGACAGTTTTTATCACCCATTTTTATGTGTACCCATACTATGTATGGTACACATAATGCCGGCATCCGGGGTGACCATCCGTCGTTCGTCCATCCTTTGTCCGTCCGTCTGTCCATCCGTCTGTATGTCTGTCCATCCGTCCATCCGTCTGTCCGTCCGTCCGGTGTCCGTATCCATTTTCTTTGGCATTTGATAACTTGAAAAATATTGCTTGGATTCTCAAGTTACTTTATATTTGTGTTCAGGTTACTGATGTGCCGAGCTGTATAGTTTTTGGTGTAAATCGGATAATTTGATCCTGAGATCTTAACCCTTAATCCTTCAATTTGAAAATTCCTCCAATCCCTTTGGCATTCGATAACTTGAAAAATATTGCTTGGATTGTCTAGTTACTTTATATTTGTGTTCAGGTTACTGATGTGCCGAGCTGTATAGTTTTTGGTGTAAATCTGTTATTTTGATCCTGAGATATTAACCCTTTATCCTTCAAATTGAAAATTTCGCCAATCCCTTTGGCATTCGATAACTTGAAAAATATTTCTTGGATTGTCAAGTTACTTTATATTTGTGTTCAGGTTACTGATGTACCGAGCTGTATAGTTTTTGGTGTAAATCTGATAATTTAATCCTGAAATATTAACCCTTTATCCTTCAAATTGAAAGTTCCTCCAATCCCTTTGGCATTTGATAACTTTAAAAATGTTGCTTGGATTGTCAAGTTACTTTATATTTGTGTTCAGGTTACTGATGTGCCGAGCTGTATAGTTTTTGGTGTAAATCGGATAATTTGATCTGGAGATATTAACCCTTTATCCTTCAAATTGAAAATTTCTCCAATCCCTTTGGCATTCGATAACTTGAAAAATATTGCTTAGATTGTGAAGTTACTTTATATTTGTGATCAGGTTACTGATGTACCGAGCTGTATAGTTTTTGGTGTAAATCTGTTATTTTAATCTTGAGATATTAACCCTTTATCCTTCAAATTGAAAATTCCTCCAATCCCTTTGGCATTTGATAACTTAAAAAATATTACTTGGATTGTCAAGTTACTTTATAATTGTGTTCAGGTTACTGATGTGCTGAGCTGTATAGTTTTTGGTGTTAATCTGATAATTTGATCCGGAGATATTAACCCTTTATCCTTCAAATTGAAAATTCCTCCAATCCCTTTGGCAGGAGATAACTCAAAAAATATCAATCCGATTGTCATGTTACTTTATATATTTATTCAGGTTACTGATGTGCTGTGCTGTATAGTTTTTTATATAAATCTGATAATTTGATCCGGAGATATTAACCCCTTATCCATCAAATTAGACACTCCTCCAATCCATTTCTATATGTACCCATACCTTGTATGGTGTACATAATGTCGGCATCCGTGGTGGGCCTCCATCATACAGCTTTCTACTAGTTGTGCGTATGGGTACACATCTGACGATTTCATCGGCCTATTTTTTCTGTTTGACATGACCTAAATTCTAAACTTATTGTCAAATTTCAATAAAATTCAAAATTGTTATCGCTCTATGTGTTTGCTTGAAGTACCCATCATTTCTAAAGTTTCAACTTGATCCAAATCAAAGATATTATAATACAGAAGATATTACAGCTTAAACTGGAAAAATCAGCTCTCTAGCTTGAAATTTATTTACCCTTTACAACAATAAATGCACTGTGCTAAACAAAAGACTATCACAAAATCTAGTGAAGATTTACTAATTTGAAGATCTCCACCTTGTTGGAAGAGTAATTTTAATAAACATCAGTGTTGGCCATATGAAAAATCGAGGGTGGCGACAAAACGCTCTGCTGAAACCATTCCAGGCGAGCGAATCGCTCGCCCAAATGTATTTTTAGCAAACTGAATGTAGAAGCATTAAAATAATGCAGTGTCGTGCATTACCGGTACGGTACAGTACGGTGTTACGTGCACACCGACACTGACCAAACTTGGATGACAGGTCTTTAAGTTTAAAGGTGACATGATTAGGATGATTAGGTCTACAATTTAATTTCTGGAATTTCTACGGACTGGTCCATAAAACAAACCAGTCAAGAAAATACTATTTGTGGCCTCCACGTTGTTTGAGCTACAGTCTACTGCCATTCAGATTCAAACTTTGCAAACTTGCCGAGCACTTATTAACAGGAAAGTCTAGTCTAAAATCTAATCACGTGAATCGGTGACACAAACAGAGAATTGTGAAAAATAAAGTAAAAGATAAGATCGCCATTTACATTACCGTAACTGCTGACTTTAGACTTCGCCACTTCGCTCCGAAATTTCAAGAAGGTGACTTTTGATATCATCAAGTTATGTCACGCATGCTGGTAACAGACAGAAATTCCAATCCAATAAGAAAATCCGTAAAAATTTTGTGTGAAACAACAAAGATGAATTCTATTTTCTTCAACGAATTGTCTTGCACGTGTGATATTTTATTCAAAGCTGAGTTCCAAGGCTATGAAGACTTCGTTCTTCACCAGGACTGACACCTTTTTGCCTCCAGTGCGTTATCGTTCCTACGATTCCCCCAATCCGTCAGTCTGCCAGACTTTGACGGTCTTGGATCAGGACACCACCTCCCTCTGGTTTTCCAAGCCGAAGTCGACTGTTATTCCTATATTGACTCTGGAGTCCCTGTTGGGCTTATCGAGAGAGATGCTGGACATGCTTTCTCTCTCAGATCACTTTGTCTCTGCTTTAGCTGCTTATCTGCCTACAGATAAGTTTGACGATGTACAGGCTCCTTTGCGTGTGCTGTCCAAGGCGCTCATGCATCTTACTCACACACATGCCTGTAACACGGCTAACTTGGAATTAGTTCGCAGGGACGCTGTGCTGGACACAAGCCGTTCCCCTTCCTGGGGAGCAGCGCGTTGCTCTTCGATCTGCTTCTTTGGCGGGTCCGCAACTGTTCCATGGTTCCGTGGTGACGGTCCGAGATGACGTCCTATGTCATTCCAAAGATCAGCTGCTGCTTTGTCAGCTTGATCAGCCTTGTATTGGAGGCAGGGGCCGTCCAAAGCCTAACAAGCACCCTTCTGCTTCCTCTGCGAAGCAAAGGGCTGATCCTCCTGCCGCTGCTTCTACTTCTTACTCACAGGGTAAGGGTAAGCGTTGGCAGGCTAGAGTGAGGAGTCAGGATTCTTCATATAGTAGATGAGGTGGTTTCTCCTTTCGCTGGCCTCGACGGGGCTCAAAATGAAGGTCCTCAGCTCGATTCGTCCCAGGTTGGAGGAAGGATCATTGGGCCACCATCACATCCGATCCTTGGTTGTTAGATGGGGCTCAAAATGAAGGTCCTCAGCTCGATTCGTCCCAGGTTGGAGGAAGGATCATTGGGCCACCATCACATCCGATCCTTGGGTGTTAGATGTTGTTCGGTCCAGGCTGCGAATATCCTTCCGGATCCACCCCACTCTGTCGAGAGCGCCCCTTCCAACTCCAGTTCCTTCAGACATTTCACGGTGGGAGCTTTTGTCCACAGAGATGGACAATCTCCTGGCAAAGGGGCGATCGAGGTCGTCAAGAACATTCAGTCAGTGGGATTTTATTCCTGCCTGTTCTTGTGCCGAAGAAGGATGGAAAAATTTGTGGGTCCTGTAGTTTAAAGAAAGTGAAACTCAGATGCCGAAGGCGTCTGCCGTACGTGCTAAAGCACATGCGTGTAGAGGGAGGTCTGGGGAGTTCTCCCCCAGGAAAATTTGGATTTTTAGGTGCTCTCTGGGGGCATTCTGGTCGCTAAATAATTGAAATGGAAAATATGTATTTTTTCCTCCTACAATTCTCTAAATTCCCACGGGACACACAGTACAACATCTGGTTGGAGGTTTTATAAAAATACAAACCCAAAACAACACAAAATCCACGAATCCTGGAAATCCACGAATCCTCATTTTTTTAGTAAACTTTGCGTGTGTGCTTAAGCTTTGTTTACAACCGCTCGTGGTAATATTAAAAAAGAACCATGATACCGACGTGTGACGTCATGCATGTGCAATTACATCATTTATCGCTCGAAATAAAAGCCAGTGATTTTGGACCAAACACGAGAATTTTAGTCCGAAATGTTATAGGCAGCGTTTAGGATTTGAACTTTGTTTCCCCCTCTCGTCTGGGGGTTATAAAGTATCAGGTTGTCGCCTGTAATAGTAGGCATAGTATACAACATAATTATGCCTATATTACGTGGAAACAAAGGATCCAGAGTGTCGTTACGATACAGCATTGTACTCGACATTTTAACCACCAGCTTTTCTGACTGATCATAGTATGATCAGTGGGGGAATGGGTCCGGTCGACGGACCCGCAGCCGGTCTAGCGGAAACCCTGATGTGATAGCCTTCCATCGTGCACAGTCCAGGGTGACTACTTCAGCATATCTAGACGATATCCTCCAGAGGCATTCAATTGCTGCCTTTCTGGAGTCAGATGTCGACACATTGTTGAGTCTGCTCGCGTCGCTAGGGTTCAGAGTCAGTGAGGAAAAGTCGGACCTGGTCCCTTCTCAGTCGTTTTGTCATCTGGGGATGGCCTTCCGTACTCAGTTTAATACGGTGGTGGTTCCCTGGGCAAGGGCTGTGATTCTCTCAGCTTTTGCCCTGACTCTGTCCAAGTCCCCGTCCGCGACAGCTCGGAGTATTCCCCGACTGCTCAGTCTCAGAGGTTCGGTGACGGATCTCATTCCTGTAGGTCGGCTGCATGTCAGACCTCTCCAACACTTTCTGCTCAGTCAATGAAGGCCGAATGTCGATCCTCTGGATCTGGTGCTTCAGTTACCAGAGTCTCTTCATCGTCACCTCCCCTGGACGGATGTTCAGTGGATTATGCAGGGAGTTCCATTGGACTTACCCATGTCCAATCGTGTTCTGACAGCAGACGCTAGCGATCTCGGATGGGGTGCGACGTTGGATCCTATAGGTCTTTCCCTTCACAGGTCATTGGACCAGGATCAAGCATCTCTTCACATCAACCAGAAGGAGCTTCTAGCTCTTCTTCTGAGTTTCCGGCAGTGGATCCCCCACCTTTCAAATCGCCAGGTCCTTCTGTTGTCTGACAATTCGACAGTGGTGGCTTACATTCGGAACCAGGGCGGCACGCACCCGGTTCCCACGTACGAATTGGCTCGGGATCTTCTGCTCACTCAGGATGTCAACGCCGGGATGGTGGTTCGTCACATTCCCGGTCATCTCAACGTCCTAGCCGACTCCCTGTCCTGACGGGGCAGGGTCATTTCCACCGACTGGATGCTCCACAGGGCGGTGTTCCAGTCGCTTTGGGGTCGTCCCCACATCGATCTCTTCGATCCCCACATCGACTCGTTGGAACCATCAGGTGGACACTTTCGTGTCCAGAAACTCTGGCTTTCGCCTTGGACGATTTGTCTCTCGATTTGAACGGTCATGTCGGCTAAGCCTTCCAGCCGGTTCCGATTCTGCCTCAGGTTCTAACCAAGATACGAACCTGCAGTTGTCGAATCATTCTGATCGCTTCCCGGTCACCTCCGCTCTCTTTTGGTGACGGTTCAGGCACGTCTCCCTCTACGTCTCGACCTTCTTTGCCAAGGTCACCCGAGGAGGTTTCACATCTACCCGACTTCATTGTGCCTTTTTTTGTCAGGTCCTGTTTCCTCTGTAGAGGTTTTTCGAGACGAGCAGTGGAGTGGATTTCTTCTTCGGGGAGGCACTCCACTGGTTCAGCCTATGCAGCAAAGGGGAAGGTCTTCTGTCGATGGTGTGCCGATCACTCTGTTGATTATGCCAATCCTTTGATTTCACAGATTGCGGAGTTTCTGGTATATCTGTTTGATTCTTGGGGTCTCCAGCCTGTTACCGTCAAAGGGTACAGGTTCATCCTTACGGAGACCTTTTCATATGTGGGAAAGCGTCGTATAGGCACTAATCCTTACCTCTCCAAGCTTGTTCCACACTTTTCCTTGAAAAGGCCTAGGACTTTGCAGCTTACCCCAAGATGGAATCTTTCTTGGGTGTTGCTTTGCTTGGGGGGGGGGGGGGGGGGGGGGCGCGCAGTTCGAACCTTTTTCCCAGGTGGATATGTAATTTCTCACATACAAGACAGCTTTTCTGATGGCTTTTGCCTCAACCTCAGCCAGACGGGTTAGTGAGCTTCACGCCTCTCAGTTGACCCGGCCTTTTTCAGGAGCTCTTCCAACAGTGTTATGTTTACCAGTGATTGCTCCTTTCTGGCCAAGAATCATATACCAGAAATATATACATATACCAGAAACTACTCCACCTCCTATCTGTATCAGGGCTCTTCCTTCTGCCCTTTGCTCTGTCTGGTTCATGCAATTCGCATTTATCTCAATCGGACGCAGTTCATTAGGAAGGGCAGGAAACGTTTTTTTCTGTCTCTTATTCCTGATCGACAGAAGATCTCTCCTCAATCCATTTCTTGATGGATTTGTCTCGCTATTCGTGCGGCTTACGCTCGTCTAGCAACTGACAATTATGTTCTGAATCGTATTTCTGCCCACGAGGTGGGTGCATTGTCTACCTCTTGGGCTTATACTAACTCCGTCAAGTTGTTGGATGTTATGCAGGCAGCCTACTGGAGAAATGCTTCTACTTTCTCCACCTTCTATCTGCGTCAGTTGCAGGAGCAGTCTGAGGACCTTTTTGCTTTGGGCCCTCTTTCTTCTGCTCTAGTGATGAGCCATTTATCGGTACGGGTTATCTGTATCGGCCGATAAATGGCTTATAGGCCGGGTATCGGTATCGGCAAAAAATACCAATTCTGCCGATATTGGCAGCCGATATGTCTTTTTTTCTCAGTTCTGAGGCAAATCGCTGATAATCTCAACTAAATAGTACTAGTTACTCAGATTAGGGCTTTTTAGAAAACGTATTTTTGGGGTATCACCCAAAATAAGCCCACCCCATATTTCTCTGAATTAAAGTTTTGACTACCGGTACTGGTGAAGCATTCTTCAATGCACGTCATCACGAAAATGTGCATGAAAATTTCAATTGTTCAATCAAAATAAAATTATGTGAATGTGTTTTGGAGTTGTTTTTTTTTTGTCAGTTTAATCTTTTCACATTTTCAGCTAAAAAAATAAAATCACCAAACTACATACTTTCGTGTTATTTATTATTGTCAGC
Source organism: Pictodentalium vernedei (assembly GCA_031216915.1). Lineage (NCBI taxonomy): Eukaryota > Metazoa > Mollusca > Scaphopoda > Dentaliida > Dentaliidae > Pictodentalium > Pictodentalium vernedei. The sequence goes on along the minus strand of CM062290.1, from coordinate 230,986,894 downwards.
CCACGGGTTTATCAACTTGATGGTGAATACAAATGGGAAATTCCCAGTTCTTAAATTATTAATGACAGCGTGTTCAGTGACCCAAATTGTTCATGTTATTACTTTAGAAAATGAGTTGAGAAATTACCTGATGTGATCTCTGCAAAAATAGCTACTCAAAAATAAATATGAACTAGATTTTTCGATTTCAAGAAATCGAGAGATTCACCTATTCCGCTTGTCTTTTTAGGCAGCGGCGAAATAAGATTGCGGCGAAATAAGATTGCATATAGAGCTGGTAGTTTTTTAGGCTATATTAAGTGCATAGCCGATAGAAAACTCCCTAGAGTGTCTAACAATTCTTTCCGCAATACTCTTTCACATTGGCGTGAATGCTGTATGGTTAATCTCCAAGTTAGAGCTAAATAGCAAACCTGTTGAACACATCGTACCCGTCCAACCCCTTCCTTCTAGATTTTTCGATTTCAGGAAATCGAGAGATTCACCTATTCCGCTTGTCTTTTTAGGCAGCGGCGAAATAAGATTGCATATAGAGCTGGTAGTTTTTTAGGCTATATTAAGTGCATAGCCGATAGAAAACTCCCTACAGTGTCTAACAATTCTTTCCGCAATACTCTTTCACATTGGCGTGAATGCTGTATGGTTAATCTCCAAGTTAGGGCTAAATAGCAAACCTGTTGAACACATCGTACCCGTCCAACCCCCTCCTTCTAGATTTTTCGATTTCAAGAAATCGAGAGATTCACCTATTCCGCTTGTCTTTTTAGGCAGCGGCGAAATAAGATTGCATATAGAGCTGGTAGTTTTTTAGGCCATATTAAGTGCATAGCCGATAGAAAACTCCCTACAGTGTCTAACAATTCTTTCCGCAATACTCTTTCACATTGGCGTGAATGCTGTATGGTTAATCTCCAAGTTAGGGCTAAATAGCAAACCTGTTGAACACATCGTACCCGTCCAACCCCCTCCTTCTAGATTTTTCGATTTCAAGAAATCGAGAGATTCACCTATTCCGCTTGTCTTTTTAGGCAGCGGCGAAATAAGATTGCATATAGAGCTGGTAGTTTTTTAGGCTATATTAAGTGCATAGCCGATAGAAAACTCCCTACAGTGTCTAACAATTCTTTCCGCAATACTCTTTCACATTGGCGTGAATGCTGTATGGTTAATCTCCAAGTTAGGGCTAAATAGCAAACCTGTTGAACACATCGTACCCGTCCAACCCCCTCCTTCTAGATTTTTCGATTTCAAGAAATCGAGAGATTCACCTATTCCGCTTGTCTTTTTAGGCAGCGGCGAAATAAGATTGCATATAGAGCTGGTAGTTTTTTAGGCTATATTAAGTGCATAGCCGATAGAAAACTCCCTACAGTGTCTAACAATTCTTTCCGCAATACTCTTTCACATTGGCGTAAATGCTGTATGGTTAATCTCCAAGTTAGGGCTAAATAGCAAACCTGCTGAACACATCGTACCCGTCCAACCCCCTCCTTCTAGATTTTTCGATTTCAAGAAATCGAGAGATTCACCTATTCCGCTTGTCTTTTTAGGCAGCGGCGAAATAAGATTGCATATAGAGCTGGTAGTTTTTTAGGCTATATTAAGTGCATAGCCGATAGAAAACTCCCTACAGTGTCTAACAATTCTTTCCGCAATACTCTTTCACATTGGCGTGAATGCTGTATGGTTAATCTCCAAGTTAGGGCTAAATAACAAACCTGTTGAACACATCGTACCCGTCCAACCCCCTCCTTCTAGATTTTTCGATTTCAAGAAATCGAGAGATTCACCTATTCCGCTTGTCTTTTTAGGCAGCGGCGAAATAAGATTGCATATAGAGCTGGTAGTTTTTTAGGCTATATTAAGTGCATAGCCGATAGAAAACTCCCTACAGTGTCTAACAATTCTTTCCGCAATACTCTTTCACATTGGCGTGAATGCTGTATGGTTAATCTCCAAGTTAGGGCTAAATAGCAAACCTGTTGAACACATCGTACCCGTCCAACCCCCTCCTTCTAGATTTTTCGATTTCAAGAAATCGAGAGATTCACCTATTCCGCTTGTCTTTTTAGGCAGCGGCGAAATAAGATTGCATATAGAGCTGGTAGTTTTTTAGGCTATATTAAGTGCATAGCCGATAGAAAACTCCCTACAGTGTCTAACAATTCTTTCCGCAATACTCTTTCACATTGGCGTGAATGCTGTATGGTTAATCTCCAAGTTAGGGCTAAATAGCAAACCTGTTGAACACATCGTACCCGTCCAACCCCCTCCTTCTAGATTTTTCGATTTCAAGAAATCGAGAGATTCACCTATTCCGCTTGTCTTTTTAGGCAGCGGCGAAATAAGATTGCATATAGAGCTGGTAGTTTTTAAGGCTATATTAAGTGCATAGACGATAGAAAACTCCCTACAGTGTCTAACAATTCTTTCCGCAATACTCTTTCACATTGGCGTGAATGCTGTATGGTTAATCTCCAAGTTAGGGCTAAATAGCAAACCTGTTGAACACATCGTACCCGTCCAACCCCCTCCTTCTAGATTTTTCGATTTCAAGAAATCGAGAGATTCACCTATTCCGCTTGTCTTTTTAGGCAGCGGCGAAATAAGATTGCATATAGAGCTGGTAGTTTTTTAGGCTATATTAAGTGCATAGCCGATAGAAAACTCCCTACAGTGTCTAACAATTCTTTCCGCAATACTCTTTCACATTGGCGTGAATGCTGTATGGTTAATCTCCAAGTTAGGGCTAAATAGCAAACCTGTTGAACACATCGTACCCGTCCAACCCCCTCCTTCTAGATTTTTCGATTTCAAGAAATCGAGAGATTCACCTATTCCGCTTGTCTTTTTAGGCAGCGGCGAAATAAGATTGCATATAGAGCTGGTAGTTTTTTAGGCTATATTAAGTGCATAGCCGATAGAAAACTCCCTACAGTGTCTAACAATTCTTTCCGCAATACTCTTTCACATTGGCGTGAATGCTGTATGGTTAATCTCCAAGTTAGGGCTAAATAGCAAACCTGTTGAACACATCGTACCCGTCCAACCCCCTCCTTCTAGATTTTTCGATTTCAAGAAATCGAGAGATTCACCTATTCCGCTTGTCTTTTTAGGCAGCGGCGAAATAAGATTGCATATAGAGCTGGTAGTTTTTTAGGCTATATTAAGTGCATAGCCGATAGAAAACTCCCTACAGTGTCTAACAATTCTTTCCGCAATACTCTTTCACATTGGCGTGAATGCTGTATGGTTAATCTCCAAGTTAGGGCTAAATAGCAAACCTGTTGAACACATCGTACCCGTCCAACCCCCTCCTTCTAGATTTTTCGATTTCAAGAAATCGAGAGATTCACCTATTCCGCTTGTCTTTTTAGGCAGCGGCGAAATAAGATTGCATATAGAGCTGGTAGTTTTTTAGGCTATATTAAGTGCATAGCCGATAGAAAACTCCCTACAGTGTCTAACAATTCTTTCCGCAATACTCTTTCACATTGGCGTGAATGCTGTATGGTTAATCTCCAAGTTAGGGCTAAATAGCAAACCTGTTGAACACATCGTACCTGTCCAACCCCCTCCTTCTAGATTTTTCGATTTCAAGAAATCGAGAGATTCACCTATTCCGCTTGTCTTTTTAGGCAGCGGCGAAATAAGATTGCATATAGAGCTGGTAGTTTTTTAGGCTATATTAAGTGCATAGCCGATAGAAAACTCCCTACAGTGTCTAACAATTCTTTCCGCAATACTCTTTCACATTGGCGTAAATGCTGTATGGTTAATCTCCAAGTTAGGGCTAAATAGCAAACCTGCTGAACACATCGTACCCGTCCAACCCCCTCCTTCTAGATTTTTCGATTTCAAGAAATCGAGAGATTCACCTATTCCGCTTGTCTTTTTAGGCAGCGGCGAAATAAGATTGCATATAGAGCTGGTAGTTTTTTAGGCTATATTAAGTGCATAGCCGATAGAAAACTCCCTACAGTGTCTAACAATTCTTTCCGCAATACTCTTTCACATTGGCGTGAATGCTGTATGGTTAATCTCCAAGTTAGGGCTAAATAACAAACCTGTTGAGCACATCGTACCCGTCCAACCCCCTCCTTCTAGATTTTTCGATTTCAAGAAATCGAGAGATTCATCTATTCCGCTTGTCTTTTTAGGCAGCGGCGAAATAAGATTGCATATAGAGCTGGTAGTTTTTTAGGCTATATTAAGTGCATAGCCGATAGAAAACTCCCTACAGTGTCTAACAATTCTTTCCGCAATACTCTTTCACATTGGCGTGAATGCTGTATGGTTAATCTCCAAGTTAGGGCTAAATAGCAAACCTGTTGAACACATCGTACCCGTCCAACCCCCTCCTTCTAGATTTTTCGATTTCAAGAAATCGAGAGATTCACCTATTCCGCTTGTCTTTTTAGGCAGCGGCGAAATAAGATTGCATATAGAGCTGGTAGTTTTTTAGGCCATATTAAGTGCATAGCCGATAGAAAACTCCCTACAGTGTCTAACAATTCTTTCCGCAATACTCTTTCACATTGGCGTGAATGCTGTATGGTTAATCTCCAAGTTAGGGCTAAATAGCAAACCTGTTGAACACATCGTACCCGTCCAACCCCCTCCTTCTAGATTTTTCGATTTCAAGAAATCGAGAGATTCACCTATTCCGCTTGTCTTTTTAGGCAGCGGCGAAATAAGATTGCATATAGAGCTGGTAGTTTTTTAGGCTATATTAAGTGCATAGCCGATAGAAAACTCCCTACAGTGTCTAACAATTCTTTCCGCAATACTCTTTCACATTGGCGTGAATGCTGTATGGTTAATCTCCAAGTTAGGGCTAAATAGCAAACCTGTTGAACACATCGTACCCGTCCAACCCCCTCCTTCTAGATTTTTCGATTTCAAGAAATCGAGAGATTCACCTATTCCGCTTGTCTTTTTAGGCAGCGGCGAAATAAGATTGCATATAGAGCTGGTAGTTTTTTAGGCTATATTAAGTGCATAGCCGATAGAAAACTCCCTACAGTGTCTAACAATTCTTTCCGCAATACTCTTTCACATTGGCGTAAATGCTGTATGGTTAATCTCCAAGTTAGGGCTAAATAGCAAACCTGCTGAACACATCGTACCCATCCAACCCCCTCCTTCTAGATTTTTCGATTTCAAGAAATCGAGAGATTCACCTATTCCGCTTGTCTTTTTAGGCAGCGGCGAAATAAGATTGCATATAGAGCTGGTAGTTTTTTAGGCTATATTAAGTGCATAGCCGATAGAAAACTCCCTACAGTGTCTAACAATTCTTTCCGCAATACTCTTTCACATTGGCGTGAATGCTGTATGGTTAATCTCCAAGTTAGGGCTAAATAACAAACCTGTTGAACACATCGTACCCGTCCAACCCCCTGCTTCTAGATTTTTCGATTTCAAGAAATCGAGAGATTCACCTATTCCGCTTGTCTTTTTAGGCAGCGGCAAAATAAGATTGCATATAGAGCTGGTAGTTTTTTAGGCTATATTAAGTGCATAGCCGATAGAAAACTCCCTACAGTGTCTAACAATTCTTTCCGCAATACTCTTTCACATTGGCGTGAATGCTGTATGGTTAATCTCCAAGTTAGGGCTAAATAGCAAACCTGTTGAACACATCGTACCCGTCCAACCCCCTCCTTCTAGATTTTTCGATTTCAAGAAATCGAGAGATTCACCTATTCCGCTTGTCTTTTTAGGCAGCGGCGAAATAAGATTGCATATAGAGCTGGTAGTTTTTTAGGCTATATTAAGTGCATAGCCGATAGAAAACTCCCTACAGTGTCTAACAATTCTTTCCGCAATACTCTTTCACATTGGCGTGAATGCTGTATGGTTAATCTCCAAGTTAGGGCTAAATAGCAAACCTGTTGAACACATCGTACCCGTCCAACCCCCTCCTTCTAGATTTTTCGATTTCAAGAAATCGAGAGATTCACCTATTCCGCTTGTCTTTTAGGCAGCGGCGAAATAAGATTGCATATAGAGCTGGTAGTTTTTTAGGCTATATTAAGTGCATAGACGATAGAAAACTCCCTACAGTGTCTAACAATTCTTTCCGCAATACTCTTTCACATTGGCGTGAATGCTGTATGGTTAATCTCCAAGTTAGGGCTAAATAGCAAACCTGTTGAACACATCGTACCCGTCCAACCCCCTCCTTCTAGATTTTTCGATTTCAAGAAATCGAGAGATTCACCTATTCCGCTTGTCTTTTTAGGCAGCGGCGAAATAAGATTGCATATAGAGCTGGTAGTTTTTTAGGCTATATTAAGTGCATAGCCGATAGAAAACTCCCTACAGTGTCTAACAATTCTTTCCGCAATACTCTTTCACATTGGCGTGAATGCTGTATGGTTAATCTCCAAGTTAGGGCTAAATAGCAAACCTGTTGAACACATCGTACCCGTCCAACCCCCTCCTTCTAGATTTTTCGATTTCAAGAAATCGAGAGATTCACCTATTCCGCTTGTCTTTTTAGGCAGCGGCGAAATAAGATTGCATATAGAGCTGGTAGTTTTTTAGGCTATATTAAGTGCATAGCCGATAGAAAACTCCCTACAGTGTCTAACAATTCTTTCCGCAATACTCTTTCACATTGGCGTGAATGCTGTATGGTTAATCTCCAAGTTAGGGCTAAATAGCAAACCTGTTGAACACATCGTACCCGTCCAACCCCCTCCTAGATTTTTCGATTTCAAGAAATCGAGAGATTCACCTATTCCGCTTGTCTTTTTAGGCAGCGGCGAAATAAGATTGCATATAGAGCTGGTAGTTTTTTAGGCTATATTAAGTGCATAGCCGATAGAAAACTCCCTACAGTGTCTAACAATTCTTTCCGCAATACTCTTTCACATTGGCGTGAATGCTGTATGGTTAATCTCCAAGTTAGGGCTAAATAGCAAACCTGTTGAACACATCGTACCCGTCCAACCCCCTCCTTCTAGATTTTTCGATTTCAAGAAATCGAGAGATTCACCTATTCCGCTTGTCTTTTTAGGCAGCGGCGAAATAAGATTGCATATAGAGCTGGTAGTTTTTTAGGCTATATTAAGTGCATAGCCGATAGAAAACTCCCTACAGTGTCTAACAATTCTTTCCGCAATACTCTTTCACATTGGCGTGAATGCTGTATGGTTAATCTCCAAGTTAGGGCTAAATAGCAAACCTGTTGAACACATCGTACCCGTCCAACCCCCTCCTTCTAGATTTTTCGATTTCAAGAAATCGAGAGATTCACCTATTCCGCTTGTCTTTTTAGGCAGCGGCGAAATAAGATTGCATATAGAGCTGGTAGTTTTTTAGGCTATATTAAGTGCATAGCCGATAGAAAACTCCCTACAGTGTCTAACAATTCTTTCCGCAATACTCTTTCACATTGGCGTGAATGCTGTATGGTTAATCTCCAAGTTAGGGCTAAATAGCAAACCTGTTGAACACATCGTACCCGTCCAACCCCCTCCTTCTAGATTTTTCGATTTCAAGAAATCGAGAGATTCACCTATTCCGCTTGTCTTTTTAGGCAGCGGCGAAATAAGATTGCATATAGAGCTGGTAGTTTTTTAGGCTATATTAAGTGCATAGCCGATAGAAAACTCCCTACAGTGTCTAACAATTCTTTCCGCAATACTCTTTCACATTGGCGTGAATGCTGTATGGTTAATCTCCAAGTTAGGGCTAAATAGCAAACCTGTTGAACACATCGTACCCGTCCAACCCCCTCCTTCTAGATTTTTCGATTTCAAGAAATCGAGAGATTCACCTATTCCGCTTGTCTTTTTAGGCAGCGGCGAAATAAGATTGCATATAGAGCTGGTAGTTTTTTAGGCCATATTAAGTGCATAGCCGATAGAAAACTCCCTACAGTGTCTAACAATTCTTTCCGCAATACTCTTTCACATTGGCGTGAATGCTGTATGGTTAATCTCCAAGTTAGGGCTAAATAGCAAACCTGTTGAACACATCGTACCCGTCCAACCCCCTCCTTCTAGATTTTTCGATTTCAAGAAATCGAGAGATTCACCTATTCCGCTTGTCTTTTTAGGCAGCGGCGAAATAAGATTGCATATAGAGCTGGTAGTTTTTTAGGCTATATTAAGTGCATAGCCGATAGAAAACTCCCTACAGTGTCTAACAATTCTTTCCGCAATACTCTTTCACATTGGCGTGAATGCTGTATGGTTAATCTCCAAGTTAGGGCTAAATAGCAAACCTGTTGAACACATCGTACCCGTCCAACCCCCTCCTTCTAGATTTTTCGATTTCAAGAAATCGAGAGATTCACCTATTCCGCTTGTCTTTTTAGGCAGCGGCGAAATAAGATTGCATATAGAGCTGGTAGTTTTTTAGGCTATATTAAGTGCATAGCCGATAGAAAACTCCCTACAGTGTCTAACAATTCTTTCCGCAATACTCTTTCACATTGGCGTGAATGCTGTATGGTTAATCTCCAAGTTAGGGCTAAATAGCAAACCTGTTGAACACATCGTACCCGTCCAACCCCCTCCTTCTAGATTTTTCGATTTCAAGAAATCGAGAGATTCACCTATTCCGCTTGTCTTTTTAGGCAGCGGCGAAATAAGATTGCATATAGAGCTGGTAGTTTTTTAGGCTATATTAAGTGCATAGCCGATAGAAAACTCCCTACAGTGTCTAACAATTCTTCCCGCAATACTCTTTCACATTGGCGTGAATGCTGTATGGTTAATCTCCAAGTTAGGGCTAAATAGCAAACCTGTTGAACACATCGTACCCGTCCAACCCCCTCCTTCTAGATTTTTCGATTTCAAGAAATCGAGAGATTCACCTATTCCGCTTGTCTTTTTAGGCAGCGGCGAAATAAGATTGCATATAGAGCTGGTAGTTTTTTTAGGCCATATTAAGTGCATAGCCGATAGAAAACTCCCTACAGTGTCTAACAATTCTTTCCGCAATACTCTTTCACATTGGCGTGAATGCTGTATGGTTAATCTCCAAGTTAGGGCTAAATAGCAAACCTGTTGAACACATCGTACCCGTCCAACCCCCTCCTTCTAGATTTTTCGATTTCAAGAAATCGAGAGATTCACCTATTCCGCTTGTCTTTTTAGGCAGCGGCGAAATAAGATTGCATATAGAGCTGGTAGTTTTTTAGGCTATATTAAGTGCATAGCCGATAGAAAACTCCCTACAGTGTCTAACAATTCTTTCCGCAATACTCTTTCACATTGGCGTGAATGCTGTATGGTTAATCTCCAAGTTAGGGCTAAATAGCAAACCTGTTGAACACATCGTACCCGTCCAACCCCCTCCTTCTAGATTTTTCGATTTCAAGAAATCGAGAGATTCACCTATTCCGCTTGTCTTTTTAGGCAGCGGCGAAATAAGATTGCATATAGAGCTGGTAGTTTTTTAGGCTATATTAAGTGCATAGCCGATAGAAAACTCCCTACAGTGTCTAACAATTCTTTCCGCAATACTCTTTCACATTGGCGTGAATGCTGTATGGTTAATCTCCAAGTTAGGGCTAAATAGCAAACCTGTTGAACACATCGTACCCGTCCAACCCCCTCCTTCTAGATTTTTCGATTTCAAGAAATCGAGAGATTCACCTATTCCGCTTGTCTTTTTAGGCAGCGGCGAAATAAGATTGCATATAGAGCTGGTAGTTTTTTAGGCTATATTAAGTGCATAGCCGATAGAAAACTCCCTACAGTGTCTAACAATTCTTTCCGCAATACTCTTTCACATTGGCGTGAATGCTGTATGGTTAATCTCCAAGTTAGGGCTAAATAGCAAACCTGTTGAACACATCGTACCCGTCCAACCCCCTCCTTCTAGATTTTTCGATTTCAAGAAATCGAGAGATTCACCTATTCCGCTTGTCTTTTTAGGCAGCGGCGAAATAAGATTGCATATAGAGCTGGTAGTTTTTTAGGCTATATTAAGTGCATAGCCGATAGAAAACTCCCTACAGTGTCTAACAATTCTTTCCGCAATACTCTTTCACATTGGCGTGAATGCTGTATGGTTAATCTCCAAGTTAGGGCTAAATAGCAAACCTGTTGAACACATCGTACCCGTCCAACCCCCTCCTTCTAGATTTTTCGATTTCAAGAAATCGAGAGATTCACCTATTCCGCTTGTCTTTTTAGGCAGCGGCGAAATAAGATTGCATATAGAGCTGGTAGTTTTTTAGGCTATATTAAGTGCATAGCCGATAGAAAACTCCCTACAGTGTCTAACAATTCTTTCCGCAATACTCTTTCACATTGGCGTGAATGCTGTATGGTTAATCTCCAAGTTAGGGCTAAATAGCAAACCTGTTGAACACATCGTACCCGTCCAACCCCCCTCCTTCTAGATTTTTCGATTTCAAGAAATCGAGAGATTCACCTATTCCGCTTGTCTTTTTAGGCAGCGGCGAAATAAGATTGCATATAGAGCTGGTAGTTTTTTAGGCTATATTAAGTGCATAGCCGATAGAAAACTCCCTACAGTGTCTAACAATTCTTTCCGCAATACTCTTTCACATTGGCGTAAATGCTGTATGGTTAATCTCCAAGTTAGGGCTAAATAGCAAACCTGCTGAACACATCGTACCCGTCCAACCCCCTCCTTCTAGATTTTTCGATTTCAAGAAATCGAGAGATTCACCTATTCCGCTTGTCTTTTTAGGCAGCGGCGAAATAAGATTGCATATAGAGCTGGTAGTTTTTTAGGCTATATTAAGTGCATAGCCGATAGAAAACTCCCTACAGTGTCTAACAATTCTTTCCGCAATACTCTTTCACATTGGCGTGAATGCTGTATGGTTAATCTCCAAGTTAGGGCTAAATAACAAACCTGTTGAACACATCGTACCCGTCCAACCCCCTCCTTCTAGATTTTTCGATTTCAAGAAATCGAGAGATTCACCTATTCCGCTTGTCTTTTTAGGCAGCGGCGAAATAAGATTGCATATAGAGCTGGTAGTTTTTTAGGCTATATTAAGTGCATAGCCGATAGAAAACTCCCTACAGTGTCTAACAATTCTTTCCGCAATACTCTTTCACATTGGCGTGAATGCTGTATGGTTAATCTCCAAGTTAGGGCTAAATAGCAAACCTGTTGAACACATCGTACCCGTCCAACCCCCTCCTTCTAGATTTTTCGATTTCAAGAAATCGAGAGATTCACCTATTCCGCTTGTCTTTTTAGGCAGCGGCGAAATAAGATTGCATATAGAGCTGGTAGTTTTTTAGGCTATATTAAGTGCATAGCCGATAGAAAACTCCCTACAGTGTCTAACAATTCTTTCCGCAATACTCTTTCACATTGGCGTGAATGCTGTATGGTTAATCTCCAAGTTAGGGCTAAATAGCAAACCTGTTGAACACATCGTACCCGTCCAACCCCCTCCTTCTAGATTTTTCGATTTCAAGAAATCGAGAGATTCACCTATTCCGCTTGTCTTTTTAGGCAGCGGCGAAATAAGATTGCATATAGAGCTGGTAGTTTTTTAGGCTATATTAAGTGCATAGCCGATAGAAAACTCCCTACAGTGTCTAACAATTCTTTCCGCAATACTCTTTCACATTGGCGTGAATGCTGTATGGTTAATCTCCAAGTTAGGGCTAAATAGCAAACCTGTTGAACACATCGTACCCGTCCAACCCCCTCCTTCTAGATTTTTCGATTTCAAGAAATCGAGAGATTCACCTATTCCGCTTGTCTTTTTAGGCAGCGGCGAAATAAGATTGCATATAGAGCTGGTAGTTTTTTAGGCTATATTAAGTGCATAGCCGATAGAAAACTCCCTACAGTGTCTAACAATTCTTTCCGCAATACTCTTTCACATTGGCGTGAATGCTGTATGGTTAATCTCCAAGTTAGGGCTAAATAGCAAACCTGTTGAACACATCGTACCCGTCCAACCCCCTCCTTCTAGATTTTTCGATTTCAAGAAATCGAGAGATTCACCTATTCCGCTTGTCTTTTTAGGCAGCGGCGAAATAAGATTGCATATAGAGCTGGTAGTTTTTTAGGCTATATTAAGTGCATAGCCGATAGAAAACTCCCTACAGTGTCTAACAATTCTTTCCGCAATACTCTTTCACATTGGCGTGAATGCTGTATGGTTAATCTCCAAGTTAGGGCTAAATAGCAAACCTGTTGAACACATCGTACCCGTCCAACCCCCTCCTTCTAGATTTTTCGATTTCAAGAAATCGAGAGATTCACCTATTCCGCTTGTCTTTTTAGGCAGCGGCAAAATAAGATTGCATATAGAGCTGGTAGTTTTTTAGGCTATATTAAGTGCATAGACGATAGAAAACTCCCTACAGTGTCTAACAATTCTTTCCGCAATACTCTTTCACATTGGCGTGAATGCTGTATGGTTAATCTCCAAGTTAGGGCTAAATAGCAAACCTGTTGAACACATCGTACCCGTCCAACCCCCTCCTTCTAGATTTTTCGATTTCAAGAAATCGAGAGATTCACCTATTCCGCTTGTCTTTTTAGGCAGCGGCGAAATAAGATTGCATATAGAGCTGGTAGTTTTTTAGGCTATATTAAGTGCATAGCCGATAGAAAACTCCCTACAGTGTCTAACAATTCTTTCCGCAATACTCTTTCACATTGGCGTGAATGCTGTATGGTTAATCTCCAAGTTAGGGCTAAATAGCAAACCTGTTGAACACATCGTACCCGTCCAACCCCCTCCTTCTAGATTTTTCGATTTCAAGAAATCGAGAGATTCACCTATTCCGCTTGTCTTTTTAGGCAGCGGCGAAATAAGATTGCATATAGAGCTGGTAGTTTTTTAGGCTATATTAAGTGCATAGCCGATAGAAAACTCCCTACAGTGTCTAACAATTCTTTCCGCAATACTCTTTCACATTGGCGTGAATGCTGTATGGTTAATCTCCAAGTTAGGGCTAAATAGCAAACCTGTTGAACACATCGTACCCGTCCAACCCCCTCCTTCTAGATTTTTCGATTTCAAGAAATCGAGAGATTCACCTATTCCGCTTGTCTTTTTAGGCAGCGGCGAAATAAGATTGCATATAGAGCTGGTAGTTTTTTAGGCTATATTAAGTGCATAGCCGATAGAAAACTCCCTACAGTGTCTAACAATTCTTTCCGCAATACTCTTTCACATTGGCGTGAATGCTGTATGGTTAATCTCCAAGTTAGGGCTAAATAGCAAACCTGTTGAACACATCGTACCCGTCCAACCCCCTCCTTCTAGATTTTTCGATTTCAAGAAATCGAGAGATTCACCTATTCCGCTTGTCTTTTTAGGCAGCGGCGAAATAAGATTGCATATAGAGCTGGTAGTTTTTTAGGCTATATTAAGTGCATAGCCGATAGAAAACTCCCTACAGTGTCTAACAATTCTTTCCGCAATACTCTTTCACATTGGCGTGAATGCTGTATGGTTAATCTCCAAGTTAGGGCTAAATAGCAAACCTGTTGAACACATCGTACCCGTCCAACCCCCTCCTTCTAGATTTTTCGATTTCAAGAAATCGAGAGATTCACCTATTCCGCTTGTCTTTTTAGGCAGCGGCGAAATAAGATTGCATATAGAGCTGGTAGTTTTTTAGGCTATATTAAGTGCATAGCCGATAGAAAACTCCCTACAGTGTCTAACAATTCTTTCCGCAATACTCTTTCACATTGGCGTGAATGCTGTATGGTTAATCTCCAAGTTAGGGCTAAATAGCAAACCTGTTGAACACATCGTACCCGTCCAACCCCCTGCTTCTAGATTTTTCGATTTCAAGAAATCGAGAGATTCACCTATTCCGCTTGTCTTTTTAGGCAGCGGCGAAATAAGATTGCATATAGAGCTGGTAGTTTTTTAGGCCATATTAAGTGCATAGCCGATAGAAAACTCCCTACAGTGTCTAACAATTCTTTCCGCAATACTCTTTCACATTGGCGTGAATGCTGTATGGTTAATCTCCAAGTTAGGGCTAAATAGCAAACCTGTTGAACACATCGTACCCGTCCAACCCCCTCCTTCTAGATTTTTCGATTTCAAGAAATCGAGAGATTCACCTATTCCGCTTGTCTTTTTAGGCAGCGGCGAAATAAGATTGCATATAGAGCTGGTAGTTTTTTAGGCTATATTAAGTGCATAGCCGATAGAAAACTCCCTACAGTGTCTAACAATTCTTTCCGCAATACTCTTTCACATTGGCGTAAATGCTGTATGGTTAATCTCCAAGTTAGGGCTAAATAGCAAACCTGCTGAACACATCGTACCCATCCAACCCCCTCCTTCTAGATTTTTCGATTTCAAGAAATCGAGAGATTCACCTATTCCGCTTGTCTTTTTAGGCAGCGGCGAAATAAGATTGCATATAGAGCTGGTAGTTTTTTAGGCTATATTAAGTGCATAGCCGATAGAAAACTCCCTACAGTGTCTAACAATTCTTTCCGCAATACTCTTTCACATTGGCGTGAATGCTGTATGGTTAATCTCCAAGTTAGGGCTAAATAACAAACCTGTTGAACACATCGTACCCGTCCAACCCCCTGCTTCTAGATTTTTCGATTTCAAGAAATCGAGAGATTCACCTATTCCGCTTGTCTTTTTAGGCAGCGGCAAAATAAGATTGCATATAGAGCTGGTAGTTTTTTAGGCTATATTAAGTGCATAGCCGATAGAAAACTCCCTACAGTGTCTAACAATTCTTTCCGCAATACTCTTTCACATTGGCGTGAATGCTGTATGGTTAATCTCCAAGTTAGGGCTAAATAGCAAACCTGTTGAACACATCGTACCCGTCCAACCCCCTCCTTCTAGATTTTTCGATTTCAAGAAATCGAGAGATTCACCTATTCCGCTTGTCTTTTTAGGCAGCGGCGAAATAAGATTGCATATAGAGCTGGTAGTTTTTTAGGCTATATTAAGTGCATAGCCGATAGAAAACTCCCTACAGTGTCTAACAATTCTTTCCGCAATACTCTTTCACATTGGCGTGAATGCTGTATGGTTAATCTCCAAGTTAGGGCTAAATAGCAAACCTGTTGAACACATCGTACCCGTCCAACCCCCTCCTTCTAGATTTTTCGATTTCAAGAAATCGAGAGATTCACCTATTCCGCTTGTCTTTTAGGCAGCGGCGAAATAAGATTGCATATAGAGCTGGTAGTTTTTTAGGCTATATTAAGTGCATAGACGATAGAAAACTCCCTACAGTGTCTAACAATTCTTTCCGCAATACTCTTTCACATTGGCGTGAATGCTGTATGGTTAATCTCCAAGTTAGGGCTAAATAGCAAACCTGTTGAACACATCGTACCCGTCCAACCCCCTCCTTCTAGATTTTTCGATTTCAAGAAATCGAGAGATTCACCTATTCCGCTTGTCTTTTTAGGCAGCGGCGAAATAAGATTGCATATAGAGCTGGTAGTTTTTTAGGCTATATTAAGTGCATAGCCGATAGAAAACTCCCTACAGTGTCTAACAATTCTTTCCGCAATACTCTTTCACATTGGCGTGAATGCTGTATGGTTAATCTCCAAGTTAGGGCTAAATAGCAAACCTGTTGAACACATCGTACCCGTCCAACCCCCTCCTTCTAGATTTTTCGATTTCAAGAAATCGAGAGATTCACCTATTCCGCTTGTCTTTTTAGGCAGCGGCGAAATAAGATTGCATATAGAGCTGGTAGTTTTTTAGGCTATATTAAGTGCATAGCCGATAGAAAACTCCCTACAGTGTCTAACAATTCTTTCCGCAATACTCTTTCACATTGGCGTGAATGCTGTATGGTTAATCTCCAAGTTAGGGCTAAATAGCAAACCTGTTGAACACATCGTACCCGTCCAACCCCCTCCTAGATTTTTCGATTTCAAGAAATCGAGAGATTCACCTATTCCGCTTGTCTTTTTAGGCAGCGGCGAAATAAGATTGCATATAGAGCTGGTAGTTTTTTAGGCTATATTAAGTGCATAGCCGATAGAAAACTCCCTACAGTGTCTAACAATTCTTTCCGCAATACTCTTTCACATTGGCGTGAATGCTGTATGGTTAATCTCCAAGTTAGGGCTAAATAGCAAACCTGTTGAACACATCGTACCCGTCCAACCCCCTCCTTCTAGATTTTTCGATTTCAAGAAATCGAGAGATTCACCTATTCCGCTTGTCTTTTTAGGCAGCGGCGAAATAAGATTGCATATAGAGCTGGTAGTTTTTTAGGCTATATTAAGTGCATAGCCGATAGAAAACTCCCTACAGTGTCTAACAATTCTTTCCGCAATACTCTTTCACATTGGCGTGAATGCTGTATGGTTAATCTCCAAGTTAGGGCTAAATAGCAAACCTGTTGAACACATCGTACCCGTCCAACCCCCTCCTTCTAGATTTTTCGATTTCAAGAAATCGAGAGATTCACCTATTCCGCTTGTCTTTTTAGGCAGCGGCGAAATAAGATTGCATATAGAGCTGGTAGTTTTTTAGGCTATATTAAGTGCATAGCCGATAGAAAACTCCCTACAGTGTCTAACAATTCTTTCCGCAATACTCTTTCACATTGGCGTGAATGCTGTATGGTTAATCTCCAAGTTAGGGCTAAATAGCAAACCTGTTGAACACATCGTACCCGTCCAACCCCCTCCTTCTAGATTTTTCGATTTCAAGAAATCGAGAGATTCACCTATTCCGCTTGTCTTTTTAGGCAGCGGCGAAATAAGATTGCATATAGAGCTGGTAGTTTTTTAGGCTATATTAAGTGCATAGCCGATAGAAAACTCCCTACAGTGTCTAACAATTCTTTCCGCAATACTCTTTCACATTGGCGTGAATGCTGTATGGTTAATCTCCAAGTTAGGGCTAAATAGCAAACCTGTTGAACACATCGTACCCGTCCAACCCCCTCCTTCTAGATTTTTCGATTTCAAGAAATCGAGAGATTCACCTATTCCGCTTGTCTTTTTAGGCAGCGGCGAAATAAGATTGCATATAGAGCTGGTAGTTTTTTAGGCCATATTAAGTGCATAGCCGATAGAAAACTCCCTACAGTGTCTAACAATTCTTTCCGCAATACTCTTTCACATTGGCGTGAATGCTGTATGGTTAATCTCCAAGTTAGGGCTAAATAGCAAACCTGTTGAACACATCGTACCCGTCCAACCCCCTCCTTCTAGATTTTTCGATTTCAAGAAATCGAGAGATTCACCTATTCCGCTTGTCTTTTTAGGCAGCGGCGAAATAAGATTGCATATAGAGCTGGTAGTTTTTTAGGCTATATTAAGTGCATAGCCGATAGAAAACTCCCTACAGTGTCTAACAATTCTTTCCGCAATACTCTTTCACATTGGCGTGAATGCTGTATGGTTAATCTCCAAGTTAGGGCTAAATAGCAAACCTGTTGAACACATCGTACCCGTCCAACCCCCTCCTTCTAGATTTTTCGATTTCAAGAAATCGAGAGATTCACCTATTCCGCTTGTCTTTTTAGGCAGCGGCGAAATAAGATTGCATATAGAGCTGGTAGTTTTTTAGGCTATATTAAGTGCATAGCCGATAGAAAACTCCCTACAGTGTCTAACAATTCTTTCCGCAATACTCTTTCACATTGGCGTGAATGCTGTATGGTTAATCTCCAAGTTAGGGCTAAATAGCAAACCTGTTGAACACATCGTACCCGTCCAACCCCCTCCTTCTAGATTTTTCGATTTCAAGAAATCGAGAGATTCACCTATTCCGCTTGTCTTTTTAGGCAGCGGCGAAATAAGATTGCATATAGAGCTGGTAGTTTTTTAGGCTATATTAAGTGCATAGCCGATAGAAAACTCCCTACAGTGTCTAACAATTCTTCCCGCAATACTCTTTCACATTGGCGTGAATGCTGTATGGTTAATCTCCAAGTTAGGGCTAAATAGCAAACCTGTTGAACACATCGTACCCGTCCAACCCCCTCCTTCTAGATTTTTCGATTTCAAGAAATCGAGAGATTCACCTATTCCGCTTGTCTTTTTAGGCAGCGGCGAAATAAGATTGCATATAGAGCTGGTAGTTTTTTTAGGCCATATTAAGTGCATAGCCGATAGAAAACTCCCTACAGTGTCTAACAATTCTTTCCGCAATACTCTTTCACATTGGCGTGAATGCTGTATGGTTAATCTCCAAGTTAGGGCTAAATAGCAAACCTGTTGAACACATCGTACCCGTCCAACCCCCTCCTTCTAGATTTTTCGATTTCAAGAAATCGAGAGATTCACCTATTCCGCTTGTCTTTTTAGGCAGCGGCGAAATAAGATTGCATATAGAGCTGGTAGTTTTTTAGGCTATATTAAGTGCATAGCCGATAGAAAACTCCCTACAGTGTCTAACAATTCTTTCCGCAATACTCTTTCACATTGGCGTGAATGCTGTATGGTTAATCTCCAAGTTAGGGCTAAATAGCAAACCTGTTGAACACATCGTACCCGTCCAACCCCCTCCTTCTAGATTTTTCGATTTCAAGAAATCGAGAGATTCACCTATTCCGCTTGTCTTTTTAGGCAGCGGCGAAATAAGATTGCATATAGAGCTGGTAGTTTTTTAGGCTATATTAAGTGCATAGCCGATAGAAAACTCCCTACAGTGTCTAACAATTCTTTCCGCAATACTCTTTCACATTGGCGTGAATGCTGTATGGTTAATCTCCAAGTTAGGGCTAAATAGCAAACCTGTTGAACACATCGTACCCGTCCAACCCCCTCCTTCTAGATTTTTCGATTTCAAGAAATCGAGAGATTCACCTATTCCGCTTGTCTTTTTAGGCAGCGGCGAAATAAGATTGCATATAGAGCTGGTAGTTTTTTAGGCTATATTAAGTGCATAGCCGATAGAAAACTCCCTACAGTGTCTAACAATTCTTTCCGCAATACTCTTTCACATTGGCGTGAATGCTGTATGGTTAATCTCCAAGTTAGGGCTAAATAGCAAACCTGTTGAACACATCGTACCCGTCCAACCCCCTCCTTCTAGATTTTTCGATTTCAAGAAATCGAGAGATTCACCTATTCCGCTTGTCTTTTTAGGCAGCGGCGAAATAAGATTGCATATAGAGCTGGTAGTTTTTTAGGCTATATTAAGTGCATAGCCGATAGAAAACTCCCTACAGTGTCTAACAATTCTTTCCGCAATACTCTTTCACATTGGCGTGAATGCTGTATGGTTAATCTCCAAGTTAGGGCTAAATAGCAAACCTGTTGAACACATCGTACCCGTCCAACCCCCTCCTTCTAGATTTTTCGATTTCAAGAAATCGAGAGATTCACCTATTCCGCTTGTCTTTTTAGGCAGCGGCGAAATAAGATTGCATATAGAGCTGGTAGTTTTTTAGGCTATATTAAGTGCATAGCCGATAGAAAACTCCCTACAGTGTCTAACAATTCTTTCCGCAATACTCTTTCACATTGGCGTGAATGCTGTATGGTTAATCTCCAAGTTAGGGCTAAATAGCAAACCTGTTGAACACATCGTACCCGTCCAACCCCCCTCCTTCTAGATTTTTCGATTTCAAGAAATCGAGAGATTCACCTATTCCGCTTGTCTTTTTAGGCAGCGGCGAAATAAGATTGCATATAGAGCTGGTAGTTTTTTAGGCTATATTAAGTGCATAGCCGATAGAAAACTCCCTACAGTGTCTAACAATTCTTTCCGCAATACTCTTTCACATTGGCGTAAATGCTGTATGGTTAATCTCCAAGTTAGGGCTAAATAGCAAACCTGCTGAACACATCGTACCCGTCCAACCCCCTCCTTCTAGATTTTTCGATTTCAAGAAATCGAGAGATTCACCTATTCCGCTTGTCTTTTTAGGCAGCGGCGAAATAAGATTGCATATAGAGCTGGTAGTTTTTTAGGCTATATTAAGTGCATAGCCGATAGAAAACTCCCTACAGTGTCTAACAATTCTTTCCGCAATACTCTTTCACATTGGCGTGAATGCTGTATGGTTAATCTCCAAGTTAGGGCTAAATAACAAACCTGTTGAACACATCGTACCCGTCCAACCCCCTCCTTCTAGATTTTTCGATTTCAAGAAATCGAGAGATTCACCTATTCCGCTTGTCTTTTTAGGCAGCGGCGAAATAAGATTGCATATAGAGCTGGTAGTTTTTTAGGCTATATTAAGTGCATAGCCGATAGAAAACTCCCTACAGTGTCTAACAATTCTTTCCGCAATACTCTTTCACATTGGCGTGAATGCTGTATGGTTAATCTCCAAGTTAGGGCTAAATAGCAAACCTGTTGAACACATCGTACCCGTCCAACCCCCTCCTTCTAGATTTTTCGATTTCAAGAAATCGAGAGATTCACCTATTCCGCTTGTCTTTTTAGGCAGCGGCGAAATAAGATTGCATATAGAGCTGGTAGTTTTTTAGGCTATATTAAGTGCATAGCCGATAGAAAACTCCCTACAGTGTCTAACAATTCTTTCCGCAATACTCTTTCACATTGGCGTGAATGCTGTATGGTTAATCTCCAAGTTAGGGCTAAATAGCAAACCTGTTGAACACATCGTACCCGTCCAACCCCCTCCTTCTAGATTTTTCGATTTCAAGAAATCGAGAGATTCACCTATTCCGCTTGTCTTTTTAGGCAGCGGCGAAATAAGATTGCATATAGAGCTGGTAGTTTTTTAGGCTATATTAAGTGCATAGCCGATAGAAAACTCCCTACAGTGTCTAACAATTCTTTCCGCAATACTCTTTCACATTGGCGTGAATGCTGTATGGTTAATCTCCAAGTTAGGGCTAAATAGCAAACCTGTTGAACACATCGTACCCGTCCAACCCCCTCCTTCTAGATTTTTCGATTTCAAGAAATCGAGAGATTCACCTATTCCGCTTGTCTTTTTAGGCAGCGGCGAAATAAGATTGCATATAGAGCTGGTAGTTTTTTAGGCTATATTAAGTGCATAGCCGATAGAAAACTCCCTACAGTGTCTAACAATTCTTTCCGCAATACTCTTTCACATTGGCGTGAATGCTGTATGGTTAATCTCCAAGTTAGGGCTAAATAGCAAACCTGTTGAACACATCGTACCCGTCCAACCCCCTCCTTCTAGATTTTTCGATTTCAAGAAATCGAGAGATTCACCTATTCCGCTTGTCTTTTTAGGCAGCGGCGAAATAAGATTGCATATAGAGCTGGTAGTTTTTTAGGCTATATTAAGTGCATAGCCGATAGAAAACTCCCTACAGTGTCTAACAATTCTTTCCGCAATACTCTTTCACATTGGCGTGAATGCTGTATGGTTAATCTCCAAGTTAGGGCTAAATAGCAAACCTGTTGAACACATCGTACCCGTCCAACCCCCTCCTTCTAGATTTTTCGATTTCAAGAAATCGAGAGATTCACCTATTCCGCTTGTCTTTTTAGGCAGCGGCAAAATAAGATTGCATATAGAGCTGGTAGTTTTTTAGGCTATATTAAGTGCATAGACGATAGAAAACTCCCTACAGTGTCTAACAATTCTTTCCGCAATACTCTTTCACATTGGCGTGAATGCTGTATGGTTAATCTCCAAGTTAGGGCTAAATAGCAAACCTGTTGAACACATCGTACCCGTCCAACCCCCTCCTTCTAGATTTTTCGATTTCAAGAAATCGAGAGATTCACCTATTCCGCTTGTCTTTTTAGGCAGCGGCGAAATAAGATTGCATATAGAGCTGGTAGTTTTTTAGGCTATATTAAGTGCATAGCCGATAGAAAACTCCCTACAGTGTCTAACAATTCTTTCCGCAATACTCTTTCACATTGGCGTGAATGCTGTATGGTTAATCTCCAAGTTAGGGCTAAATAGCAAACCTGTTGAACACATCGTACCCGTCCAACCCCCTCCTTCTAGATTTTTCGATTTCAAGAAATCGAGAGATTCACCTATTCCGCTTGTCTTTTTAGGCAGCGGCGAAATAAGATTGCATATAGAGCTGGTAGTTTTTTAGGCTATATTAAGTGCATAGCCGATAGAAAACTCCCTACAGTGTCTAACAATTCTTTCCGCAATACTCTTTCACATTGGCGTGAATGCTGTATGGTTAATCTCCAAGTTAGGGCTAAATAGCAAACCTGTTGAACACATCGTACCCGTCCAACCCCCTCCTTCTAGATTTTTCGATTTCAAGAAATCGAGAGATTCACCTATTCCGCTTGTCTTTTTAGGCAGCGGCGAAATAAGATTGCATATAGAGCTGGTAGTTTTTTAGGCTATATTAAGTGCATAGCCGATAGAAAACTCCCTACAGTGTCTAACAATTCTTTCCGCAATACTCTTTCACATTGGCGTGAATGCTGTATGGTTAATCTCCAAGTTAGGGCTAAATAGCAAACCTGTTGAACACATCGTACCCGTCCAACCCCCTCCTTCTAGATTTTTCGATTTCAAGAAATCGAGAGATTCACCTATTCCGCTTGTCTTTTTAGGCAGCGGCGAAATAAGATTGCATATAGAGCTGGTAGTTTTTTAGGCTATATTAAGTGCATAGCCGATAGAAAACTCCCTACAGTGTCTAACAATTCTTTCCGCAATACTCTTTCACATTGGCGTGAATGCTGTATGGTTAATCTCCAAGTTAGGGCTAAATAGCAAACCTGTTGAACACATCGTACCCGTCCAACCCCCTCCTTCTAGATTTTTCGATTTCAAGAAATCGAGAGATTCACCTATTCCGCTTGTCTTTTTAGGCAGCGGCGAAATAAGATTGCATATAGAGCTGGTAGTTTTTTAGGCTATATTAAGTGCATAGCCGATAGAAAACTCCCTACAGTGTCTAACAATTCTTTCCGCAATACTCTTTCACATTGGCGTGAATGCTGTATGGTTAATCTCCAAGTTAGGGCTAAATAGCAAACCTGTTGAACAGATCGCGTATACTTAATAATAACCACATGTGCATATGTGACACCATAGATTGTGGCGAACGTTTTCGTAGCAGCCATCCCAAACTTTCAGCGTTTGTACCTGAAGCTCGCCCGAACTCGGTCATATTATTAGAAAGTCCCGAAACCAGGCATGGGCCTCGAGGCAGCCGCCCCTCTCTCTCAACCCACACCCCGAACATGCACATACCCTCTCCTGACATTCAACATGATAGAATGGGAAATTGGTGTCGCTCTCTGTGTGAAAAGATGCGGTAACTATTTGTGAAGAATGAGTGAAAAATTTATGGAAATCGGCCAAGAATTGGCCTAGATATAGCGTTTTAATGAGTGGAGGTAATTATT
This sequence comes from Pictodentalium vernedei, assembly GCA_031216915.1. Taxonomy (NCBI): domain Eukaryota; kingdom Metazoa; phylum Mollusca; class Scaphopoda; order Dentaliida; family Dentaliidae; genus Pictodentalium; species Pictodentalium vernedei. The sequence goes on along the minus strand of CM062290.1, from coordinate 230,963,667 downwards.
TGAATTTGGTCCTGTTCTAGCCGGTGCGACCTGACGCTGGGTATATGTCTGGGGTTGTGGCACTGTTCCCCCTCTGGGGTAGTTCTGCTTGAAATCGTGGATTCTCAGTTTCTGGTGGAGAGACGGTGGTGACTGAAAGATGCATTGTGTACACTGGCGCCAAATGGACCTCGCCAAACTGGTAACAGTTAGATATTTGTCAGAAATGAAAAGTGGACAGTAATCGCGCATGGGTTAATGGCGAATAGGCGGTAATATGGCTAATTTGACATAAAAATTGAGCAGACAGCAGTGTCGCTCCTACGTCCACTGTGTCCAGACCACCGAAGGCAGCCACACGAAATGTTCAGATGTTGTTCTACTTTCCCTGCTTGACAGGTAAGTATCTTTATCGAGTGGCGTGACTGCCTGGGGACAACGTGAAACCGAGCGGACAATTCGTCCCTACTCTATTCCAAATGCAATGACGTTTCCATTCACTATTTACCTGTCACCAGTCGAGTTTGACTTTATTTCTGTCTATTTGATGAACTGTTCAGCTTTAAATATTAGCACATTTATATGGGACAGAAAGTTTGTATGGTTAATGCCGAATTCAAGGCAGGCGGTGGGTCGAGTGGGCAGGCGTTAGGGCATGCATGCAAGTAGACAGGCAGTCCTGTATAACAACTCTTCCGACCGTACTCTTTTACTCTAGCATGACTGGTGTATGGTTAAAATCGAAGTAAGGGTGGGCTTGCTCTCAGGCAGTTTGGTAGGCAGAAAAACAGAAGGCATTCCGTATTCCATTCATAATTGCTGGAAATCCATATCTACTTCTTTGAAACCACGCGTGAGGGTTAAGTTAGAAATCAACAATGCCAGCTCATTTTTACGAATTCAGTTTCAATAAAAATCAGTAAATGAAGGTTAAAGAATATTTTGAAAATTACAGTTTTTCACACAGTACTCTCAAATAGCTTTTGAATATGAACAGGTTGCAAAGAATATTTTGAAAATTACAGTTTTCACACAGTACCCTCAAATAGCTGTGATTACGAAAGGGTTACACAAGTCACAGTGATATTCAAATCATTTGTATAAGTGATAAAATGAAAACAGTTGTCTGGAGAATGAATACTGGTCAGCTATAAAGGATAGCATAAATAAATAAAGCATCTCAGTTTCCAAAGATCATCAATCACAACTTGACAGAGTTTCTGGTGCATAGAAAACATTCAGCGCTGAATCAATTAGGATATGGAGTAAATTGTCACTTGAACTGAAAATGTTTTTTTTTTGGGGATGGGACCTATCTTTATGATGCTAGAATGGGCATAGGGTTAAACTTTACAACAAATCTTACAACAGAAAATATGCTCAGTAGGCAATTGTGAATACGCACATGCAAATCATTTTCGATATTCCGTTCCAAAGAGGAAGACAAGTGAATGCGCGCAATCAGGCAGCGGGTACGGGCAGCCAGTAGGCAGGTAGGCAAGGCAGGCAGGCAGGCGCAGGCAGGCTCAGACCGAGGCATACAGGGCGCACAGGCAGGCGGGCAACTGTACTCTTTCACACAGGCATGGCTGTTGAATGGTGAATATCGAAGTCAGGACGGGCTTGATGTTAGGCAGGTAGATAGGTAGACAGACTGCGCGCAGTCATCTAGTGCAGACAGGCAGGCACAGACAGGCAGGCAGGCACAAGCAGGCACGCAGGCAGGCACGCAGTTAGGCACGCAGGCGCGCAGGCAGACTCGGGCAAGTGCAGACAGGCGCAGGCAGGCTCGCGGGCAGTTCTAACAACTCTTCCGACTGTACTCTTTCACACAGGCGTGACTGTGAATAGTTAAAATCGAAGTCAGGGCTGGCTTGATGTCAGGCAGGTAGATAAACAGACAGACTGTGTTCAGGCGCAGGCAGGGAGGCGCTGGTAAGCGCAGACAGGCACACAGGCACACAGGCAGGCTCAGGCAGGCATGCCAGCAGGTGCGCATGCAGGCAGGTAGGCAGGCACAGGCAGTCGGGAAGGCAGGCGCAGGCAAGCGCGCAGAAAGGCTGGCGCGCGGGCATTTCTAACAACTCTTCCAACTCTTCTCTTTCTCACAGGCATGACTGTTGAATGGTTAAGGACGGGCTTGCTGTCAGACAGGTAGGTAGACTGACAGACTGCATTTCATAATATTCCAGCCATAATTGCTGAAAATCCATGTCTACTTCTCTGCAACCACGTGCATAGGGTTAAGTTAGAAATCAACAGCATCATAGCAATACTGCTTAGGACATAGTGTCTCCACACATATATCTATTCTGTTGCAATGAAAAAATCAGTAACAAAGGGTTAACACACTGTTCTCTTTCACACTGGCATGACTGTTGTATGGTTATTTTCGAAGTCAGGGTAGACAGGCATTTCTGACAACTCTTCCGACTCTACCCTTTCACACAGACATGACTGGTGAATGGTTAAAATCGAAGTCAGGACGTACTTTCTGTTAGTCAGGTAGGTAGGCCTACACACTCATAGACTTTCATATTATTCCAGCCATAATTGCTGGAAATCCATATCTACTTCTCCGTAACCGTGCATGCAGGGTTAAGTTAGAAATCAACTGCATTATAGCAATATTGCTTTGCTCACATTTATGAATTCTGTTACAATAAAAACCATAAAAGAGGGTTAATGGATATTTTGAAAAGTGCAGTGCTCTATCAAATAAGAGAAAACAGCATCTGGAGAATGCTGGTCAGCTACTAATGATATTGTACAAATAAATAAAATGTTAATCACAGCTTGACAGTTACTGATAACAGCAAGCTTGAGAAATTTTAACTGGCATTAGCAAAGTAAACCACTTTTATAAAGAATTTGAGGGTAGTCCAATTCAAGGCCTGAAAACTGTATGAAGATTAAAACGTTGAATAAAACATATAACAGCAAAATTGTTCTAGGATGTACGCTCTATCTTTTCATGGAAAAAACTTTGAGAAAATATGAGTCCAGTGCTGAGAAATCGCATGTGAAAGTTGGCGAAAACAACAATTATTCCGACAGTACCCTTATGGGAACTCCCAAATCTGGCAAGGGTTAAACTTTTAATAATAACATATAAAACAAAAGTTGTCATACTTTGACTGCTGCATGCAGCCATAGAAAACATTCAGTGCTCAATCAATTAGATATGGAGTAAATTGACACTTAAAGTTACCAAATTCTAAAAAATTGAAGTTTTCTTGGATGGTACCTACTTTTAGGCAACCAGAATGGGCATAGGGGTAAACTTTACAACCAAACTTACTACAGCAAATATGATCAGTAGGCAATTGTGAATGCGGACATGTAAATTATTTTTCGATATTCCATTCCAAAGTGGAAGAAAACTGAACTCAAAATTAGCGAATTTTAGTTAGACTTTTAGGGTCCTCTGATTCAAGGCCCGAAAACTGGGTGAAAGCAAAAACTATGAATAAAACATATAACAGCAAAATTGTTCTTGGATGAATGCCCAATCTTCTCACTGGACGTGATTTGAGAAAATGCGGTTGCATTGCTGAGAAATCGCATGTGAATGTTGGCAATTTTCGCCCAAAATGCATTTTCGGTTGACGTTTGTGGCAAAACAGGGTCAACGTGGGTAATACTGCCTATGCAGACAGATGCAGGTGCACATGCTTCAAAAACTAGGAATGTTTCGGCCCAATCGCCCAGAGCATTTTTGAGAATTGGGGCAAAACGTGACATTTTGGCTACATTTTGTACGATTTTGGCAGAAAACGAAAAACTTCAGAAATGCCATGACCCAGGTGATAAACTTCGCCTTATGCTCTACAGATGTGCCGAATTTCAACAAAATCGTACAGACCGTTTTCGCGTAATCCGTCAGACAAGATTTGGTGAAAGAAAAAAAAAAAAAAAAATAAAAAAAAAAAAAAGAAAAATAGCAATAATAATAGATCCACCTATTAGAAATAGGTGAATCTAATTAATAACCTGAGTTGTAATATACAGTTTGATCCATGCTACATGAAAGGCTGTTTTGAAAACAAAACAAGAGAAAGCCAAAGCCATATTGTTTACAACAATGGGGACACATTATGTACATCAGGGCGGTCAGTTTAAATATAGATTTTTAATTTATGAAATGTGCCCATGTGTTTTTATCAATGCATTGTAGAATTCAGTAACCCCTCCCCCCACTTCTACACTCTACAGGCAGCAGATCACGAACAAGTGACAATGATTCATGATTTTTTTTTTTTGGTAAATGCAGTACCACTATGGCATTAGCACTACGGGTGCTGGTCAAAACGTCCCCGAACCAAAACGTCCTCAAGACTGCCAAGAGTTGGTCAAAACGTCCCCAACAATTGCCAGTTGGTCAAAACGTCCCCAAGAGTTGGTCAAAACGTCCCCAACAATTGGTCAATTCACTACCAGTGAAAATACAAATACGCTGCATGATACCACAAGGAAATTTGCACCGGATTTTCCATCACTGATGCTTTTTGAAAGAATCAATGATGATAAAATGTGAGGAAATTCTTTGTGACTATCTTGCAACGTATTGGCCTGTACAGATAGGCCTGCCTGTCTGACCCCCCTCCCCACCCCCCGCCAATTTTTTTCTTCTCTGGCAATAACAGCCAGGTTCAGTGTCGATACGTCAATAACTGGGAAATGGATTGTGCAGATAGTTCTCCGGTGCCAACAGTGTTGGCTGCGAACTGCCCCCTGTTAATCTTGCACTTGGAGAAAGTGAATGCAACAGAATTCACTGAGAAGCGGTCCACCAATGCATGTACATGTAAATGCTCACACCTGAATGGATTATTTTGTTTGTTTTTTTTCACAATCGGTGGGAGTTTTGAATACTGAGGGCACCTTCTCTTGCGTGAGTAATACAAAACACAGTTCAAATACTTTTTAATAAACACAATTCAAAATGGAAATGTAATGACTGAACGAACATGTTTCAGGTTAAAACAAATTGACCACGTGCGTTGTTTACCTCATTTGTTAACATTGATGTTTTGTTGATATTTCGTGCTGATTTTGTTGGTGTTTTTCTACTGAAATGTATTTTCGAATGATTGATGATTCCGATGGAAAAAATGAATAAAACAAACACAAAACTTTATGTCAAGTTTTCATTTTACGTTGTCTCATTCGTGGATAAGCCCACCCCCATTTGTTTCACATGCCTGGGCTCAGTGACGGGTCCGTTTGGAAATGATATTGAATTTGATACATCATCACAGATGTAAGTTACTTTGAGATCCACCCGGGACGCGTGTCAAGTCATGCTGACTGCTGAACAACCCCATGTCTCGTTAGTCCTGTCTGAATGTCATCATATTTATACACAAGCTTGTGTCGCCACAAAAACTAATATCGGTATCGGTCCGATATTGAATTGAAATATCAGATATCGGCAATACCGATAACACCCATATCGGCTCATCACTATTCTGCTCAGGCTGTTGTTTATCCTAGCCATTAGACTTCTTACAAGGTCAGTTCCAGTTCTGTGCTGTTACTGCCCTTTTCTGTCTGTGCGTCGCACAGAGCTGTACGCCCCATCTCTCATTGTCTTTTACTAGTGTTTGTCAAGCTATGGTTGATAGGCTTGTGGACTTCTTCCTCTATCCACGATTCCAGTGCACTTGCGTTATGTGGGGGTTGGTTATGTGATTCCCACCATCCTATTGTCTATTCAGCATGTAGTAAACAATTGTAGGTAGGTTGATAAGAAATTTAAATTTTATAGTAAATTTCCTTTCTCATTATACCTACCACAATTGTTTACATGGAGGCCCTCCCGTCTTCTTATTCGGATAAGAATCCTTCCTCCCCGTTTATCACATAACTCCAACGTTGGCAGATTCAAAAAAAATGAGTCATTAGCTACGTGTCAGTGTCTGTGCACTGGCAACGGAAGTTGTGGATTTGTACTAGGAGAATAGCGTCCCCTACTGGGTCTGCACCGGTAGCACTTGACCCAGTTTTGGCTTATTTTTTCTTGGTGCTTTCGCACCACTTTTCTTTCCCAAATTGCTTGGGAAAGATCAAAATAGAGAGTATATTTTCCGAGTTAGGGACTTCCACTGTAGTGCAAGCATGTAGTAAACAATTGTGGTAGGTATAATAAGAAAGGAAATTTACTATAAAATTTAAATTTCTTATTATACCTACCACTATTGTTTACATGGAGGCCTTCCTGTCTGAAGAATGATTCATTAGTTACTGACTGTGCACTGGTACCAGAAAGCCGTGGATCTGTACTAGGAGAAGAGCGTCCCCTACTGTGTGTGTGCCGGTAGCACTCGACCCAGTTTTGGCTTATATTTAGGGCTGCAACGATTCATCATGATTTCAATGCATCGCAATACATTTGTACACGATACGCATATCATATCGTTTCATGTGTATCACGATACAAACGATACACTTCCAGAAGGTTGGCATGATGTAGTCAGAAGTTGCATTTTCAGGCCCAACAAGTCTATTTTGTGCTTTTCCAGTTTATAATTCCACCACAGGAGTCTGAAATTCTATTAGTATAGCAAAATTCACTTTCAACGTGATATTTACGTTCCCAGCATAATCCCCTTCTGAAGGGGATTACGTTCGGAACGTAAATATCACGTTGAAAGTGAATTATAGCTATACTGATTGAATTTCTATCAGTATAGCAAAAATTCACTTTCAACGTGTTATTTACGTTCCCAAAGTAATCCCCTTCTGAAGGGGATTACGTTGGGAACGTAAATATCACGTTGAAAGTGAATTATAGCTATACTGATAGAATTTCAGACTCCTGTGATTCCCCTTGTTCATTTGTATTTCAGTAAAATGTTAACTCCGTCTAAATTATAAGCATAGTTTGAGGCAACAGACCTCTCACCTCTGAGTTGAACCCAGACTCCCAGAGGTCCATTGGCTGAAACTTGCTTGTTTTTCTTAAGCACTAAAAAGGAAATTGGATGTTACTGGTCAAATGAAAGTTGGACTCTGTGCAGTTTGGGGGCCTTTTATTACTGATAATTCACTCTCAATGTACTGCATGTAATGTATCGTGAAAAAATCATATCGTGAAAAAAAATTGTGATACATATTATTGTATCGTGAGTGAGACGTATTGTTGCAGCCCTAGTGCTTTTGCACCACTTTTCTTTCCCAAATCCCTTGGGAAAGATCAAAATAGAGAGTATATTTTCCGAGTTAGGGACTTCCACTGTAGTGCAAGCCTGTAGAAAACAATTGTAGTAGGTATAATAGAAAGGAAATTAACTATAAAATTTAGATTTCTACAGCTTTTATAACATTGCTGGGATTATCCGATGTCACTGCAACCATTTTGTCATCAGGTAGATCCCACCATTCTAGAACATTCTTCGGCCTTTCGGCAATATTTTCACCACTGTGGTCTCCGGGCATGTATACTAGTGTTTCAAGAAATTTTGATAAGAGGGCCCAGTTTTGATCGATGTAATGAACAGTTACACTCAGATATGGCTTTGATGCAACACTTGTCCACAGGTCCGTTCTTGTTAGAGCGTAAAATTCAAGTGAATTCATGGAAACTTTTAGTTTATCTCTGGTTTCATTGTAGAGTTTTGGGATGGTGACATCAAAGAAAAAAGTTTCGACCCGTGAACTCGTAGCGAGGGTCAAATGTTTTCAACACTGCGATGAAACCTGGCTTTTGCACTGTGTAAATTGGCACCATTTCCTTCACAATGAAATTTGTGACAGAATCAGTTAGCTCCGCCCATCTTTTACTCGACCTTTCGTACAATGAAGATTTTAGAAAGCATATACTTACGGATTGCTGTTCTGAGTTTTATTGACCTTGAGACAAACTTATTATGTCTCCCCTTCACCGAAGGGAGACCTATTGTTTTACTATGAATTCTCCTTCTTATCGTTGTTGTTGTTCTCATACAACCGTGTCCGGGCCAGAACATTTTTATCTTTTGGCCTAGGCTTATGATATTTAGCATGTGGGTGTATCACCATGAGATGATGTGTCGCGTACCATCATATGACATTGACCTTTGACCTCAAGGTCAACTTACTGATTTTTTGGCAAGTAAGCTTGTCCGGGCAAGAACTTACTTACCTTTTCACCTTAGGCATGTGGGTATATCACCATGAGACGATGTGTTACTTACTATCATGAACCACATATGACCTTGACCTTTGACCTCAAGGTCAAATTATTGATTTTTTAAAAATCTTTTTTAACCTATGCTTATGATATTTGGCATGTGGGTGTATCAGCATGAGACGATGTACCATCATGACCCACATTTGACATTGACTTTGACCCCAAGGTCAAATTACTGATTTTTTGGCAAGTTAGCTTGTTGGGGCAAGAACGTTTTTTTTTATCTTTTCACCTAGGCTTATGATATTTGCATTGTGGTTGTATCAACATAAGACAACATTGTATCATGTACTGTTGTGATGACAGATGTCCTTGATATTTGACATCAAAGTCAAATTTTTGAATTGTTCAGCTAGGTTCATGATATTTGGCATATGAATACAACAGCGTGGCTGATGTGTCATATTCTATCTTGAACTTCCATGATCTTGACATTTGACCTTTAGTTTGATCTTTGTTAGTCGTAAGTTGGAAGTATGGAACTAATCGGAGGGGAGACATGCGTTTTAGTTCACTAAAACAGTTCCCTCTGGTTTCCTCCAATTTTTTCTCTTTCTTTAAATTTAAGATTGTATTTTCGAAAATTCTACTGGGATGATGCAGCTTCAGATGTGTAAAGAGATTTGAAATGTTCCCGTTTCGGGCTGTGAGTGAGCAGATTCTTGCATTTTGTGCCCATCGTCATGTCATTATCGTTAATCCCCTCAGGGTTTCCGCTATACCAGCACAGCAGCCGTCAACCGGTCACATTCCCCCACCAGGGAACCTTCCAGACATTAATCAACATGTTAAAATTCATCCTGACCTGCCTGTTCCCTGAGAAATAATTGATTCACTGTCACAAATTGTAGAAGCACCATTTTCCAGACTTCTTTTGGTGACTTCCATACACAAAATTCATAGGAAGGTGACTGTGCTCTGATGACGCATTTGTTCCATGAGTCTTGCGTAACTCCATCAACCCCCAATGAAAAGCTAGACAAACTGTAAACAATAACCTCATTGAATTTTGAATGCATCATGTGACAAAACAGTGCGATTTGTTTTGTCAGTATGTGTACTACGTAATGCGAGTTGTAAAACTTCATTCAGTAAATATCATTATGTGACGTTTTGTTTTCTGACCAATCTTGTTACTCCCAACATTTACCCAAAACCAGCATGTGTTGAAAATGCATGAACTTCTGGAGATATACTCTCGTTGTCAGCGTTAATTGAAATGACACAACTGTTTGCAGGTATAATGTTCACACCTCTTTTGTGTGTTTTAATCGGTGTAATGGAATCTCGAATCTATTTTCTTAAAAATTACAGAAGCGTGAAAAAAAGAACTTCTTGTTTTGCAATTTAGAAGCGCGAAAATGCATAAGTGTGACAGCGCTTCTCAAATTGACAGCACTGAAATTTATTGTGTAAATTAGGCTTGGGACGATATCCTGGTACACTGATACGTACAGATACAGCAACTCACGATACAGGTACCGGTGCAGACGTCCAAATTTCGTCGTATCGCAATACCTCAATATAGGCCGGTCACCAATCTTAAAACTCAACTAATTCACCCTCCGTACATTCAACACATCAAATTTTAGGCTTGGGTGATTTGGCCAACATTTTGGAATACCGGAATATTATTAAATCAGGGTATTTTTTGTTTGGGTTCGCATTGCTGTTTGCGAAGCAAGATCTCCCAGTTGTGATTTAATCACGGTATTCACTGAAAGTGCGCTCGCTAGAGCTGGGTCGGTGTCGGTGTCACCGACCGGTTTTTATGTAAAGTAAAAAAAACGAACACCGAACCATGTTAAAAAATAAAACCGGTGTTTTCAAACTGACTTTGATTGAGAAAAACGCGCCTGTGTCCCAGTGAACTTTTATCACATTCAGTTTGTCGGTACGCGAAATGGCTGACACGACTAAAAAAAGTTCGTGGGGCTTGCATTTCGAGCAGTTAGAGTCTGACAGAGATAGGGTTTAAGTGTCTCCCATGTAGTAAAACCATCTCTGCTGCTGGAGGAAACACTTCGAATTTGAAGGAACATTTGAAAGCCAAGTTAACGTACCAGTCTATTTGCCGAATCAATCCAGTCTCTCAGAAACTCTTCTGTGTTAGAGGTAATATAATGCCGAGATTTGCCCCAAAATACCCCCAAAATCATCACCAATGCTTGGAAACAATGTTGCTCATTAGTCGTTATATCCCGTATTCTGTTCAGTGTCTACCGTCAGTACCCTGTTGGAATCATTGGCTTTTTCACTTGCAGGAACTACAACCTGTTTGGCCCGTAAAGGGGTGTATTGAGTAAGTAGTATCTGCTGTTGTGTTTCTTTATACTTTTTAAACAAAAACCCACATGTCAGTTTGAATAAATTCACGAACGAGACATAGTTCACCTTTATTTCTTTTTGCAGTGCGAACACCGAACACCGAAACCACGGTTCTACGCCCCGAAAAACACCAAAACTGACACCGTCTGTAAAGTTCACCATCGACCCAGCTCTAGCGCTTGCATGGTGCGATTAAATATTTTATGCGCTCTTCCAACATTCCACTTCAACAGGGTTCGTACGCTAGTCTGGAATCCTGGAAAGTCATGGAATTTTGAAAATGCTGTTTCCAGGCCTGGAAAGTTTTGGAAAATGGCACCTTTTTCAGCCCACTATGGAAAAGTTTTGGAGAAATTTGATTTGTCGAATTGGTAGTCTGGAAAAGTCATGGAATTCCATGGCAGGTTTTGAATTACCCTTGAATTTTCTGATGCAAAACATTCCCGTGATGAAATGCGTAGTAAACATTGCGGCAGCCCGAGTCTCGAAACTAAGTCAAATGTTAGTTTCTGAATTCTCTTTTTGCATCTTCAAATCTCCCTCCCCACAACCTTCCCCCGGCCTGTAATGAAATTTATTGTATGTGCAGACAGTCTATAGTGTAGACTGCCTTTACATACAAGATGAGACGGTGTCAGAGTCGACGCAACTGACTGTGTATTGTTGGGTCCGAATGAGATCTACAAAATTGTTTCCAGCATTCAAGAATGCCTTGGTTTGTCGCATTTCGATAAACGAATGAAAAACATCGTATGCTTTTATTGAAAATAAAGTACTTACTGTGAGTCTCCGAAAATATTATAAATCGGAACTTCTACAAGAAGATTTGGAAATAAAAGCTCCCCAAGCTGCTCAACAGATAAATAAAATCCATAAAAAATTCCGGAAAGTGAATCCTTTTTCAAGAGACTGACTGGAAAGTCAGCGTAGCACTTTATTGTTTACAAGATGCAATCTCGATTTCCGAACTCAGCTTGGGCCTACATTGTACACTGAATCAAATGACAAGAAAGAAATGTTGTGGCTGGCCGCTGAGACGACAGTTGGCACGTATCACTCAAGTTTCTGTACATTGGTGATGGGTTCCTAAAATCTTGAATAATAAAATAGTTGTTTTCTTTGTTTCAGATCAATTTGCTGACTTGATTAGCCTGAGAGATGAATGTTTATTTTAGATCAGGCTTGTCATGTGACAGTCTGATTGTTGTTCAGCATTGTTTTCATAAGTGGACCTTGTGATCATTAATATTCTCATTTTGAAAAAATGTTGAATCTCGAATGTATGCTTGAAATAAAAAATAAAAGAATGTTTTGAATCGAGTTGCTTATTTTTTCTTATCAGTGATGAAGTGGGACTTATGGGGCAAACGGGATTTGGGGCGTAACGACCCAACATCGGTGAAAAGACCTGGCTGGGAAAGAATAAAACTAGATGGTGTCACTTGTGTGCAAAGCACACTATAGTGTATCCCCGCATTTGCATCCTTGACTTTGTATGAATGCTTGATACAAAGATGAAATGTATTATATGACACACTAAAATCATATTGAGTGGCACAGGTGACACAGCTTCGTGCGCACCTACAGACTCCACTGCAACATTTGGGCATGGTTTTAGCGTTTCGAATTACAGACATGTACCCTGGGAGCCTTTCGCCGGAAACGGTCTAAGAAAACATGAAAGTGGCAACGGTGGCACCCCAAAAATCCGAAACCTTCGTGCACATCTACAGACCCTACTGCAACTTTTGAGCATAGTTTTAGCATTTCAAATTACATACTCTGGGAGGTTTTCGCCGGAAATGATCTAAGAAAACACGAAAGAAAAACGGTGGCACCGCCACATGGCATCTGAAAAATCTGAAACCTTTGTATGCATCTACAGACCTTACTGCAACATTTGAGCATGCGTTTAGCATTTCGTATTACATACCCTAGGAGCCTTTCGCCGGAAACGGTCTAAGAAAACACAAAAGTGGCAACGGTGACACAGCCACTTAGCACCAAAAAAATCCAAAACCTTCCTACGCATTTACAGACTCTACTGCAACATCTCAGCATTGTTTTAGCATTTCGAATTACATACTCTAGGAGCCTTTCGCTGGAAACGGTCTAAGAAAACACAAAAGTGGCAATGGTGGCACAGCCACGTGGCACCTGAAAAATCCGAAATCTTTGTGCACATCTACAGACCCTACTGTAACATTTGAGCATGGTTTTACCATTTCGAAATACATACTGTAGGAGCCTTTCGCCGGAAATGGTCTAAGAGAACATGAAAGAGGCAACGGTAGCACAGCCACGTGGCACCCCAAAAATCCAAAACCTTTGTGCACATCTACAGACCCTACTGCAACATTTGAGCATGGTTTTAGGATTTCGAATTACATACCCTAGGAGCCTTTCGCCGGAAACGGTCTAAGAAAACGTGAAAGTGGCAACAGCACAGCCACAAGGCAACTGAAAAATCTGAAACCTTCGTGCACATCTACAAACCCCACTGAAACATTTGAGCATGATTTTAGCGTTTCGAATTACATACCCTAGGAGCCCTTCGCCGGAAACGGTATAAGAAAACACAAAAGTGCAACGGTGGCACAGCCACGTGGCACCTGAAAAATCGGAAACCTTCGTGCACATCTACAGACCCTACTGCAACATTTGAGCATGGTTTTAGCGTTTCGAATTACATACCCTAGGAGCCTTTTGCCAGAAACGGTCTAAGAAAACACAAAAGTGGCAACGGTGGCACAGCCACGTGGCACCTAAAAAATCTGAAACCTTCGTGCACATCTATAGACCCTACTGCAACATTTGAGCATGATTTTAGCGTTTCGAATTACATACCCTAGGAGCCTTTCGCCGGAAATGCTCTAAGAAAACACAAAAGTGGCAACGGTGGCACAGCCACATGGCACCTGAAAAATCTGAAACCTTTGTGCGCATCTACAGACCTCACTGCAACATTTGAGCATGGTTTTAGCGTTTCGAATTACATACCCTAGGAGCCTTTCGCCGGAAACGGTCTAAGAAAACACAAAAGTGGCAACGGTGGCACAGCCACGTGGCACCCGAAAAATCCGAAACCTTTGTGCGCATCTATAGTCCCTACTGCAATATATGAGCATGGTTTTAGCATTTCGAATTACATTCCCTACGAGCCTTTCGCCGGAAACGATCTAAGAAAACACGAAAGTAGCTACGGTTGCACAGCCACGTGGCACCCGAAAAATCTGAAACCTTCGTGTGCATCTTATAGACCCTACTGCAACATATGAGCATGGTTTTAGCATTTCGAATTACATACCCTACGAGCCTTTCGCCGGAAACGGTTCAAGAAAACACAAAAGTGGTTAGGGTGGCACAGCCACGTGGCACCCGAAAAATCCGAAACCTTCCTGCGCATCTATAGCCCCTACTGCAACTTCTGAGCATGGATTTAGCGTTTCGAATTACATATCCTACGAGCCTTTTGCCGGAAACGGTCTAAGAAAACACAAAAGTGGCAACGGTGGCACAGCCCCGTGGCACCCGAAAAATCCGAAACCTTTGTGCGCATCTATAGTCCCTACTGCAAGATATGAGCATGGTTTTAGCATTTCGAATTACATTCCCTACGAGCCTTTCGCCGGAAACGATCTAAGAAAACAATAAAAGTGGCTACGGTGGCACAGCCACGCGGCACCCGAAAAATCCGAAACCTTCGTGCCCATCTATAGACCCTACTGCAACATCTGAGCATGGATTTAGCATTTCGAATTACATATCCTACGAGCCTTTTGCCGGAAACGGTCTAAGAAAACACAAAAGTTGCTACGGTGGCACAGCCACGTGGCACCCGAAAAATCCGAAACCTTCCTACATATCTACAAATCATTTAGCAACACCCTAGTGTAATTTTAGAACTACGAATTACATAGGTTGGGACTATTCAGCAAAAAAGTGAAAAAATAACGCATTTTTTAAGTGGCTCAACAGAAGCCACCTGGTGGCACAAAAATTTAAAAGTTGTATTTTGGGGTTGCACAGACCCTATCGAACAACTGTAGAAAGTTACAGCGTTTCGAATTACAAAACCAGACGTACGGACGTACGGACGGAGATCATGACAATATCCCCGCATTTTTTAAAATGCGGGGATAAAAAAAATGATTTCTCCAGACTATTCCATGTCCATAATAACCCTTTACCTTACATAACGGTAGATAAACTGAAACCATATGAACACTATGTATAGGCCCGAATGAGGTGAGGAGGGGGTGATGGCGTGTGTGTGTATACTAGCTGGGACAGATTTCCAACTATTGTTAATTTACTAACTGGGAATTCCACATGAGTTAACCTTGAGTGACGTCGGTCGGGCTGGCATGGTGTCTTTTCTTTGGGGTCAACTTTTTTCTGTCTGACAAGTACAAGCTCCCAGTCTGACTCTTCCTAAGTTAAAAACCTTCACACCAAAAACGGAACAAAAACTTCTGCCAAGACGCCCAGAAAGCCAAAGGTATAGCTTCAAGGTGTGAGGGAAATTTATTGGTCTTCAAATTTTGGGGATTGTATATCAAAATCAAAATTTTCCCACGCTGGCTTGAACCACTGTAGGCCATGGCAGACTTGGCCTCCAAATCGGACCACCCTGACCCCATGCATCTGTGCAACCCACCACAGTCCATGAAAAACAGTGGCGTGAGCCGACATTGTGATATAAATTAAATGTGCGCTGCTCCCCCTTCCCTCACTTTATTTTTGGAAAGCTTCACAGACCTTGTCTCTGCCCAAATCCCCCCATCCCCCCCCTCCCCCCCCCCCCCCTTCCCGCAATGTGAATAAGAATTCTGTTCTGACAGGCCTGTATGTACGTTTTTAGAAATGATTTGTCAAACCAGTTCAAATGATATACATGCTTATATGAAACTGTTATTTATCATAACGCTCGTTCTCTACAGGAGTTTTCATGGGGATGCTGTAATCAATTGTCCCAGGGATGAATAATTCAATTGTGCCACCTATCCGGACGAATCATCTCGGGGACGAAACGTCTCAGGGATGAATCGCCCTGTCTGATTCCTTATGATATACAGTTATTCATGCTGCTCCACCCCCTCCCACCATTTTGAAGTGTTTCACAGATGCTGTCTCTGCCCCCCCCCCCCCCCCCCCCCCCCCCCCTCCCCCATATGAATCGGAATTTAAATTTCCGACAGGCCTGTCTGTACATCCTTAGGAAATGATTTGTCAAACCAGTCTCTGGGATAAATCAACCCGATTCCTCATCTAGAAAGTACTGTACGAATACTCGGTACAAATAGAAGTTGGGGTGTTGTACCTATAATAAAAATTCGACTCTTCCGGTGTTTGCTAGAAGCAAATATATCACCTACTTGGATGAAGAAAAGAAAAAGAAAGCACGAAATGAAATAACAAACAAAAGAAAATCGTGTGTGGACGTAATCGAAGAACTTAAGGTGAAACGCACAAGAATTGAAAGTGACATAGAAAAGTTAACTGTAGATGCTGACAAGCTTGCAGAAAAAGCTGAGGCCAGTGGGAGTTTAACATTAATTACTCAGTCAAACAGCTATCGTCGTAGGGCTAAAGAAAAGGCAGAAATGCTAGCCTCTGTAAAGAATGACTCTGATATCCCAAAATAATTTAGTACCCAAGATTAATGTTCACCCTAAACAAGTCTGGAAAAGTCATGGAATTTTATTGTCTCGGGGTCTTGGAAAAAAGTTTGAAAGTCCTGGAAAAGGTATGGAAAAGTCATGGAATTTTATCCTTGTGTAGGTGTACGAACCCTGTTCAAAAATGGTAAAACTACAGATAAACAGTGTAACAATACACCAATATATTATGAATGTCCGCTGGTTATGCAAAATGATAAATTTAACCACCATTTTACGAGTGTTTTCAAATCTTGATGTCTGTGCCTATAAATTAGATCCTTTGATGTCCATCAGTTATTCTTTGTAATCATCTTCCACGACTTTTTTCGTTTGGGTGGATTGATTTGAAAATTGCAAAGTGGAAGTCAGATCATGAACTTCAAGAGCATGTCTCAGTCACTGATGTTTTTATTTTTCATTGCCAACCCACGGGACCAGGATACACTAGCCTTTTTATGTATTTGGTAAGGTTAGTTGTCGTGATCATCAGATGACTACATACCTATATTCGTCGTAATTACCAGTGCCTGTGACTAAAATCGTCTTTATCCTGAAACTGAAAAGTAGAAGGGTGTGCTTAGACACAGAGGGGCCACTTGGTAACTCACATTTGTAAAGTTAGGGATGGGCTTATGCTAGTAGAGTCTGAGCTCACACATGCGTAACCAGTCAGGGAAGTATGTGGTACAATATGGAAAATTAGGGAGGGGGGCTGCTGAAGTTGACTCCCCCCCCCCTCCTCACGAATGTATCTGTGCTTGTCAACTATGGATTGCTAACTCCACCATTGTCCCTGTGATCTTAATTGTAGCTTCAATACCAGAATGAATATGAAGATACATATCTAGATACATATCGCATTGTGACTCGTGTACCAAGATACATACCATACCGTAAATTTGGTGTATCGTCCCAACCAGTGCTGGAAATGTACAAAATTGACGGGTGCAGTTTTAAGCTCCCGTGAAATCAGAGACGGGAGTAAATTGCAACCGTAAAATGTTAGTATATGAATTTTCGAGGGAATACTGTCATCAAACACGAGAAACC
This sequence comes from Pictodentalium vernedei, assembly GCA_031216915.1. Classification (NCBI taxonomy): domain Eukaryota; kingdom Metazoa; phylum Mollusca; class Scaphopoda; order Dentaliida; family Dentaliidae; genus Pictodentalium; species Pictodentalium vernedei. The sequence goes on along the minus strand of CM062290.1, from coordinate 230,946,474 downwards.
TTAAATGTACAAGGAATTGCTGAATTATGACAGTAACTTGCCACTGGCCATAAAGTGCTGCTTTCTCAAAACAACACACATTTATATGCCCTCACAGTATATTAGTGCTCCACAATATTTTTCAACAAGTGCATTTTTTAGCTCCCGTAAAATAGAAAACACACGTGTCGACGGGAGCAGTTGCACTCGCACTCGTCTCATTTCCAGGACTGATCCCAACCCTACTTCATTGACTTGAGAATAAGCACATGTGAAGTCAACTTTTCAAAACAACAAAAGTTGATGGCGTAATATATACCATAGTGATGGGCCGATCATGGTTTTTACCTGTGTGCCGATTACCGATTATTGAGGCTAAATAATCGGCCGATTCCGATCCGATTACCGGTTATTACAGTTGAATAAAAACAATGCTTACATTCAATGCAGAGTTAAAATTAAAGTTAGTAAATGTAAAATAACATTTACATAACTTGTATTGCAACTTCCCCAAACCAAAATGGCATGCTTATATTGCAAGTGAGTGACTAGCTAGTAACTCACTAGTCGCGCGGTTCCATACACACGCTTACGACGCGCTAGCTATAAGTGCGTGACTGGCTTACAGCAAGCGCACGACTAGCTAGCAGTAAGCGTGTGACCAGCTTGCAGCAAGCACGTGATAAGCGCGCAAGCACGCCATAAGCACGCAAGCTCGCAGGAAGCTCATAATAAGCACGCAAGCACACAGCAAGCACGCAGTAAGCACACAGTAAGGATATATATCACACGAGCTGAGGGGTGAGGGTGGTATTTCATGGGGGTAATTTTTTTTTTTCGCTTTAAAATGTGTTTTGGAAGATATTGATTGATTTCATGCAAAAAAAAAAAAAAAATTCCACCAAGTTGGCCCCATAGGGTGGGGCTGGGGGTGGGTGTCCATGAGGTGAATTTTTTTTTTTGCACGAAATCACTCATAATCCTCCAAAACACATTTTAAAGCCAAAAAAAGAGAAGATTTTTTACCCCATGGGGTGGGGCTGAGTGGGGGGGGGGGGGGGGGGAGGGTCTGTAATGTGAATTTGTTTTTGCTTTAAAATGTGTTTTAAGGATTTTAAGTGATTTTATGCAAAAAAAATTTAATTTTTTCCGCCCAATTCTCCCCATGGGGTGGGTCTGGGGGTTGGGTCCCACGTGGGGAAATTTGTTTTTAGTCGAGTTTTGACGAAGTTAAACTCTACTTATAGTTTGATGAAATGATGGGCGGGCGGAGGGCGACGGGCGTAAACAATTGGTTTCCGGGCAATAACTTTAGTTCTCTTTGATGCACCTTTACCAAAATTATACCAGAGGTTACCCTATAGGAAAGGAAGACACCTATCGATTTCAGAGTCTCATGCCCCAAGATCAAGGTCACTGTTACTATAAATAGAATATTTTGTGACAAATTGGTTTCCGGGCAATAACTTTAGTTCTGTTTGATGCACCTTTACCAAACGTATACCAGAGGTTACCCTATAGGAAGAGAAGACACCTATTGATTTCGGAGTCTGGGACCCCAAGGTCAAGGTCACTGTTACTATAAATAGAATATTTTATGACAAATTGGTTTCTGGGCAATAACTTTAGTTCTATTTGACGCACATTTACCAAACTTACACCAGAGGGTACCCTATAGGAAGGAAAGACACTTAATGATTTCGGAGTCTGAGACTCCAAGGTCAAGGTCACTGTTACTATAAATAGAATATTTTGTGACAAATTGGTTTCTGGGCAATAACTTTAGTTCTATTTGATGCACCTTTACCAAAATTATACCAGAGGTTACCCTATAGGAAAGGAAGACACCTATCGGTTTCAGAGTCTCGCACCCCAAGATCAAGGTCACTGTTACTATAAATAGAATATTTTGTGACAAATTGGTTTCCGTGCAATAACTTTAGTTCTATTTGACGCATCTTTACCAAACTTATACCAGAGGTTACCCTATAGGAAGGGAAGACACCTATTGATTTCAGAGTCTGGGACTCCAAGGTCAAGGTCACTGTTACTATAAATAGAATATTTTATGACAAATTGGTTTCTGGGCAATAACTTTAGTTCTATTTGACACACCTTTACCAGACTTATACCAGAGGTTACCCTATGGGAAGGGAAGACATCTATTGATTTTGGAGTCTGGGACTCCAAGGTCAAGGTTACTGTTACTGTAAATAGAATATTTTGTGACAAATTAGTTTCTGGGCAATAACTTTAGTTCTGTACCGTGTATCTTCACCAAACTTATACCACAGGTTACCCTATAGGAAGGGAAGACACCTATCGATTTCAGAGTCTGGGGCCCCAAGGTCAAGGTCACTGTTACTATCAATAAAATATTTTGTGACAAATTGGTTTCTGGGCAATAACTTTAGTTCTATTTGACGCACCTTTACCAAACTTATACCAGGGGTTACCTTATAGGAAGGGAAGACACCTATTGATTTCGGAGTCTGGGACTCCAAGGTCAAGGTCACTGTTACTATAAATAGCTTATTTTTTCAGAATTTAATGTCAAAACTCGACTTCTGGATCTATGATCCTCTTGCTGGATTTTTTTGCCTTAAAATGTGTTTTGTAGGATTTTGAGTGAAGTCATGCAAAAATAAAAAAAATTACCCAGTTTTTCCCATGAAAGGAAACTAAAGTTGTTGCACAGAAACAAAAAAATCTATTTATAGTAACAGAGCCCTTAATCTTTGACGAATATACCCCAAATGCATTCCCAACGATCGAAACCTCATATACAATCAAAATATGAAGTTAGAGCTTCGTACGCAAAAGGAAACTAAAGTTATTGCACTGAACAGTGACCTTGACCTTTGACCTACAGATCCCAAAATCAATTCCAATCATTGTCCCATTACTGGCAACCTATGTGTGAAGTATGAGCATTGTGCGATCAACAGTTCAAAAGTTATTGCCCAGAACTAGTGTGATGGACGAACAGACGGAAGGATAAATGGACAAAGTAAAAAGGGGGGGGGGGGGGTTGGATAATTATGACATTAATTGCATAAATATACCATAAGATCAAGATAAGCTACAGTGTTATTGACACTTTCATTTAACATTTCTGTACATTATCCTTCCTACCAGTACAATACATACAATTCTGGAAATAAATTGTTCAAAATGTAAGTTAGGATTTAAAAAATTTATAAATGAATATGTTTATTGATATCCCTGATGTAAGAAAGTTAAATGTTATAACAATAGATGCATCTAAGATGGAGCAAACTTACATTATTTTTGAAAATCCAATACAGCAAAAAAAAGCCAGTCTCCCTTCTTCATTCTAAGCTTGCAAAATGGCTGACACATCACCACTTTTCCCCGCCCAAATATATTAAAAATAGATCAAGTAGGTCATGATCAAAATTATACAGCAAAATGGCTAAGTGTTTGTTGGGCCATGCAATTACCGTGCGCTTGTGGATCGCTTGTGATGCGCTTGCCCGCTTGTGGGGCACTTATCGTGTGCTTGAATGTGTTCAGAAATCTGTTTGTTCGCTAGCGAGTCACTCGCTAGTCGCTAGCGACTAGCTAGTCGCGTGCTTACATTTTGGTTTGGGTCTCAAGCTCATTTCGATACAATATAAACATTGTCTTTCAATAATTAATTCAATTAATAAACTTGTTTGGAAAGTCTGTCGTGTTAGTGTAACTGAATATTTTTTTGGTTCTACGCCCCTGCGACATCGCCTGTTATTGTTTTGTATAGCATGCGTTACGAGAGTCGAGTCCAGCTGTTCAGTGCACGTCAGATACACATGGAAAGAGCTTCTGCAGGCTATGATGCAATTCAGGCGGAGGTTAAAGGTGTGTGTGTGTTGGTAGGGGGGGGGGGATACTCTACCTTCTTTCACTTTTATTTTATAGGAGCCAAGTTTCAGTTCGCTATTCAGGGACTTCGATGTCGACACAGAGTATACAGAGACTGAAATGACTCATGCTGAAACTATGAAACATCTATAGGCCGAATCGTCCCAAGGCCGAAATGTCCTTATTTCAGGAAAAGATAAATAATGTGGAATTATTTAGTGGGCTGAAACGTCCCGAGGCCGAAATGTCCATAACCCAGAAAGATAAACGTGAAATTATTTGGTACAAGCAATGCGGTTGGTTGTAGCAGACGATTTCACCACTTGCTAGCCAATCACAATTCACCTTACTGTATTTTATGAATAAAATCAATAAATTAACCTTTGAACTTTGTTTCATTTGCTATAACACGACATGCGCATTAAAAAAATTAGGAGCCGAAATTAAAACTGGAAATGTTTCAGTTTTCAGTGAGAAAATCGACTGTCGTATAGTCACAGTAGACTAAGGTACGCAGAGAGGCAAACAGTTCTTACCTGTAATTTACTACTTTTTGTTTCAGTTTTTGTGCTCATTCACATGCAAGGCGACTATCTGGGCACGTGATTTTATGGAGGCCAGGTGCATGTTTTTCACACTACGTGATTTGGAAGTAGGTGTGCGGTGTTCTATACTATAATCGGGTGTGCCGATGTTTACCGACGACTACCGATTATTTTCCGATGGCCTGTAATCGGCGGCTTCCAATTATATTTCCCAATGATCGGCCCATCATTAATATACCACCATGTGTATTGGAAGAAATTTTACCCAATAATTAACTTTTAATATAATACATATTATCACTCAACCTTCTGACATCAATTCACAAGATGAAAACTTTCACCAGAGAATCAAAATACAGTCAAGGAAAAGTTATGTTTAAATTAATCCAAACAGAAACGTGACACTTCACTCATTTGTATTGTACTGGAGTCATGACACTATGACTGGCTGCTGATTTGTCATGATTCCTTTGTAGGCGTGGTCTATGCTCAGTTCTTCAATCTTCGTACATGACTGAAGACAGTCAAGTGACATGTGGTGTATACAGTACACATGGGAAAAAGAAATTTTCTTTTGTTGACAATCGAAATTAGGTGATAAATGAAGTTTTTTTTCTGGAAATGTGACCATAAAATGATGATGACTGCCAGGGCTCGATTCAACTGGATTCACATAGCGATTTTCGAATCAATTTTCAGTTATAGCTAATCAATTTCACATGACAAAAACATATTAATAATAGGGAATGCTAATCAAAATTTATCCAAGTTAGTAAACTGCTATTCAATTTTTAGTTGAGTTGTGACGAATAGTTTGATGAATGGCGGGCGGGGCGGGCGGGTGGGCTGTCTTCATAAACAATTGGTTTCCGGACGATAACTTGATAATGGTTCGAAACTTCACAGGTAGATTGGCATTTGTGAGAGGAAGAACCCTATTTATTTTGGACCTGCTAGTTCAAAGGTCAAGGTCACAGTGACCATGAACATAGTAAATCATAAAAAATTGGTTTCCGGATGACAACTTTACTATGGTTCAACCCACATTCATGAAACTTCATGTGTAGGTTGGCCTTGTTGAAAGGAAGAACCCTATTTATTTTGGAGTCACTAGGCCAAAGGTCAAGGTCACAGGTCAAGGTCACAGAGACCCTGAACATAGTAAATCAAAACAATTGGTTTCCGGATGATAACTTGATAATGGTTTGACCCACATTCATGAAACTTCATAGGTAGGTTGGCATCAGTGAGAGGAAGAACTCTATTTATTTTGGACTCGCTAGAGGAAAGGTCAAGGTCACAGTGACCTTCAACATAGTAAATCGTAAACAATTGGTTTTCGGATGATAACTTGACAATGGTTCAACCCACATTCGTGAAACTTCATATATAGGTTGGCCTTGGTGAGAGGAAGAACCCTACTCTATCTATTTTGGACTCGCTAGATGAAATGTCAAGGTCACAGTGGGCCCTGAACATAGTGAATCATAAACAATTGGTTTCCAGATGATAACTTGATAATGGTTTGACCCACATTCATGAAACTTCATAGGTAGGTTGGCCTAGGTGAATGGAATACCCCTATTTATTTTGGACTTGGTCAAAGGTCAAGGTCACAGTGACTTTGATCATAATAAATCGTAAACAATTGGTTTGTAGATGATAATTTGACAATGGTTCCATCCACGTTCATGAAACTAGGTTGGCTTTGGTGCAAGAAAGAGTCCTATTTATTATACCCCCCCCCCCCTCCCCCCGCAAACAAAGTTTGGGGGGGGGGGGGGGTATATAGAAATCACCCTGTCCGTCAATCTGTCTGTCTGTCTGTCTGTCTGTCTGCCTGCCTGTCCGTCTGTCCGTTCTTATAAGCGCAACTCCTCCTAAACCGTTTGAAGAATTTTCATGAAACTTTACATAATGGAAGAACTCCATATGAAGATGTGCATGAAGCAATATAATTCTGTTCTGACATTTCCAAGGGGAGATAATCTAACTTACACATTCGTGGGGATTCACTTTGTGAGCTTGCTCACAGTACCTCTAGTTTATTTTGGTATCACTAGGTCAAAGGTCAAGGTCACAGTGACCTTTCACATAGTAAATTGTAAACAATTGGTTTCCGGACGATAAGTTGATAATGATTACACCCAGTTTTGTGCTGTCACAACTCGACATTGGATCGATGATCCTATCGGCATTTTTGAAAAGTAAATTGGCACATGCCACTTCAGATAATACGTCTGCATATGTGCACGATACACTACATATCGCCACGACATTGACAAACGTCACGCCTCGCATGACTTGCAAATTACTTCATTTTTGACACTGACATAAATTGTAACAATAATGGGCGATTGTAACAAAAGTGGTGAGCGAGTTTTTTTTATACCCCCGCCTAGCGGGGGTATATTGGATTCCTCGTGTCCGTCAGTCCGTCTGTCTGGCAGTCCTTCCATCGCAAAATTGTTTAATGGAGGGTACCGTCATGCTGTAATCAACTCCTCCCCCACTTTTCAATTCACATAGTTGAAACTTCAGAATATGATCATACACACAATTCATGCTGTAATCAACTCCTCCCCCACTTTTCAATTCACATAGTTGAAACTTCAGAATATGATCATACACACAATGAAAATGTGCAACATGTATAAAGTCTTGCGAAAATTTTGTTTCTCCATAGTTATTTCTTTTTCTTGACTTGCAACATTTTTAGTGCTATTTTCAATAGAGGGTGCCTTTATGTTGTAATCAACTCCTCTTACAGTTTTAAATGCAGATAGCTGAAACTTCAGGATGTGATCATACACACAATGAAGATGTGCAACATGTATAACGTCTTGCGAAAATTTTGTTTCTCCACAGTTATTTCCCTTTCTTGACTTACAACATTTTTAGTGCTCTTTTCAATAGAGGGTACCTTTATCCTGTAATCAACTCCTCTTACAGTTTTAAATGCGGATAACTGAAACTTAAGGATATGATCATACACACAATGAAGATGTGCAACATGTATAAAGTTTCACGAAAATTTTATTTTTCCACAGTTATTTCCCTTTCTCGACTTAGAATATTTTGAGTGCTATTTTCAATAGAGAGTACCTTCATGCTATAATCAACTCCTCTTACAGTTTGAATGCAGTGAACTGAAACTTTATGATGTGATTACACACACATTGAAGATATGCAACATCTATAAAGTTTGTTGCCAAATTTTATTTTCTCAAAATTATGGTCTTCATCGACTTAGAAATTCCATCGCAAAATTGTTTAATGGAGGGTACCTTCATGCTGTAATCAACTCCTCCACCACTTTTCAATTCACAGAGTTGAAACTTCATGATATGATCATACACACAAAGAAGATGTGCAACATGTATAAAGTCTTGCAAAAATTTTGTTTCTCTATAGTTATTTCCCTTATCAACTTGACTGACAACATTTTTAGTGCTATTTCCAATAGAGGGTACCTTTATGCTGTAATTATCTCCTCTTACAGTTTTAAATGCGGATAGCTGAAACTTAAGGATATGATCGTACACACAATGAAGATGTGCAACATGTATAAAGTTTCACAAAAATTGTATTTTTCCACAGTTATTTCCCTTTCTCGACTTAGAATATTTTGAGTGCTATTTTCAATAGAGAGTAACTTCATGTTGTAATCAACTCCTCTTACAGTTTTGAATGCAATGAACTGAATACACCAGTAAACACATCGTGGAAAATCCTCCGACTGGCAACTTTTGTCAGAATGTTATAGAAAACTACTGTGAGTTTGGATATATAAGAGGTATCAGTTTGTTTGAAAAATAGTATCCTATATGCTCGTTGCTGCCAAAATACTATTTAATATGTCACATCCAGTGTATTACCTTTCTTTCTCGATTCTTCTGTTTCTCAACTCCTCGGCCATTCAACTCGAAACCACGTGATTCCCCACCGTAGTAGTTGAGCAACACATTTACTGCTCTTAATTAATATGAAAACTTTTGTGATGTCCTTGGTTGATTTCAATGTCTAATATTCTCTTAATATCGAGAATACATGTATGCCTCACTTATATCATGCACTTTAAAACATAACCAGCTGAAAGGCGAGGGTATTTGTTTGTGTCACCTTTAGGTGACACCTATTGTTTTCTGAACACCAAGATGTCACATTGTTGACCTTGCTCACCCTCAGGTATTGGTGCGGGGGTAACACACCACCTGGCGATGGATTGCGGGGGTTTCGCACTCACTGGCGATGTATCGACTCTAGTTTGTTACAAAAATGGGCAATGGTTGTGACAAAAGTGGTAAGCTCATTTTGTAGAGGTGAGCCGATTATCGGTATCGGTTATCAGATAGGACTGATAAGTGCATTATCGGCCTGATATCGGTATCGGCAAATTTGATCCTTCTGGCCGATATTTGCAACCAATATATTTCAAGAGCAACTGAAATAGTCATAAGTTTTTCTACCGTTTTTTACGTGATCAACTTGGACGGAAATAAAAAAAAACATGTACCTAACATTTTGTAAAGTTAAAAACCGGTGGAAACAATTTGCTAACAAGTTAAAAGAACAATGGTACTTACTGCTTTGAAGCATCAAACATAAAAACTTGCATGGAAAAAAATGAAACTGCACCTAATCATGAAATAATAATAATAAAAAGCTCTTCATGATCGATCATCGAAGTGTTCGTGGAACATCTGGGAAACACATTTTTAACCCAGCTTCAGTGTGGTCATCTGACCCAGTTAATGATTATGAAAACAAGTGCTAACACCCAAATGAACTTGGCCCTTAGATTAACTCGACCTAAAGAAAGCCATCACGAAACAAGGTCTATCCAGAAAAGAATTATGCCCACACGAGGACAAGGTGGACCTGTTAGAGAACTCTGTCCAAAACGAAATAATCGAAATTCCCTCATGCATAGGACGCTAATAAGGGAAGCAAGTCGTGTGTTGTGTTGATTCAACTGTCAAAAATGCTTCCTCATATTTGCATATTATGTTTTGTGTTGAGTTATTTACCTTGGTTTGCTGAAAAATATACCTTGAATAAAAATTAAGCAGCCAATGTCGGTGTGTGTAGCCATCATGAATTGTGAAGATTAGAAAGTGCGACATTGGTTATGTCGCGAAAACATGTCTTTTTTTCAGCTGCAGCTGTGCACATGTCCACATTGTGTTTCTGACACAGTGCCAAATTTACCCATTTTAATAAATAATATTCTTCCAATAACGATTAGTTTATATGAAAACAAGCCATAAATTTAATAGTGATACAGTTCCGTCTCACCCGTTTCACGTCTTGATGAAATATGTATGCGTAAATAAAGGGGGTTGACCTGCTGCATATTGAACCGAGCACGACATGAAGTATGGAAGCCAATGCTGGACACCAGATTCAGTATGAATGACGCCCCATTTTATCAACTGGAACAGTTAGGCCTAAATTATGTATTTCTTTTCAGCTTAAGTTTGGATAGCACCCAGGTACAGGTAAGGCTAAAGGACCGAACTTGGCCTGCAGTTTCCCAATCACATGTGTAAATCTTTCTCACTCAAGCTCACTGTGATCTGGCTGCAAAGGCGTCCGGTCAGTGGAAGCAGCTGCCCCCCCACCTTCAGCCGATGGGGGCGAGCAGGTGAAAGCCTGAAAGGATTGCCCTTTTTCAAATTATGCAAAAATGGTTTATTTGCGAGACTGAAAAAATATGAAATGCCTTTTTATCATAGGTCTGCTCCCCCCCCCCCCCTTCCCCCAACTTTAAAAAGGAGGCTGCTGTACATCTACAAGTAATTTTCAAAGTATTCACATGAACCTTTTTCTCTGAATCGGTGATGGAACAGCTGAGTATATATCTTTACTCAGTTTGGTTACCACATGAAATTATTTTGACCTTATCATAATGACAGGGTCATAATAATTCCATGTGGTAACCAAACTTCATAAAGATGCATTCCGACTTAAGTGGATGATTCAGCCCTAGAAATTTGCCACGGCAATTGGCAATGCTGTGGAAAGACTGTGGCTGAATGTCATGACTCTTTCCACCGCATTGCCGATTGCTGTATAATTCAACTTCAAGGGCTGCAATAATGGGTGTCCGTGTCGGCCCGGTTGGGGGGGTTGCATTTCCAGATTCCACATGTACTGCAGCTGCCTTTATATCCAACGCCCCCTCCCCCCCCCCCCCCCCCCCCCCCCGCCAAAAAATTTATTTGCGAGGTATTCACTTTAACCTATTTTGAGGGGGGCATTTACAGATGCCGCATGTATTACAGCTATCCTTATACCCCCAACGCACCCCCCCCCCCCCACACACACACACACCTAAAAAAAGAAAGAAAAAGAGCTGTAGTGCCTTGGGTATCTGTAAATGCAAAGCAAATGAACATAATTTTCAAGGTATGCACATGAACCTCTTCTCTGAATCAGTGATGAAATAACACGGCTGTGGAAAGAGTTATGGCAGACAGGCAGAATGCCATGACCCTTTCCACTGCATTACCGATTGCCGTACATATCGAGGGCAGCAATGGGTGTCAGTCCATTTGTGGTTGGGGCAATTTGTATTGCATTTCCAGATGCCGCATGTGCTACAGCTGCCCTTATACCCCGACACAACCACCTCCTCACCCCAAACCCCCACAAACACTGAAATGAGGCTGATGCTGTATAGTGCATTGGGTATCTGCAAATACAATGCAAATGAAAATAATTTGCGAGGTATTCACACAAAAATTTTCTCTGAACCTGTGTGTGATGGAATGACACGGTCAAAATAATTTCATGTGGTCACAGTCATCACACAACTTGTTTCCACAGGTAGGGTACTGTAATTTTGATAAATATACACGGGTGGTATGCTTTGTTTGCTGGGCGATGGGGGGTGGGGGGGGGTGGGGGTGGGGGTGGGGTTCTAAAGCTTACGTAACTTAACTAAGGAACGATAGATCCCGACTCATAAATATGATAGTAGAAGCTGATTTTATGAGTAATCGTCAACGTAGTACAAGCCATTTTGTGTGTGTGTGTGGGGTGGGGGGGGGGGGTGGGGGGAGGAGTTGGAAGATCTTGCCCCGAAAAATGATTTTGCAGGTATCATCGAGACGCATGACGCTAGTTTGAGTGTGGTCAGAGGCGGGGGGGGGGGGGGGAGGGGGGGGGGGAGGGAGTTAGAAGATCTCACTCGAAAAATGATATTGCGGGTATCATCGAAACGCGTAACGCTAGTTTGAGTGTGGTCAGATGTGCTGAACCTCCCGTCATCACACACACACTGGTGAAGTCTGAAGAGCCTCCCCGAGAAAATATAGAAAAATTTAATGGTCTGAGACCTGTTCTAGCGCCCCAGCTGCCTTTCCGACCTTGTAATTGAGGAGGAAATTGGTCACTTTTTGGGTATACCGGGCTGAATCGGGTCGAAAAGTTTCTTGTGGTAAGGGCCTAAAGTTGCAAAGGGTGCAACACAAATTAGCCCGAAAAAGTATATATTTTTCCCAGACTGGGGGAGGGGTCTTCAGCCCCAGAACCCCCTCTGGCCCATCAATACGCCTATGACTACGCCCACTCGCCCTCCCAAACTCTGATAGATATTCAAAAAGAACTGATAATGCAGCAAGTGAGACAAACACTGATGGAAGGGAAGTAACCTCAGTTTTTTCAAAGGGAATTCCCCTTTCGGAACGTGTGTTGAGTGTGTTTGCAATTTTATTGCGTGGCTGAAGTAACTATCAGCTAAAACGTTTAATATATGCAACCATGGAATACTATGTGGGAAATATTACAGAAGTTGTTGAAAACATTAAAATGTAATTGTCAGAGAGAAATATAATTAATTATGTGCGGTTTCGAACTTTTGATTGTCTACCCCATTTACCACTTCGTCGTCACTTCCAAGTTACTCATCACAGGCACATCTTCGGTCGCTGAGGAAAAAATCAACAAATAAACAACACACATTAAGGTATGAAATCTGATTTTTTTTTAGCTCACCTGAGCGAAGCTCAAGGGGAGCTTTACTAATCACTTTCTGTCCGTCGTCAGGCGTCGTCCGTCCGGCGTTAACTTTACATTATCGACTTCTCCTCCTAAACCACTAGCCCAATTTTATTCAAATGTTTGCTAAATGTTTATTACCTAATGCCAATTCAGATTTGTTCAAATGAAGTTGCCCCTCCTCCTGGGTGGTGCCCAAGGGGCACCAAAATCTTTGTAAATCTTCTCATGAACCAGCAGTAGCAGAGACTTGATATTTGGTGTGCAGCTTCCTTTTGAGGTGTAGACTCAGATTTGTTCAAGAGAAGTTTGTGGGGCTATACTTGGCATTGTTATGGGAGGGGCAAAATTTTTGGCCCCGCCCAAAATTTCTATTTTCCAAACCGAGAGGCTGATTTGAACCAAATTTTATGTGAGGGCTTATTGGGTCATGAGTACTTGATTTATGCAAAAAAAAAAATTTCCCGCAGCCCCGTGGGAACCGCAGGAGCTAAAAATAGAAAAAATTTAAAATGCCCATATCTCCAAAACTGCACGGCACTGAGAATTTTTATTTGGTGTGCAGCTTCCTTAGGACCAACAGAAAGGATTGGTAAAAAAAAATTGCCATCGCTTTTATCATAGGGTACAGTTTCGGGACTTTGAAAAAGTGCTGAGTCAGCACTTTTTACCACTGTAGGCAATGGGAAAAACATTAAAAAATCTTCTCCAGATCCAGCAAGCAGAATCTTTTGATATTTGGTATGCAACATTGTAGGGTGGATCTGATTCAAGTTTGTTCAAATTGGCCCCCTGGGTTCATATTTGGGCTCGGTATAGGAGCCCGATTTTGAACTTAGTGCATTTCAGGCAAATTTCTTAAAAAATCTTCTCCAGATCCAGCAGGCAGAATCTTTTGATATTTGGTATGCAACATTGTGGGGTGGATCTGATTCAAGTTTGTTCAAATCGGCCCCCTGGGTTTATATTTGGGCTCAGTATAGGAGCCCAAATTTGAACTTACTGCATTTCAGGCAAATTTCTTTGAAAATCTTCTTCTCCAGATCCAGCAGGCAGAATCTTTTGATATTTGGTATGCAACATTGTAGGGTGGATCTGATTCAAGTTTGTTCAAATCGGCTCCCTAGATTCATATTTGGGCTCACTATAGGAGCTCGAATTCAAACTTAGTGCATTTCAGGCAAATTTCTTAAAAAATCTTCTTCTCTAGATCCAGCAGGCAGAATCTTTTCATATTTGGTAAGCAACATTGTGGGGTGGATCTGATTCAAGTTTGTTCAAATGGGCCACCTGGGTTAATATTTGGGCTCAGTATAGGAGCCCGATTTCGAACTTAGTGCATTTCAGGCAAATTTCTTAAAAAATCTTCTTCTCCAGATCCAGCAGGCAGAATCTTTTGATATTTGGTATGCAACATTGTAGGGTGGATCTGATTCAAGTTTGTTCAAATCGGCCCCCTGGGTTCATATTTGGGCTCAGTATAGGAGCCCGATTTCGAACTTAGTGCATTTAGGCAAATTTCTTAAAAAATCTTCTTCTCCAGATCCAGCAGGCAGAATCTTTTGATATTTGGTATGCAACATTGTGGGGTGGATCTGATTCAAGTTTGTTTAAATCGGCTTCCTAGATTCATATTTGGGCTCACTATAGAAGCTCGAATTTGAACTTAGTGCATTTCATGCAAATTTCTTAAAAAATCTTCTTCTCCAGATCCAGCAGGCAGAATCTTTTCATATTTGGTAAGCAACATTGTGGGGTGGATCTGATTCAAGTTTGTTCAAATCGGCCCCCTGGGTTTATATTTGGGCTCAGTATAGGAGCCCAAATTTGAACTTAGTGCATTTCAAGCAAATTTATTAAAAAATCTTCTTCTCCAGATCCAGCACGCAGAATCTTTTGATATTTGGTATGCAACATTGTGGGATGGATCTGATGCAAATTTGTTCAAATCGGCTCCCTAGATTCATATTTGGGCTTACTATAGAAGCTCGAATTCGAACTTAGTGCATTTCAGGCAAATTTCTTAAAAAATCATCTTCTCCAGATCCAGCAGGCAGAATCTTTTGATATTTGGTATGCAACATTGCGGGGTGGATCTGATTCAAGTTTGTTCAAATCGGCCCCCCTGGATTCATATTTGGGCTCACTATAGAAGCTTGAATTCAAACTTAGTGCATTTCGGGCAAATTTCTTCAAAAATCTTCTTCTCCAGATCCAGCAGGCAGAATCTTTTGATATTTGGTATGCAACATTGCGGGGTGGATCTGATTCAAGTTTGTCCAAATCGGCCCACTGGATTCATATTTGGGCTTAATATAGAAGCCCGAATTCGGACTTAGTGCATTTCGGGCAAATTTATTAAAAAATCTTCTCCAGATCCAGCAGGCAGAATCTTTTGATATTTGGTATGCAACATTGTGAGGTGGATCTGATTCAAGTGTGTTCAAATTGGCTTCCTAGATCATATTTGGGCTCACTATAGAAGCTCGAATTCGAACTTAGTGCATTTCAGGCATATTTCTTAAAAAATCTTCTTCTCCAGATCCAGCAGGCAGAATCTTTTGATATTTGGTATGCAACATTGTGGGGTGGATCTGATTCAAGTTTGTTCAAATCGGCCCCCTGGGTTTATATTTGGGCTCAGTATGGGAGCCCAAATTTGAACTTAGTGCATTTCAGGCAAATTTCTTTGAAAATCTTCTTCTCAAGATCCACCAGGCAGAATCTTCTGATATTGGGTATGCACCATGCTTAGGGGGGTGAGATTCAAGTTTGTTCAAGCCAAGTCCCTGGGTTCATATTTGGGCTCACTGTGGTAGCCCGAATTATAACTTAGTTCAAAATGAGGAATTTTCTTTAAAAATCTTCTTCAGATCCAGCAGTCGGAATGTTTTGATATTTGGTATGCAGCATCCTTAGGGGGTGAGATTCAAGTTTGTTCAAGCCATGTCCCTGGGTTCATATGTGGGCTCCCTGTGGGAGCCTGAATTATAACTTAGTTCAATATGAGGAATATTCTTTAAAAATCTTTTTGTTTTAGATCCACTGGTCAGAATCTTGGACTCACTGTGGGAGCTCGAATTGTAACTTAGTTCAAAATGAGGACTTTTCTTTAAAAATCTTCTTCTTCAGATCCAGCAGTCGGAATGTTTTGATATTTGGTGTGCAGCATCCTCAGGGGGGGCGGGGGGGGGGGGGGGGATTCAAGTTTGTTAAAGCCAAGTCCCTGGGTTCATATGTGGGCTCCCTGTGGGAGCCTGAATTATAACTTAGTTCAATATGAGGAATATTCTTTAAAAATCTTTTTGTTTTAGATCCACTGGTCAGAATCTTTGGATATTTGGTATAAGCTTTTCTTAGGAGGAGCAGATGCAACTTGTTGAAATCAATTCTCTGGGTTGATATAAATTTAGGCTACCATGTCAGGTGAGCGCCCTCAAGCCCCTTGGGGCCTCTTGTTTATGTTGAGATCAACTTTAATGAACAGCTGTAACAAAAATATGAATCTTATTTTTATTTTTTAAAAGAGAAACACAAAATAAAAACAAAGCATGTGGTAAGTTGATAACTGGACCCCAGGTAAGACAACTGTAACATCAAAATTTGAAACAAGCTGTTGAAAAAACGTGATTTTGGGTACCCAAAAATAAAGCGAATATTCACCCCGAAGGCCACCAGAAGGCTTCATTTGATAGCACTTTTAAAAAAATTTCTGGGGGGAGAACCCCGACCCTCGAATTAAGCTCGTATTGCGATTCCTGTCAACACGTTTATGATCGCGGATTTATCGGTTATCAGATCGGATCGGCCTATATGAAAAATAAAAATATCGGTTATCGGCCTTTTTCGATAACCCATGTATCGGATCACCTCTATCATTTTGTAACAAAAGTAGTGAGCTGTAACAAAAATGGTTGCAACAACGTATCTGTAGATTCGTCAAAAACTAAGGAGTAGAATTTAGCTGATCTTAGTAAAGATAAAGAGAAGCCTGGTTTTGAAGAGTTCCTTGATGGCACCTTTGGGGGTCACTGCTGTTCAAATTGAGGTCACGGTCCCTGCAGCTGAGGGGGAAAAATTGGGAAAAACAGTGCAAAGGAGTGCCAGATGTGTAATTTGGGCATGGTGGAGACCCCCTGGAACACTTTCTTCTAGAATGCCCAAAATACCAGTCTAAAAGAATAAGATTCACTGGGAGTATAATTGGGAAGTGGAATGGGAGAATGAAGGACATGTGGTTAGTGAGAGACTCAAAGGAGAGGGTTAATATGCTAATCAGAGAGATTGGGAAGAATGGGGCGAGGGATGTCATCAAGCAGTTAGTCTCGAGGATGTAGGGAGGAGAGACGAAGCGTGGGAATAGGGAGGCAGTTGGGAGTACAGGGGTAACCAAGGCCTTCTCACCTGAGAACCTCGACAAAGCAGCGGCCGGCCAAAGTGTTATTATTATTAGTGAATTTAGACAGGGTTCGTCAATTGTAGATGAAATGGAAGAGATAAAATCGTCCAATGATTTATGACTGGTAAGCAGGCCTGGCCATTTGAGGCGGGCGATCGCTCCCAGCCCGCCTGGATTTCGAATAAGGCGGGCATATTTTGCCCGCCTCACGTCAATTTGCGTGGGCGATTAAAACTATAAAATTTGTTTAAAAAAACCAACAACGTATATTATTATTGGTTACACTCCGCTTATTATGTAATCAGTTTTGGCTGAATTACTTTCCCAAACAATATCAGCGCATCTGCAAAAAACGGTGCCCTGTTATCACTCACTAGCATAACAAAAAGGTCCGCTTGTCATTGAACTTCGGTTATTCTCTGAATAATGCAGTATTCTTTCCGGAACTTATTTATTATTTTAATATTGCTAAATGGGGCTCCTTTCATAACCTCTTGCTGATTCAGTGAAAAAAAAATTCCACTTTCAAGTAGTTTATCACTTGGGAATCCATGCACACTGCAGCGTATTGACCGGAACTTATTTTCATATGGAACAGTTTTTTGTTTTTCGATGTGCCATACATTTTGAATAATATCATGTCGTGCTTTAAGTCATAGCCGTGAGCTTTGAATAAACGACAGAGAAAATTATATTTATTTCCGATTAGAATTAACATTGGGAAAATCCGAAATAAAGTAAAGAATTTGAAATGGAAACTGCTAGTTTGATTTTCACATGCCTGCATTTTTTGTTCCAGGCGTCACTGGACTTACATAAATTAACAGTGATAGGGGGTTCTTGATTGATGAGGTGAATTAAGGGCCACCATTATCGCCCGCCTGCCGTGATTTAAGGCGGGCGGTAATAGCTCGCCTGCATTTTTCAAACGACCAGGCCTGGGTTAGTAACCTGATTGTCACATGTCACTTTTAAAAAAGAGGTGATTTCATGAATTCACAAAAGTTCACAATAGTCCAAAAATTTTCTTTTGGTTGGCCCTCTTTGCATATGAAATACACTGTTTTCATAAGGGATATTATTGATTCTTTTATATCATTACATTGGTTGCTTACAGCTCGGCTCATCTCTCATTTGCCTGAACTTTCGTTAGCAGCAGCAGCAAATTTATGATCATTGTAATGTTCATGATGTTTTAAGATCCTTAATTTTCGTGTTCTGGTCTGTCCCCTTCCTGGCAGTGAAAGTGTTCTTGCGTCTGGCATCAATGCAGTACGTACAGAACATTAAGTCATTTTTAGCTTAACTTGACATAGTCAAGATAAGCTATTGCCATCACGCGTGCGGAAGTCTGTTAGTGTGTGAGTCTGTTAGTCTGTGAGTCTGTGACGTCTGTTCACATTTTCCTTTAGCACAGGCTACACCCCGCAGTTCTTGTCTGATCGTCACAAAATTTCATATGCAGGTTTGGGGTCATGTCTAGATGAGAACGTCCCCTTTTGGTCACGATCGGGCAACCGGTATGGCTGCCCAAGCCCAAAACCAAAAAACCATTAGCACAGTCGACAAGTCGTATTTATGAAGGGATTTCATTGTAACTTCGTAGGATGCCTCTGTATAATGCCTAGATGAGAACGTCCCCTTTTGGGCATGATCTATCAACCGTGATGGCTGCCCAAGCCCGATACCCAAAAACTTTTAGCACAGCCTGCAGGTCATGTTTAATGTGGAGGGATTTCATTGTAACTTGGTTGGATGACTCCTTATGATGTCTAGATGAGAATTTCCCCATTTGGGCATGATCTGCCAACCGTGATGACTGCCCGAGGCCAAAACCCGAAAACCTTTAGCACAGTCTACAGGTCATATTTATTGAGGAATTTCATTGTAACTTGGTGGGTTGACTTCATATAATGTCTAGATGAGAAAGTCCCCCTTTGGACGTGATTGGGCAACTGTGACGGCTACAGGAGCCCGAAGCCTGAAAACCTTGAGCACAGTCTAGAGGTCATATTTATGAAGGGATTTCATTGTAACTTGGCAGGATGACTCCAAATAATGTCTAGATGAGAACAGCCCATTTTGATCGTGATCATGCAGCCTTGATGGGTGCCCGAGCCCAAAAACCTTTAGCATAGGCAAAAGGTCATATTTATGGAAGGATTTCATTGTAACCTGTTAGGTTGACTCCATATAATGCCTAGATGATGACATCCCCTTTCGGTCGTGATTGGTCAGTTGTGATGGCTACAAGTGCCCGAAGCCCAAAAAACCTTGAGCACAGTCTACAGGTCATATTTACGAAGGGATTTCATTGTAACTTCATAGGATCACTCCAGATGATGCCCAGATGAGATTGTCCCCCTTTGGTTGCGATCATTCAACCATGATGGCTGCCCGAGCCCGAAGCCCGAAAACCTTAAGCACAGTCTACAGGTCATATTTATGAAGAGATTTTATTGTAACTTGGTAGGTTGACTTCATATAATGTCTAGATGAGAACGTCCCCTTTTGGACATGATTGGGCAACTTTGACAGCTAAGGGTGCCCGAAGCCCGAAAACCTTTAGCACTGTCTACAGGTCATATTTATGAATGGATTTCATTGTAACTTGGTAGGTTGACTCCAAATAATGTCTAGATGTGAACGTCCCATTTTGGCCATGATCATTCAGCCTTGATGGGTGCCCGAGCCCAAAATCCTTTAGCATAGGCAAAAGGTTATATTTATAGAAGGATTTCATTGTAACATTGTTAGGTTGACTCTATATAATGCCTAGATGATGACATCCCCTTTTGGTTGTGATTGGTCAACTGTGATGGCTACAGGTGCTCGAAGCCCGAAAACCTTGAGCACAGTCTACAGGTCATATTTATGAAATGATTTCATTGTAACTTCGCAGGATCACTCCAGATGATGCCCAGATGAGATTGTCCCCTTTGGTTGCGATCATTCAACAATGATGGCTGCCCGAGCCCGAAGCCCAAAAACCTTTAGCACAGTCTACAGGTCATATTTATGAAGGGATTTCATTGTAACTTTGTAGGTTGACTTCATATAATGTCTAGATGAGAACGTCCCCTTTTGGACACAATTGGGCAACTGTGACGGCTTCAGGGGCCCAAAACCCGAAAACCTTTAGAACAGTCTACAGGTCATAATTATGAAGGGATTTCATTGTAGCTTGGTAGGATGACTCCAAATAGTGTCCAGATGAGAACGTCCCCTTTTGGTCACGATCATTCAGCCTTGATGGCTGTCTGAGCCCAAAAACCTTTAGCGTGTCTGTAGGTCGTATTTATGGATGGATTTCATTGTAACTTGTTAGGTTGACTCCATATAATGCCTAGATGATGACATCCCCTTTTGGTCGTGGTTGGTCAACTGTGATGGCTACAGGTGCCTGAAGCCCGAAAATCTTGAGCACAGTCTACAGGTCATATTTATGAAGGGATTTCATTGTAACTTCATAGGATCACTCCAGATGATGTCCAGATGAGAATGTCCCCTTTTGGTTGCGATCATTCAACCATGATGGCTGCCCAAGCCTAAAGCCCGAAAACCTTGAGCACAGTCTTCAGATCATATTTATGAAGGGATTTCATTTTTAACTTGGAAAGTTGACTTCATGTGATGTCTAGATGAGAACAGCCCCTTTTGGACAGCATTAGGCAACTGTGTTGGCTACAGGGGCCCAAAGCCCGAAAATCTTTAGCACAGTCTACAGGTGATATTTATGAAGGGATTTCATTATCCCTTGGTAGGATGACTCGAAATATTGTCTAGATGAGAACGTCCCCTTTTGGTCGTGATCATTCAGCCTTGATGGCTGCCCGAACCCAAAACTCCAAAATCTTTAGCATACTCTATTGGTCCTATTTATGGAAGGACTTCATTGTAACCCGTAAGTTTGACTCCATATAATGCCTAGATAATGACATCCCCTTTTGGTCGTGATTGGTCAACTGTGACGGCTTCAGGGGCCTGAAGCCCAAAAACCTTAAGCACAGTCTACAGGTCATATTTATGAAGGGATTTCATTGTAACTTTGTAGGATCACTCCAGATGATGCCCAGATGAGAATGTCCCCTTTTGGTTGCGATCATTCAACCATGATGGCTGCCCGTGCCCAAAGCCCAAAAACCTTTAGCACAGTCTACAGGTCATATTTATTAAGGGATTTCATTGTAACTTGATAGGTTGACTTCATATAATGTCTAGATGAGAACGTCCCCTTTGGACGCAATTGGGAAACTGACGGCTACAGGGGCCCGAAGCCCAGAAACCTTTAGCACAGTCTACAGGCCATATTTATGAAGGGATTTTAGTGTAACTTGATAGGTTGACTCGTTTTGGAATAATTTCACTGTAACTTGGTAACTTTTGTTGATATACGTTAACTGTGAGGGCCACATATATTAACTGTGAGGTCATATTAACCCACCCCTCAGATCTTTAGTACAGTGTACACCTCATATTATTTTTATCATAATTATAGCATACAGGGAACAGAAATGAACATATTCCCAATTATCGCAATTCTTGTCTTTTTTCATAATCCTTTCATAAACATTGAACATTATCCTTTTCATCAAACACAACACACAAGTTAAGCTACAGTGTCATTGACACTTTCATTTATAGTCAGCCCCAGGAATTCCTCCAGCCACTTAGGTTTGAAATTCTGCTTCAGGCAAAAAAATTGCGGGAACGATCGTTTCGTTCCCACGCCATTCCCGCAAAATGTTTCTAGTGGGACCGATTTACTGTTCTTGTCATTTTGGGGGGGGGGGGGGGAGGGGGGGAGGGCACCACACAGCAATATAACCTCTATTTTAATCTTTCCCAAGATTTGGGAAAGAAAAGTGGTGTAAAAACACCACAAAAAAAATAAACCCAAACTGGGTCAAGCACCATCGGCTCACACCCAGTATGGGACGCTCTTCCATAGTACAAATCCACGACTACCTAAAACAGTGCGCAATATGTCAATTCGTCATTCTTTTGATTATCCGCACACGTGGTGGATGTGTGCCATCATTGCTCAGTAACAGTGATATTTTAACTCGTCGATAATGGTTTTCCTGTGACTGGATTTATGGATCTGAAGATCGTATAATAACAGGACTGTGTTTTATATATTCTCGTTTATATTTTCAACCACATTCTCATTGTATATTATTTACTATTCCGTTTTCTCGAATGTTTTGTTTTCGCCATCACGCGATTCGACAATGAATTTTTCAGTTGATGAATTATTGTTTTTGGAGTTAGGTGTCAATCTGGGACTGTCTGGACAGGATTTCTTCACTCTGTTGAGGGCTGAATTTCTGTTTTATCGGTCCCTGTCGACCATCTGGGTTCTGTCATGTACCCACCGTTTTTTTTCTGCCACCTTCTCTCGTAGTTGAGGGTGTTCTTCTACTTTCTGTTTCTGTTGAGTTCACCTTTTTCTTCTACTGCTCTCACCTCTGTTATTTCCAGTTCGGTTCCTTTAGGGCAATTCCTTTGTCCTCGCCTTGGTGCGTTCTCATGGCCGTTTCTTCTGCACCCACGGGTGGTGTGGAACGCTGTCGTTTTGGGAGCCTCCCGACTCGACCACGTCTGGTGTGAGTTTACCCCCTCTGTGGGGGATGTACAGCTCCTCCCACCCCCTTGACCCCCCTCCATGGGGGATTGCAGCTCCTCCTGCTCCCGCAGGGGTGGGGAACGCTATCATTTCGGGGTCGTCCAATTCCACCATGTCTGTTGAGAATTGCTCCCCCTCCGTGGGGGATGTGCAGCTCCTCCCGCACCAGCGGGGGGTGGGGAACGCTGTCGTTTCGGGGCTTCCTGACTCGACCATGTCTGGTGAGAGTTATTCCCCTTCTGTGGGGAATGTGCAGTTTTTTACCATCGTGGATACTGCGGGAGCTGTTGGATTTCTGGTGAAGAGATGCCTGGTTCCGGGACTATGTGCCCTCTCCAGTCGACATCTGAGGCTGTCACTAGGGTTGTGACTCCTCCTTTGGAGGTCGAGCTTGGTGGCTCTCTCCGCTTTTCCGCCAGTTCCAACGGCTCCCGTCATATCTGCTGCTACTGCTGTTCTGTCTACAACGTCATTGGGCTCCGTTTTTAGCCGGCCTCGGCTTATCCCTGCAAGGGTCTGCAGGGATGTCTGTAGTGTGGTTGTGGGGTATCGGCCTCAGCCTTCCCTGACTTCCACTCGGCGAAGTCGGATGGGGCTGCCGACTGAACCCCCTACTGTGTCCTCTCAGCCGTTGAGCACAGTAGTTTTATACCTGCAGTGGTCTGCTGCGGTGTCTGGTTGTGTAGACATGGGGGTATTGGCCTCAGCATTCCCTGACTTCAACTCGGCGAAGATGGAAGTGGCTGTCGGCCGGACCCTCTACTGTGGTCTCTGTGCCGTCGAGCACCACAGTTGTCATTGGATTCAGATGTTCTTAGTGGGACACTATGAACTCCGTGGCATTTCCGTCCACTCATTCTGGTGACACGACCAGTTTTGGGGGACCAACGTCTTATGTGCAGCCTGGACCTTCTGCCCTGCAGAGGTCCGCGGTGACTCTCATGAGTTCCCGCTATGTTGATCCTCGGGGTGTGTCACACCCCTATACACGTCTGCCTTCAGACGTTTTGGCTGCCGCCCGTCGTCCCACGTCGGTGTTTTGGAGGATCGTGACCCTTCGCTGGTTAAGAGGGTCAGAGGTGAAGCCACTTTGCTGGTTTATTCCCCTGTCGAACCGGCCAGTACGGGCAGTGAACTTAGGGAAGCCCTCTCCTTACTCACTCGGGTTCTGTCAAAGAGCCTTCCCATTGCTTCCAGCGAGGCAGCGAGTGGTTTCCAGGCACCCCCTATGGTGCCGCCTCCCGGGATTGGAAACAGGCCGCTTTCTGATCCCCCTGGTGTTCCGACACCATGGGAGGCGTTGGCTGGTTTGCCCACGATGGGCTATGTGTCTTCCGACTCCAGGGAAGAGTCAGACATTCTTGATGTCGAGAGCCAGCAGTCTTCGGACTTGGGGTCAGCTCTTGATTTCGTGTTTGGGTTCCTTCCGGATCTCAAACCATCTAACCAGTTGACAGTGTCAGTCAGGCCGCGATCATCGGTCACGCGCCAACAGCCTATGGAGCAACCCGCTTCTGGGCATCTTCGCCTGTGCCAGTTGGTACAGTTGGTTGAAGCATTTTCAGCCTTGGACTCTAAGCTAAGTTCCAAGGCTATGAAGGCTCCGTTCTTCACCAGGGTTGACTCCTTTTTGCCTCCGGCGCGTTATCGTTCCTACGATTCTGCCAGTCCGTCGGTCTACCAAACCTTGACGGTTTTGGATCAGGACTCCAATTCCCTCGGGCTTTCCAAGTCCAAGTCTGCCGTCATTCCGATGATGGCTTATCGAGAGAGATGCTTGGTATGCTTTCTCTCTCTGATCACGTCGTCTCAGTTTTAGCTGCTTATCTGCCTCCAGATAAGTTTGACGAGGTACAAGCTTCTTTGCGTATGCTGTCCAAGGCGCTCATGCATCTTACTCACACGCATGCCTGTAACACGGCTAATCTGGAATTAGTTCGAAGGGACTCTGTGCTGGACACAGGCCGATCCCTTCCTGAGGAGCAGTGCGCTATTCTTCGATCTGCTTCTTTGGCAGGTCCGCAACCTTTCCATGGTTCTGTGTTGACGGTCTGGGATGACGTCCTACGTCATTCCAAAGATCAGCTGCTGTTTCTTCAGCTTGATCAGCCTTCTAGGGTAGGCAAGGGCTGTTCCAAGCCTGACAAGTACCCTCTGCTTCCTCTGGGAAGCAAAGGAGCTGATCCTTCTGCCACTGCCTCTACTTCTTACTCAAGGGTTAGGGTAAGCGTCGACAGTCTTGAGGGAAGTCCCAGGATTCTTCATTCAGTAAAAGTGGTGTTTTCTCCTCTCGCGAGTCTCGTCGGGGTTCGAAATGAAGGTCCTCACCTCGACTCGTCCCTGGTTGGAGGAAGGACAGCGGAGTTCGCAGACCGTTGGGCCACCATCACATCCGATCCTTGGGTGTTAGATGTTGTTCGGTCCGGGCTGCGAATATCCTTCCGAAGGCACCCCACTCTGTCCAGGGTGCCTCTTCCAACCACAGTTCCTTCAGACATTTTACGTCGGGAACTTTTGTCCACGGAGATAGACAATCTCCTGACAAAGTGGGCGATTGAGGTCATCAAGAACATTAGGTCAGTGGGTTTCTATTCCCGTCTGTTCTTGGTGCCGAAGAAGGACGGCCGACTCCGACCACTTATCAATCTTGAGTTTCCTGAACCAGTCGATCATTGCTCCCAAGTTCAGCATGGAGACTTTCAGGTTGGTCCTCCTTTCAATTCACCAGGGAGATTTCGCTTCCAGCTTCGACCTGCGAGTCGCTTACTTTCATGTTCCGATTCATTGGGCGTTACGGAAGTATCTCAGGTTCGTTTTTCTGGGGCGAGTTTACCAGTTCAAGGCCATGCCTTTCGGCCTCAAGCTGGCTCCGTGGGCCTTCACCAGACTGATGTCGCATGTGATAGCTTTCCATCGCACACAGTCCAGGGTGACTACTTCGGCATATCTGGACGATATCCTCCAGGGCATTCCAATGCTGCCTTACTGGAGTCGGATGTCGCCACACTGTTGAGCTTGCTCACGTCGCTAGGTTTCAGAGTCAACGAGGAGAAGTCAGATCTGGTCCCTTCTCAGTCGTTTTATCATCTGGGGATGGCTTTCCGCACACAATTCAATTTAGTGGCGGTTCCCCAGGCCAAGGCTGTGATTCTCTCAGCTTTTGCTCTGACTCTGTCCCAGTCCAGGTCCGCGACGGCTCGGAGTATTCTCCGGCTAATCCGTCTCTGCTGTTCAGTGACGGATCTCATTCCTCTAGGTCGGCTGCGTGTCAGACCTCTCCAACACTTTCTGCTCAGTCGTTGGAGGCCGAATGTAGATTTTCTGGATCTGGTGCTTCAGTTTCCAGAATATCTTTATCCTCACCTTCTCCTCTAGGCGGATGTCCAGTGGTTTTTGCAGGGTGTTCCGTTGGACTTACCCACGTCTGATCGCGTTCTGACGGCAGATGCCAGCGATCTCGGATGGGGTGCGACGTTGGATCCTCTAGGTCTTTCCATTCACGGGATGTGGGACCAGGATCATGCAGCTCTACACATCAACAAGAAGGAGCTTCTTGCTCTTCTGAGTTTCAGGCAGTGGATCCCTCACCTGTTGAATTGCCAGGTCCTTCTGTTGTCCGACCATTCGACGGTGGTTGCTTACATTCGGAACCAGGGCGGCACGCACTCTGTTCCAATGTACGAATTGGCTCGGGATCTTCTACTGCTCGCTCAGGATGTCCACGCCGGGGTGGCTGTTCGTCACATTCCCGGTCGTCTGAACGTCTTAGCCGACTCCTTGTCCCGTCGGGGCAGGGTCATTTCCACCAGGTGGATGCTCCACATAGCGGGTTCCATCGATCTCTTGTGACTCGTTGGAACCATCCGGTGAACACTTTCGTATCCCCGTGTCCAGATGCTCTGGCTTTCGCCGTCGACGTTCTAGCCCTCCTTTGGGATGGTCTTGTCGGCTACGCCTTCCTACCGGTTCCGATTCCGCCTCAGGTTCTCGCCCAGATATGAACCTGCAGTCGTCGAATCCTTTCGATCACACCCGTCGCCTCGGTGGGTGTGGATCAATCTGCTCCGCTCTCTGTTAGCGGCGGTTCCGGCATGTCTCCCTCTATGTCGCGACTTTCTTTGCCAAAGTCGCCCGAGGAGGTTTCACGTTGACCCGACTTCATTGTGCCTTCGCACATGTCTTTCATCGGGTCCTGTCTCCTCCGTAGTGGTTTTTCGAGACACGCAGTGGAGTTGCTTTTCTTCTTCAAGGAGGCACTCACTCCACTTGTTTAGTCTCTATGGCTAAGTGGAAGGTTCTTCTGTCGATGGTGTGCTATCACTCTGTTGCTTCTGTCACTCCTTCGATCACACCGCTTGCGGAGTTTCTGGTATATGTTTGTTTCTGGGGGTCTCCAGCAATGGGTACATGTCCATGCTTCGGAGACATTTTTTCATATGTGATACCGCATTGTTTCGACACTCATCCTTGCCTCTCCAAGCTAGGACTTTGCAGTTTACTCCAAGATGGTCACTTTCTTGGGCGCTGCTTTGCTTGGGGGTGGGGGGGTTCGCGCCTTTATCCTGGATGAATATGCGTCTTCTCACATGCCAGATATCTCCTGCATCCATTTCTTGATGGATTTGTCTTGCTATTCGCTGTTAGGCTGTTGGCGCGCGACCGATGATCGCGGCCTGACTGACACTTGCTGTTTTTTCTACCACGAAGTGCGTGCATTGTCTTCCTCTTTTAATAACTCTGTCATGTTGTCGGATGACGGCTGTTATACTGGCAGCCTTTTGGAGAAATGCTACATTCTCCTTTTATCTGCGACAGTTGCAGGAGCCGACAGAGAACCTTGGGGCCCTCTTTCTTCGTCTCAGGCTGTTGTCTATCCCAGCCTTTCAGCTTTTTTCAGGGTCAGTTCCAGCTTTGTGCCATTACTGTCCTTTCTGTCTGTGCGTCGCACTTCACCATACGCCTCATCTTTCGTTGTCTTTTTTAATGTTTGTGGTGCTATGGTTTGATAGGCCCAGGGATCTCTTCCTCTGTCCACGGTCCCAGTGCTATTGAGTTATGTGTGGGTTGGTTATGTGATTCCCTCCAGCCTTTTTGTCTATTCAGCCTGTAGTAAACAATTGAGGTAGGTTGATAAGAAGTATAAATTTTATAGTAAATTTCCTTTCTTATTATACCTACCGAAATTGTTTACATGGAGTCCCTCCCGTCTTCTTATTCGGGTAACAATCCTTCCTCCCCGCTGATCACATAACTCCTGTGTTGTTTGGAATCAAAAGAATGACGAATTGACGCATTGCGCACTGTTTTACGGTAGTCGTGGATTTGTACTATGGAAGAGCGTCCCATACTGGGTGTGCGCCGATGGCGCTCAACCCAGTTTTGGCTTTTTTTTTTCGTGGTGTTTTTGCACCACTTTTCTTTCCCAAATCTTGGGAAAGATTAAAATAGAGAGTATTTTTTCCGAGTTAGGTTCTTCCACTGTAGTGCAAGTCTGTAGTAAACAATTTCGGTGGTATAATAAGAAAGGAAATTTACTATAAAATTCATACTTCTTGATCGTCGACGTTATCATTGTCATGACTGACATTCCCATCTGTAAGATTTAAAAAAAAAAAAGGTAACTTTTCGAACACTTTGATAACATTTTTGGCCATTAATGTTTATAATCTGGTGCGCATAGTACTGCTGGCTAAGTGGGAAGGGGTTACGGGATGTGGGAAGATATGACCTTTGTCTTTAACCCAGGAAGCATATCGTGCAGGTTTTCAGCCATTATAAACTTACATAACCATTACTATCAATCTTTTATCAGTGGCCATTTCCTTTGGTGCCGTCTGTTGTGTACGTGCCATAGAAGTTGATTTGCGTTCATTTAAATGTTTAATTTTGTGTACTATTTTGCTGCATATTTCAGTTATTTCACAGCTCCAAGACCTGGGATATACATAAAAAATAGCCAAGTCTATTTATGCCACATGGCACCAGCCTCCACCGCAAGTGACGTCGCTTGTATAGAGTGAGTGTGACTGCATATTTCTGCCGTGACACAATCTTTGCAATGCTCCCTCCCATTGCATTGCACTGTAAGCATAACATTAATGAATGACCTTGTCAATTTCGTTTTTTGTGAAATCAACAACTCTGGCTTCAAGCTTGATGGAAATCAGCATTGTTAACACTAGTAACTGCTGCTGGTGAAATTGACTAAGCTGGTTTGGGTACAGTAGTGTAGAATTAAAGTAAGAGTCAGGAACAATTTTTCAGTGTTTTGTTTCACATTTTAATCAACATGGTGAAGAGCAGGATTCCCGCAGGGACTTCAAAAATGTGAAAAGTCTTGAATTTGAAAAAAAAAAAATTTAAGACCCTTGAAAAGTCTTCAATTTGAAATTCCTGTCTTGAAAAGTCTTAAATTGACAGAAGTCGGGGAAATACATCCGAGGTGCTGTATATTGTGAACATTGACTGTCCGGAATCGGTGTTTTGCAGCACCTGTCTTTCAGAACAAAAAGTCTTGAATTCTCTTTTTTTCTTATCTTGAAATCACATTGAAAAGAGTCTTGAAAAGTCTTGAATTTGCCCCTTCCCAATCTGCAGGAACCCTGAAGAGAAAAACTGTTCTGGGATGGGGATTTAAATTTGTTGTTAAGATTTGCAGAAATGTTTATGGAGACAACTCCTATAAAAACGGCTGGGTCGAATTGTGGGTGGATAAGTTCGCGAGTGGAACTTCCCTAATTAAAAAGAATAACTTCAAAGACCACATTACAAGATGTAATGCGCATGATGATGAATGAATGGTTTCATGCGTCGCAGGCATGCAGGGACAGTTTGGGGCAAGCCACTTTCTTTTGACGTTTTCACAGTTTTGGATTGAAGTTTTTACGCAAACCAGGACCATGGCAGGAGACAGCAGAGGAGGAAGCTGAGGGAGAAGGCTTTGGCATTCTTCTTGATGTTCTAGTTGAGATGTTATCCTGGCTCAAGTGAGAGGGGGTCCTGTTGACCAAGGTGCTACCTCTGCCCGAGGGTGATGGTGTAGGGTCTTCAGATAAATATAATCTGCCACTTGTTTTTGTTACTGAAGCCGTCATTGGCAAGTATAGTCTGCTTCTGGCAATTCTTGGTGAGGAGGAGCAGTTTTCGGATTCGTCAGTCAGGCAACTTTCACAACCAGCCACCCAAAGAAAGACCCGAACTTCCCTGGTTTGGGGGCAGGCCTAACAGTTAACCTATTTGGCCGGGACCTGAATGCGCACAAGTAGCGTTTATAAAAGGGCATTAAGAGGGACACAGGACCAACACTGCCTCTCCGGAGGTGGTCGACTACCTCTGGGGATGGAGTGAAGGATGATCAGATTCCATAACGGTTACTAAATATCCATTGCGGTGATAATAATTCTGTAACGTTGAAATAGAGAGGAAAAAAAGAAAGAAAAAAAAGATAAGAACAAAAGAGGAAAAAGAAGTGTGTTTGTGTCCGGTGACTGTCATCGAGGTCTTGTCATGTCTTCAGGCAAGTATAGTCTGCCACTTATTGCTTGTTGTTCGTTGGAGCTGTCATGGGCAAGTATAGTCTGCCTTGGGCTCTTGTGTTTGTCTGTTGGTTTGTTCAGTGGCAATGGTCGTCATGGTGGCAGTGTTTCTTGATTGTCATTCAGGGGTCTTGGTGCAGTCAGAATCCTAAAATTAGAAAAGGCAGAAATGAGAAATACCCCCCCAAGACCCCTCCCCCCCCCCCCCCCCCACAAATTCCCCTTTGGATGAGTGATGGTTGTGTGGTGCAAGAGGTTTCCCCCACCACACCCTCACCTCATTAAATCCTGTCAGTAGCCCTGCCCCAAGTTTAGAGGCTTAAGGTCGGATGCTGATCTGATTTGGGGTCACCGTTGGGCCCGCACTTGTTGTGGGCCACCTAGTCACTAGTCCTAGCCACACCATATGGTGAATGGGCATGAATGTGCTCTCTGTTTTTAGCTCACTGAGCGAAGCTCAAGGGGAGCTTTCCTAATCACTTTCTGTCCGTCGTCCGTCTGTCCGTTATCTGGCGTTAACTTTACATTATCGACTTCATCTCACAAACTACTTGACCAAATTGAACCAAATCTGGTGTGCATGTTCCCTATCATATGTCAATTCAAGTTTGTTCAAATCAAGTTGCCTTCCCCCTCGGTAGGGCCATGCCCAAAAAGTATACCTAAATCTTAAAAAATCTTCTCATGAACCAGCTGTAGTAGAGACTTGATATTTGGTGTGCAGCTTCCTTTTGAGGTGTAGCCTCAGATTTGTTTAAGAGAAATTTGAGGGGCTGTATTTGCATTCGTTATGGGAGGTAGTGCTGGGAGGTTTTGAAATTTTTCCACTGCTTCGGTTTCTACTTGGTTTTTTAAAAAAGAGTAGAGTCCGGTTTCCTTTTTTTTCTTTAGAGAAAAATATTCAAGTATTAAACACTATATAAACAATTGGGTTTTTTCCCAAATATTCGTTTTAATAAAAGCAAGTGCAAGTTCCTTCCCTGCTCTCTAAAATTATGAGATTATATATTACAGCAATTCCATAGTGACCAACGTGACATTTTTTTGCACTTATTGTGCTACAAACCAATAATGGTAACATTTATGGTGCATTTGTTTTGTAGTATGTATGTCTCACATGTGTCTTCACAAAATCAACACTTTTGTGAAGACACATGTGAGACATACATACTATGTATGTCTCACATTTGCGGTTATAATCTAAATATAGCCTGTGACTAACGTGACATGAAACGGACATGAAATATTGGCCAGTTTGAAAAAAAACATTGCATTCATCTGTCCTGTAGCGTACTGGAACTGAACCTTCCCTTATTTAAACACCCCAAAAACATATTTCAAAGGACAACAAATGTGAGATGATTGGCATTTCATTTTGTTGGAAAAATATTTGATGTCATGCGTGACTAACATGACAGACTGATTCGTGACTAACATGACAAAAATGTCTCAGCTTGTATTTTGGTTTGGGTGATACCTTATCAGTAATGAAAAATAATCTGATGAACAATTTTTCCACGATTGATAAGGCATCATATCTTAAAATATATAAAGCAATGTGTGTGGGGCAGGGGGGGGTGGGGGGGGGGGGGTGGAAGTGTAAGCTAAAATATTACGTATGCCAAGATTGGTGGGTGGGTCAGAGGTGACAAAACATATATATTTTAAAATTGACCATTTATTGCTGCTAATGTGTTCAAAACTTCTAATCCCAAAACATGACAAATTTACACAGAACTACATGTGTGTACATGTATCCCTCCCACATGTTTTCATTATCTCAAAGTCAGTCAATCAAAGTTGCCCTGTTGGGTTTGTGGTTATAAATCACCTACATGTAAATACACAATGTGACTAACGTGACAAGAAAAAGACATGGAATGTTGTCCAGTTATAAAAACCTACAAGTTCATCTGTTCTCTAGTGAAGAAAATACCCCCTCCCTCAACGGTCATGAAAACTTCAACAGAACATTCTGAATTTAAAAAAATATATATGCGAATAGAGAAGTACCAGGGTTTTGAGCAAAAACGCTTGATGCATTGCATTACTAACACAGCATACTGATGCATGGCTTATTTGACAATGTCACAAAAATGTCACATCTTGTTGTTCATTCAGGGTAATATAATGACCACTGCCAGCAGTAATGGAACATAATAATTTAATAATTCAACAATATTTCAACAGTACCGGTATATAAAGATTTGAATATCAATAATTTAACAAACATGAAATAAAATTTTAAGAAATGCATATTAAGCTAACCATCAAGATCTGCAACAAATTTTATTTCCCCTAACAGAACTCAAATTGAAAGGGCCAGGTAGCTGCTTATTTTATTAAAATTCTGTTTCTCTGATTCAGTCATTTTACTCACAGTCAGCAAGTCAACATAGGATTCGGACTCATTTAAAACAACTCTCAACTCTGTAATGCCAATGAAAGTTCAACATTTCATAAACATTTTGACATGTTAATTGCATAGAGTTAATTGTAGAATAAACTCCTGTTTATTGTATAAAAAATATTGTAATATGACGAAATATTACTGTAAGTCACCAAATTCCCTTTTTTATCAACCTATTTGGCCCCACTGCATCCAGTTGAGGGATTTAATATATTATGCCTTGTTTGCCAGAGCTCCCTGAGCTCTGTCAAACAAGATATAATATAATGAATGCTCAGTTTAACTCGGGATATTAGAATATGACCAAATCCCTGTTAACTGAATACACCTGTTAATTTAATAAAACCCACTGGTTAGGTTACTATGCAATTAAAAGGGTTCCATTGTAGTACATGCAGATACATCATCTATGCAAAAACATTTTATCAAGTACCTATTTTCAAATTTTGTCTCCAAAACAGCTTATGACCCTTTATAGGAAAAAACTTGTTCCATTGAGGGACTGCCAAAAATAAAAAAATAGAAATGGTAGTTTTTGTGAAAGGCATTAGTTGGATATTAACATTACATCAGCCTTGTTCGGTGAAGGATTCAATTTCAGTAGCAATACTTTGTTAAATGCCCAATTTATCAGACAGGTAATTTTAGTCACTCTGGTCCATGCAGCATACACCGTAGGCTTGCCACAGGTCATCGCTGGTTGCCGCAGGTCACTCGAAAACTTTTTTGTAAAAACTAAAAAAAATTATATTTGAAGGCTATACTTCCCTTTGTCGGGTCTGACATTACCACAGGGCAGTGGTGGTTACACCCCTCCTCTTCTCGCGTGCATTCTGCCTCCCCTTACAATCTGTCTAGCTATGGTCGCGTTCCTTTACTCAAAAATTTCCCCCCACATTTTTTTTCTATACTGGAGTGAGTATTGCCTCCCCCCCCCCCCCCCACACACACACACCAGTATCTACGTACAGTTAAAACTAGAAGTCCTGTCATGAATTGCGCGCAAATAGCACGTCGATCTGCGGGCTTTTTTTTGTAATGTGGCTATCAAATTCTGTACATATGGGCTGAACACAAGCAATGTTTCAGCCAATGGACCTCCGGGTAACCCGGAGGTCCATTGGCTGAAACATTGCTTGTGCTTGCTATGGATAGGCAGGATAATCTACCGTGGTTTGGTTGCCATTCGATATGGAAATTGCGCGAAATCCCTACGCGCAATTAAGTCTATATAAGCGCACAGTTCATGACGGGACTTCTAGTTTTAACTGTAGCTGATTAAATTAATGAACTTTTGTAATTATTTTGAAATTTTCGATAATGTTTTGTTGAGCCACAGACAAAAATAACCCGACGAAGGGATTAAGTCCGACCCGAAGTCAGACTGTTCCCTATGGGGGTGGGGGGGGGGGGGGGGGGGGGTGGTCGAAATAATAAATTCTGGTAAAAATAGGCCAAGATGACCAAAAAAAACCCTCCGTTTTGCACACAAATTCCAGTAAAAAGAGGCCAAAATTTCAGGAGTGAGGTTCGACCCCTGGCCCTCAACTATCGTTGGGCCTGTATTAAGACGCATTAATTGGGAGGGAACTGCGGACAAAGGGGTGGGTTGCATACAGATCGGCATCAACTCTAGACATATATGGTTGTTTCAGGCCCGACGCTAGTAGGGCTGAACCGTCCCCTGTGGTAATCTGTGTCGGAAATTTTGGCATCTTTTTACTAGAATTTGTGTGAAAAGTGGATGTTTTTCGACCATTTTCCCTATATTTTCAGAAATTTTTTAAAGCAGATAGCTTTCGATCGGCGCACACGGTAAGATTTTTTCTAGGCCTGGCACAAATTATCAAACACATTGGATATTTGCCATTACGCCTTGAAAGGCAGAAATCTTGCTTAAAATCGACCGCACACACAAGCTATCTGCTTACGGAATCGGTCAGGACTGAAGCTTTGCTAAGCTGATAGCTCTGGTGTTCGGCGGGCTTAAAGTACCAAAGATTTGTTTTACACCAGTAGATTTCCTAAGCATAGTAATACAGAGGGTACCTGAAAATGTTTGAAATTTGTACACCTACGTTTCATGCCTGTCACTTCTTGATCTCAGTAAGTTATCATAGCCATCTCTCTTATCTTTGTGTTCCTGCATTGCAGATCTTGAGCTGTGAGTTTTTTAAAATGGTCACTGGGATACTAAGGCCAAAAAAAATAAATAATTTGTTTCTAAGACAATTTTGTTTTTGAATCTGTGAGGGAGGGAGGACTTTATTTTTATTTTTAATTTCCGATAACCAATAATGTGATTATATAATTCAAGCCCGAGTCTCCGTACGAGTGCCAGGTTTGACACGCAAGAGCACTATATTGTGTTCTTAAATCAGTTTATTATAAGGAATTTAAAATTAAAACTTTTCTCTAAAAACAAACTGTAAGTTCCACAATTCAAAAGCTTCATATTTTTTTGATGCTCTTGATATTTACTTTGATGTAAAATTATTTATTCTATGGGGATTTGCCTGAGATTGCCTCGTTACAATTTATGGGAGAGTGCTATAGGCGAATCCTCATAGAGGCAAACATATTGCAGACACAAAGAAATAAATATTCATCAGTCAAAAAACATGAACAATTTTGAGTCTCCTGAGTTTGTACCAAATATTGGAAAACAGTGAAAGGCAATAAAAATGTCCAATGAGGGAGTTCAAATTTAATATGGGATTGTCTGAGAAACAAAATACGTTTTTTAGCCAAACAGAATGAATAGGGTGGTTGTACAGGCTACAAGTATCACCATGAAATTTTATTATGCTTTCATTTTTTGTTGCAAAAACATAGCTTATGACACCTCATTGGAATGAGCTCAATGAGCTTGTTCCAGTGAGGTGGGTCATCAGCTATGACTTTGGGTCAAAAAATTCAAATTTGTTGTCATTTTCATTGAAGAATTTTTTCAAGTGTCCTCTGCCATCCGCATATGGTAAATGGTAAAAGAATATATATCAATGATGGGAAGTTACAAAATGTCGGCATCTAAGTCTTCTGGGAATTCATAACAGTCACGCTTGAGAATTGGCTGTGGTAAAAGTTTCCGAATTGCAGACATTTTTATTACTGCATCGTCTCCTTCGATAATTTTAATTCTTCTCTTAGTTAAACTTTTTGCAAAAGTAATGGTGATTTCATCTTGGATGACATTTGTCACGACTGCAGGTAAAAGTTTCTTCGTGTAGCAACCATGTGAGGTGATAAACTCGTATGGAACAAGTACAAAAGATCCACTGGTTACTTGAGTATTATTTTGATTTTCACATTCAGAATCACTGTATTGAGACAAGGAATATTGGTTCATTTTGATTTTACCGTTTATACTGACAATTTGGTGCATAGAAAATATTCCTGGTTGTGGTAAAGCTCTGGAAAACAAACAATCAATTCCCTTTTCTCTAACTGTTTTTTTCGATTTCTGTGCGACTTATATGAAATATGTTGATGTGTGTCATGTCTTTAACAGCTGAATAAAAGGAAGAAGAGTCAGTAACAATTGCCCAGCGTTGAACAATTCTTGAGGTCACAATTCGTTTTACTGTGCCTCCAATGGCATCAACTGGACCTTTGCCATGAGCTGTAGCTGTGAAGTTCCATACTATTTTTAAATGATGCATGTTTTCTAACATACCTATTCCTGATGCAGTGTATCTATTTTTAAACTGACTAGTCGGTCCGTCTGACCATATATGCAGCAGTTTTACATTGTGGTCAACCAAATTCTTTATAAAACAGTCTAAAAAAACAAACACTTCCTCTTTTGTGTGATCGGTGTCATCTGAAATGACTACTGCTGACTTTGTGTCACCACCATGCCAATACACCCCTGCGAACAAAGTAATTTGATTTTTGTTCCAATGTGCAGTTTGAACTTCATCCTGCCACTGGGTTGAAAAATTCTCAGAAAAATCAACTTGAAGCATTGCCACTGATGGATCCCCAAGGAGCTTGCCTTTCGTTTTCTGATAAAATGCTGACTGCTTGTGTTTTGTCAAATGATGTAGTAAGAAGAACGGAACAAATGAACAAAATTCTTTGTAAAGTGTGGAAATGTCATCAGAGTGTTGTACCTTTGACAGTCTTTCCTTACCATCCATGTTCACTACTTTTTCCCATTGGAACCATTTCACATTACTCTCTGAAATATTTGCATTTACTAAAGGATATGTTTTTCTGAAAATAGCACAATCTTGGCATGTGTCACATTTATTGAGCCAACACACATCATTTACATAGCCATTACATACAAGAGATTCTGGAAACTCGTGGTAATACAATGGGAAAGCTTGGTTGAATTTATGCAATCCTTCCAGCATCAGAAAAGAATTTTGGTGAGTTTTACAGGCACAGACATTCCTTGGCATTTGTGCACTTAAAAGAACATGGGCTGGGCGTGATTCTGCAAATACAGATTTTCCAACTTTGATGTTTGGAAACTCCTTTTTAAAAAGACTATAGGCTTCAAGTACTGCCATTTGTAAATGTCTTTTTTGAATTTTTTCTTTGCCCGATGCACTTCGTATTGTCACAAAATCCCTTTAACCTGGTGCCTGGCGTGAGATATCGTCCCTGCTATAAAATTCTTTTACAGTGTTAATTGTTGAAAAAGGTATTTTGGAAGCATGGCAGGGTTTTTTATACAGAAAGTCTTTCTTCGCTATTTCATCAAAAGCTAAATGTTTTATAACTGCTTGCTGTCTACGAGGAGTTTTGGGGAGGTGCTGTTTTGCACGAGACACAGCTTTATTTAAAGATGAAATGTTCAGATAGGCCATACAAGATGGTGATTTCATATTTTCAGTTGTACGCATGTTTTTCAATTTTTTTCCTTGTCTATATTTTGCTTGCCTTATTCTGTCCTTATTTTTTTGATTTTGTTTCCTTTTCTAATCTTTCTTTTTCTGGTAAATTATTAGTTTCCACTTTCTGTTTTTTCCTTAATTTTCTCATGTGCTTACGCTGTTTTTCTAAGTATGTTCTGTAGTTCCCCTCATTCTTTAATTTAATTCGTCTTCTCTTCTGTCTTTCTGCTGCTGACAATGGCATGATAATAATATTCTCTGCCCCAAAATATAAAAGAAAAAAATAAAGCTCTTGCTCAAAAATTGATTGCAAGATAACCTAATAATAACATAACATAGGAGCTGTTAACCCTTTACCCAATGTAACGTTTAAAACCGGTCACGCTATTCACGTAAGTTGAGACGTAACTGTAATTCAAACTTTATTACATTTTCAATTTTTATTTCAAAAACATAGTTCATGGCCATTCATTGGAATGATCTTGATAAGTTCGTTCCAATGAGGGGTTATAAGCTGTGTTTTTGAGGCAACAAATAAAAACTTTTAATTATTCATTAATTTTTTGTGTCTTTTGGTATCCACATTGGGTAAAGGGTTAAAAGATACTATGTCATGTTCAAAAATGATGGAAGCACGTTGCGAGTAAGAGGAGAGGAGTGGACAAATATCTCAAAAGGTGCATCAAATGCCCTAAAGTTCGACAGAGGCTGAAAGTACATGTATAAGAAATGAATACCCCTAATGTCATTTTATTGAGTATATATGTGCGTGGAGTTGGTGGGACAAAACTGATATTGACTTGCTGTCAACTTGGAAGAAGAAAAACTATTTATATACATTCGCTTTGTTACCATTTATTGGAGAGTGTCGACATACACTCTCCAATAAATTGTAACAAAACAATATTTTCCTAAGTTGAGACACCCCACCTTACCTCCTCTCACCATTCATGCCTGTAGTGTTGCAATGCCAATATTGATAAAAAATACCCATACCACAAATAGAGTTTTGAAAAATATTTTCTCACTCTTCCAGTTAAAGCAACAAATATAATAATAAATATTGTAGGAGAAAGTGATTAGCCATAATTATGCAGATTATAAATACCATTACCTATCAAGACCCTCAGACTAATTCAAATTTAGTTGAATTTTGAAACACAATTACATTTTTTTTTCATGCAATAATCACCAGCCTTTTAATAAACAAGGAAGCAGACCACGACTTTCATCTAAACATCATCATAAGTAAATTATGTCATCAATGACATCCCAAAATGACATCATAAAATGACATCACAATTTCATTCATAATAAGTTTCATTCATGAATTGATTCATTCAGGCTGTATGATAAATTTCCCAGTTTTGAAACTGGATTTGCAGTATGCAATTACATTTAAACTGATTGACAAATATTTGAACCAAAACATTTACCTTTGTCTTACACTACTGTATTCATTTGTTACGGGGAGAGTGGATTACCATTAAAACACTTGTGGAGTGGAATTTCCACCCAGCTAATAAGGAAATGCAGTTTTTGCCAAGGGCCGAAACTTGTAACATTATTGTGCTTTTCTAAGATACAAAGATGTTTTGTTTGTATACACTATAGACACTTCACTCTGAGAGTGTTATAGTAAAAATCCACTCCTAATGTATTGTATATTCATGGAAATAAATTTTAGAAGATACATTTTATGAGTGTTCCCAATACCTTACAGTATCTAGACTTTTTTAAACTTCGTTGTAAAAACTTACCTTTCACTATATTCATCTCGTCTCTTTCTTGTCCTTCTTTCTTCAGAACAAAATCTCGCGCTGGAAATTGTGACTAACATGACATTTAAAATTGTGACTAACGTGACAGATATACACCCCCCCTTTAATTTTTTAAATTAAAATACTTATAATTATTTTTATCTTTTATGGTGACTACCAACTTATATTTTTGAAGAAAATTAAAAAGAAGAAATGGTTTGAGGTCAGAATTTAAGACAAGAAAAAGAAAAACATATTTTTTGTGACTAACGTGACAAAAAAAAATCTCATAATCAAAGAGTTTTTTTTTTAATGTGATGTTTCTCCAAGATTCAAATGAAATCTATTCATTAAAAAGGGCATCTGCAATTTTAAAAAAAAAGGGTGCTCGCTTTCTGCAACAACTGTTAACAAAAACAGCACACGTTAATAAATGCAGCATTTTTTTAAATTTCAAAGGTGTAGTTCGAGGTCAAAGGTCAAATTCAAATTATATTTATAACAATCATATCTGTTTGAAAAAAATGTTATTTCTCTAGACCTCAGTATGTATATTTTACAAAGAACTGCAAAAAAACATTCTAAATGTAAATTTTTTTTTGGCTTCCAATGTCCTACTTTTCATGGAATTGCTGTATAGCATAGCACATGTACAGTGAACCATTAACCCAGAAGACAATGAAGATTGTTCACAGAGCCCTGGATATACAGTTGAATAGCATTGGCAGCCCCCCCCCCCCCCACACACCCCCACCCCACACATACACCAAGACAAGAGGAAAATGCTGTGGTAGCAATGCACACCTTGGGTAAAAAATGCTGAAGATGTAACGTGAAATGTCAGGCCAAAGAAAAGAAATCCCTTTGGGGTACCCCCACCGACCCTAAGCAATTATGCCAAGCCTAAAAATTTTACAAAGTAAAAGTCGCTCATTTAGGACATTGTATTTGTAACCCTAATTTTTATCAGACTTCAACTTGAATTTGAAACCTATTTTGAGGTTAAAGCTTTCGAAAATACATGTAGAAATAAATCTATTGGACATAATAAATTTGGAGCAATTGGTAAGTTCCCGTTCAGCAAAGGAAACCGCATTTGATAAATTGATCATTTTATAGATACAGTGTTTTACAGACTGTTGGTGTTGAAGGTGTAGAGTTTCATGTATTGATACTGAAAGTCCTGAATCTTGGCCTGCAGTCTTGAAAATGTTATTGGTGCAAATATAGTGTACAACTGTTTTTTTTTAATTCCATTCAAACATATACATAGAAATTACTGACAGTGGCCAGCAGATGCATGGATATTGCATTCAAGTGAAGTGTGTGGTCATTTTGGTAATTCGATGTTTTCTGTATTTTTATCCAAAGTCAGGTGGTGCTTTCAGTCTCGCACTGAATGGGGTGATTTCTTGTCATCCTACCCTACAATTGTTTACTACAGGCTTGCACTGCAGTGGAAGTCCCTAACTCGGAAAATATACTCTCTATTTTGATCTTTCCCAAGGGATTTGGTGAAAGAAAAGTGGGGCAAAAGCACCAAAAAAAAATAAGCCAAAACTGGGTCGAGTGCTACCGGCGTACACCCAGTAGGGGACGCTTTTCTCCTAGTACAGATCCACAGCTTCTGGTACCAGTGCACAGTCAGTAACTAATGAATCATTCTTTTTTCTTCCGCTGTCCTGGAACGACATGACGCCAGTTGTATTAGGAAAGTGAGAATTCAACTCGTTGATAATGGTTACCTGTGACTAGAATTGTGGATCTGAGTATTGTATAATAACAGGACTGTGTTTTATATATTCTTGTTATTAATTTCAACCACATTTTCATTGTATTTTGTATATTCTCTGTGTTCACGCGCGACTTTAGCGTACCGTGCGGTTCAGACATATAATTTTTTGGTTGATAAATTTATGTTATCCTTTTGGATATTATTATTATTATTGGATTTAGGTGTTGGTGGGGGCTGTATGGACAGGATTTCTCCTCTCTGTTGAGGGCAGAATTTCTGGTTTTTGGGTCCCTGTCGGCTGTCTGGATTCAGTTGTGTTCCCGCCGGTCCTTTATTTTCTGCCACCTTTCTCTCGTAGTTGGGGGGTGTTCTACTTTCTACATCTGTTGAGTTCACCTTTTCTTCTACTGTTCTCACCTGTGTTATGCCCAGGACTGTTCCTTGAGGGAAATGCCTTTTGCTCAAGCATGTGGTGCATTCTCGTAGCCGTTGCACCCGCAGGGAAGGGGAACGGTGTCGTTCAGGGCCTCTGACACGACCACATCTGGTGAGAGTTATACCCCCTTTGTGGGGGATGTGCAGTCTTTTCCTGTGGTGGATACTGCGGAGCTGTTGAGTTGTCTGCTGAAGAGATGCCTGGTTTCGGGACTGTGGTCCCTCTCCAGTCGACATCGGAGGCTGTCATTAGGGTTGTGACTCCTCCTTTGGAGCCGAGCTCGGTTGCTCTCTCCACTTTTCCACCGGTTTCAACAGCTCCCGTCATATCTGCTGCTACTGCTGTTCTGTCTGCAATGTCATCGGTCACCGTTTCAGCCGGCCTCCGCTTATTCCTGCAGGGATCTGCAGAGATGTCTGATAGTGTAGAC
Organism: Pictodentalium vernedei; assembly: GCA_031216915.1. Lineage (NCBI taxonomy): Eukaryota > Metazoa > Mollusca > Scaphopoda > Dentaliida > Dentaliidae > Pictodentalium > Pictodentalium vernedei. Next base: position 230,904,901 of record CM062290.1, on the reverse strand, counting down.
GTGGGATATCGGCCTCAGCCTTCCCTGACTTCAACTTGTCGAAGACGAAGGGGCTGCCGGACGACCCCTCTGCTGTGGTCTCTCAGCTGTCGAGCCCAGCAGTCTTCTCTTTGGATTCGGATGTTCCTGGTGGGGTCACCATGGACTCATTTGCATTTCCGTCCACGCACTCTGGTCCGACGGCCAGTTTTGCGGTACCGACGCTTTTTGTGCTGCCGTGGATCTGTACTAGGAGAAGAGCATCTTCTACTGGGTGTGCACCGGTAGCACTCTACCCAGTTTTGGCTTTTTGTGAAGCCGTGGATCTGTACTAGGAGAAGAGCATCTTCTACTGGATGTGCGCCGGTAGCACTCGATCCAGTTTTTAAATAACGAAAACCGAGTTGTATTTTAGGATAACCTCCCAGCACAAATGGGAGGGCAAGAATTTTTGCCCTGCCCAAAATTTCTATTTTCCAAAGTGAGAGGCTGATTTGAACCAAATCTGATATGAGGGCTTATTGGGTCATAAGTAGTTAATTTATGTGCAAAACAATTTTCCTGTCGCCGCAGGAGCTAAAAATAGAAAAAAATTAAAACACCCATATCTCCAAAACTACACGGCACTGAGAATTTTCATTTGGTGTGAATCTTCCTTAGGGCCAATAGAATGGAATGGTCCCCAAAAAATTGGGTACTTTTTTGGGAGTCGGTGCGGAGTCGGCATTTTTTTAACACTTGTGAGTAATGGGGAAAACATTAAAGAATCTTCTTCTCCCAAAACACTGCTCCAAAAGCTTTCATATTTCACATATAACATCTTTGAAAGATTGATTCACATATTTGTTGAAATCAGTTCCCTGGCTCCATATTTGGGGTCTCTATTGGAGCCCAAATGTTCAAATCAGTGCAATGTAAGGAATATTCTTTAACCCTTTACCCAACGAATCGCCTGCATCCGCCCGCGTAATATGCAAATTCGGCAGTTGAAAAAATATTATTTTTCACAAAATTTCAACAAAACCATATCACGTGACCCCTTGTTGGAACGAGCTCGACGAGCTCGTTCCAACGAGGGGTCACATGATATGGTTTTGTTGAAATTTTTTGAAAAATTTCAAAAAATGATTTTTAAAATAATAAATTTTGATATCGTCTGCGTTGGGTAAAGGGTTAAAAATCTTCTTCAGATCCACCAATCAGACTCAAGACTCTTTTGATATTTTGTATGCAGCATCTTTAGGGGGGTGAGATTCAAATTTGTTCAAGCCAAGTCCCTGAGTTCGTATTTGGGCTCACTGTGGGAGCCCGAATTATAACTTAGTTCAAAATGAGGAATTTTCTTTAAAAATCTTCTTCTTCAGATCCAGTTGTCAGAATGTTTTGATATTTGGTTTGCAGCATCCTTAAGAGGGTGAGATTCAAGTTGTTTAAGCCAAGTCCCTGGGTTCATATTTGGGCTCCCTGTGGGAGCCCGAATTATAACTCAGTTCAATATGAGGAATATTCTTCAAAAATCTTCTTCATATCCACCAGTCAGAATCTTTTGATATTTAGTATACAGTATCCTTAGGAAGGCGAGATATAAATTTGTTAAAGCCAAGACCCTGGGTTGATATTTGGGCTTCCTATGGGAGCCCGAAATTGTACCAGAATTTCTATTTTCCGAACTGAGTGGCCAATTTTAACCAAATTTGATTTGAGGGCTTATTAGGTCATAAGTACCTAATTTTTGCCAAACAAATTTTTCCCATCGCCCCCATGGGAACTGCAGGAGCTAAAAAACAGAAAAAATTTAAAACGCCCATATCTCCAAAACTACACATCACTGAGAATTGTGTGAAGCTTCCTTAGGAACTGCAGAAAGGAATAGTCGAAAAAAAAAAATTCTGTCGGTTTTATCAGAGGGTATTTTTTCCAGGATTTTGAAAAAATGCTGAGTCATCATTTTTTAACACTTTGAGTAATGGGAAAAACATTAACTCTTTACCTGCTGCTGGCGGATATTCCTTCCCTGGACATCAAATCACTTTCCACCAGAATAATTAAATGTGGGAATTTTAAATAAAATTTATCCCCTGTAAAATAAATTTTCATCAAATCTGGTCATGGCTGCTTTACAGCAGCCATGACTAAATTTGATGAAAGTATTTTAAAAAAATACTCAGCGGGTTAAGAATTACAGAATCTTCTTCTCCCACACCTCTGCTCCAAAGGCTTTCATATCTCACATATAGGGGCCCATTCCATGCAAAGTGGTCCCAGACTGGCAAAAATTCATCCACATTTATGCTAATGTACATAGGTTTTTTATTGCAGGATTTGATCCATTTGACTAGAAAATCATTATTTCCTCTCTGTTCATCAGTTAAATTTTTACATAATTGGGTAGGAAAAATGTGGCCAGCAGATATAAAAAAGGTCAAGTTTTTGCATGCAAATACAAAATGAAGCTCAGAGAGTGCTATATCAGCAAGCAAAGTTGGACATACACATTTAGATTGTCCTGTGGATAGTCTTGTGAGTGGCACTGAAATTCAGGTTGGTGGGAGGAACATATGCGAAAATCACCTTTCTGAAAAAATCCTGTCTCATGTGTAACACACGTGACAAAATAAGAGAAAAGTTCTGCCAGAAACCAGAATATCAACATGTGTGTCCTCAAAGTTGACAAGCAAAGCTAGAACCATTTAGTTAATCTTCTGAAAAAATAGTAAGTTTTGTAACCACTGTAACAGAACCAAATTGACGTACCACCGGTCTGTAACACACGTGTGTTACAAGGTATGCAATAAATTGTGGTTTACATAATAGCTGCTTATGAGTTTACCGAATAGCAGTTGAAGCTCATGGAAGACTAAAAGGCCTCAAAACCTTGAGAAAAAATAGGTTTACTATGCTACACATTAAGCAGGGGTGTTTTACCCAACTGAGATATGGTGGGTGCATGCATTTATTGAGAAAAACGAAGATTCCGTGCTTACCATCACTATGTGGTCAGAAGGCTATCTCTCTCTTAGTAATGGAGTTTTTGTAATTTGACATTCAGCAGGAATCGTTAAATAATGACAATATCATGGCCCAAATTGATCACTGATACCTGGTTTTCAGGAAGCTGATACAGAGATTACACACAGATAGATTTAATGAACATAAAAAAAAATCAAAAACGGCCCCTTGTAAAAAAGTACAATGAATCATCAGGGTCTTGTGAAAAAACACTATGATATATAGTATATCCAGGTATACCACAGAATTTTGGGTCAAAACCATTGTGTACATAGTACATTCTTAAAAGAGGTAATATGATTAGCAGGTGCCTACTGCATGAGAAATGTGTTGAATTTAAAAAAAAAAACAAGCTGACATCCCCCAAGAAAATAATGCAGATCTTAAATATATGTTGAAGTATCAAGTCATCATTAGGTCCTTTATTTCAAGCAAACCAGTCCCCAGATATGATCTAACCAACAATTTGATTATACAGACGACTTAAGTTTATACTTAATGGAGACTGCATCAGACAATGGAAATTGTTTCAAATCACAGTTAAAAATGAAATAACCCTTTAACCAACGTAGGTAGAAAAAGACACTTGCCAACAAAATTCTTCAACTCTTAGAAAATGGGAGGAGTTTTCTCACCTTTGGTGTAATATATGGCAGGTAATCTGGCTGTCGCGATTTGGCTATCTTTGGGCTGGGAGAGATGTGAACTCTGAGCAGGTGCTTTTGTCATGTCTCATCTGCCTGAACAGACAGATGACACTTAGCAAGAATCACCTGCTTTATTGTAAATCTCTCTCAGCATGTGATGTTCAATAAATTGTTTCTGATTTCCCAGGTTCAAAGGAGTTAATGACATAAAAAATATAGCTTATGACCCTCAATGGAACGAGCTTACATGTACCTGTACTTCACAAGTTTTGAAGTGATATATTTACACTTAAACTGGGCAAGTTTTGATGAGATACATGTAGTGTCAAGTTTGATAATTCATTTATTAATTGTAACCTTAAAATATTCATAAAAACAAAAGAAAAACACTCAGATGCAACATTTTAAAACAGTTAACACTTAACCTAACCCTTCTTGTAATAAAAGTCTGGGACAACAATCTAATACAAGTAGAGCACAACTACCATTTATTATTAAAAAAAACTCCAAATTTTTACCTTCTTTCCAAAATAGCTTTGTCTCATCAGTGCAGTGAGCTCACTCTAATGAAGGATCACAAGCTATGGTTTGGAAGAAAAAAAATGACAAGGAACCAAAATTTTGAATGGCAGTTTCATTCATTATACTGGGCAGACTTTTTTCCAAATTTTGTCCTGCAAAGAGTTATTCTTCGTCAGAGAATACAAATTGGCCCCTTGATCCAACAGGGATTGGAGGGTTTATGTTCTTAATTATACCCCCGCTTCAAAGAAGTGGGGGCTCTATAGGAATCGCCCTGTACGTCCGTACGTCCATCCGTCCGTCCGTCCGTACGTCTTTCCATCTGGACAAATTCTTGTGTGCGCAACTCCTCCTATATTAATGAACCGATTTTGATGAAACCTTCATCTCTACTAAGTGAACATGTGCATATTCCAAACTTTTTAATCTGCGACAATTTTAACCAGGTTATCTCTCTTGAACTTTGATTTAATATGGGTTTCTACATGAAATTCTTGTGTGCGCAACTCCTCCTACATTTATCAATCAATTTGGACAAAACTTTTCAGACATCATCACTACTAAGTGAACATGCGCATATTCCAAGATTTTTGATCTGCGACGATTTTAACCAGGTTATCTCCCTTTGACTTAGATTTATTATGTCTTTCCGTTCGAACAAATTCTTGTGTGCGCAACTCCTCCTACATTAATGAACCGATTTTGATGAAACCTTTCAAACATCATCTCTACTAAGTGAACATGTGCATATTCCAAACTTTTTGATCTGCGACAATTTTAACCAGGTTATCTCTCTTGAACTTTGATTTAATATGGGTTTCTGCATGAAATTCTTGTGTGCGCAACTCCTCCTACATTTATCAATCAATTTGGACGAAAGTTTACAGACATCATCACTACTAAGTGAACATGCGCATATTCCAAAATTTTTGAGCTGTGGCAATTTTAACTAGGTTATCTCCCTTTAACTTAGATTTATTATGGGTTTCTACATGAAATTCTTGTGCGTGCAACTCCTCCTACATTTATCAATCAATTTTGACGAAACCTTTCAAACATTATCACAACTAAGTGAACATACGCATATTCCCAAATTTTTGATCTGCGACAATTTTAACCAGGTTATCTCCCTTTAACTTGGATTTATTATGGGTTTTCAAATGGGATTCTTGTGTGTGCAACTCCTACATTAATGAACCGATTTTGAATACATGTTGCACATTGTAAATGTGTTTTTCCAAATGTAAACCATATATGTGTGGGCTCTTTAAGTATTCAGTGCTGTTCTATGGAAGGCCACATGCAAATACAAATTTCAACAACAAAAAATGATCTTTATGTATACATTTCCTTATGGCCTTCGCCTACATGATCAGAAGTGCATTCCTCTAAAAACCCAAAGCGGGGGTATTAATCACCTTCAGTGATAGTTCTAGTTATTTTATTTTTGTTGTAATAGATTTTGTCCTCAACCAAAGGCCACTTCCACTGATTATTTATGGAGGGTATCATCACGGACACTTGGATAAATTTCTCTCTGATGTCACTTATTTCTCCTGGATATGACACGCCATCGTATTCTACTAATACCCACTGCCCTTCCTTGACTGACTGACTTTGCTCACGTGAATAAGTTATTGAAAACAAAAAAATTGATTTCACTAGATCTGCCTGTGTTTAGAAAAATTCTAATTTTGTTTGATCTTTACAAACAATAACATGAGCTTTTCTGATGCCATGTGTCTCTATGACATCGGTCCAAGGTTCATGCTTCTCTATTCCAGTCATGATATCTTGATGACTGATATGGACAACATTAACATTTGGCCAATTCCATGCAAAGGTTTCACTTTTTGAAAAAAATCCTCTTTATTATATCTAGTCTTAACACAAATCATTTGGAAGCTGAATGGTCGAAGTTTATAACACTTTTTAAATTTTGTGCTCATCTTTTTTCAGTCTAAAGTTACATTCATCAACATTTTCATGTTTTTTTTCCATATAAAATGCGCAAAATTTAAACTAGATTCCACCAACAGTAATTAAAATATAATTAGCTGTTTCAGATAAGTATTTATTTTCCTCCTAAACAAGAAGTTTCTGCTATATTTATTTCCACTGTTATATACAAAGCCGTGAAAGAAATAGAGGTAAAAATAGCACTGAAAATACCTGCCCGAGCAATGTCCCGTCCGTCACAATTTAAGCACATTCAGTTTTTGCACAGTTTTATGTTATAAACTTTCCATACATCTTTCATTTTATTATCTTCACTATTGTTTCTCAATGTAGGAACAAAATAAAAATAGATAATATCATGAGCCCTTCACATCTTTAAGCATGATGCAAATTTGTCCCGTCCGTCACGCAAATTTGTCCCGTCCATCACAAAATGAAATGCAGTGAAATTAAATGACAAAATATTTTTTAAATCCACAATATTCTATTTGGTATTAACTCCCTGCACTCTGATGTTGAAAATATTTGGCATTCCTGATTTGTCATTCATGGTTATCTCCCCTTGTGTTGTCAGAAATTCAGCAATTTAGAATTTAGTTGACAGCTCAAATGGAGCTCAGTCAACCAAAATCTAAATTGCTAAAGTTCTGACAACACAAGGGGCGATAGCAATGAATAACAAATCTGGGGCTTTGATAATCAGAGTGCATGCAGTTAACCCCCTGCACTCTGATGTCAAGAATACTCTACACCTCCCCCACTCTGAGCCCCACCACACCTCCCTGTCATCCATGGATAATATCTGCCCCCTGTGTTGTCAGAAACTCAGCAATTTAGAATTTGGTTGACAGAGCTCAATTGGAGCTCTGTCAACCAAAATCTAAATTGCTGAATTTCTGACAACACAGGGGGGATAACCATGGATGACAAATCAGGCGTTTTGTCATCAGAGTGCAGGGGGTTAAACATCAAATAGCCCTTATCCAATAAAGAAAGTGCCTAATTAAGCCATTATATTATATTTATATAGCCAAAAAAATTTCTATTAGCATCTCTGTCAGTTGGAACATAGTCACTAAAAAATTCATTTTAGCTGGCAATCTTTTCGATACTTGATTGAGAACAGTATGAATTCACGAAAACACAGTTAAAAATTAGAAAAGGGTTAAAATCAAATTAAGAATACTAAGATTATCCTGTTAATTATAGCAAATTATTTCACATAGTTTTATTATCAAATCTATTTGGAACAAATTGCTAAATGTAAAAAATTAGCACTCTTTGTATTTCGAAATTTATTTGCAATAAATAGCTAAATGTGAAAATGTAACTGTCTTATACAGTACATGCCAAGTGTATTACGTCTCAATCACCTGCCCCCGTGGTCGTTTTTTTAAAAATCACCGGCAGACACCGTGTCACACGGTGTAATTATGAATGAATAAATCACCGTGTCCATACCGCGTTCAAGGGTGAAAAAGATTAGTGACTTTTTTTTTACACTGGAAGTCTCGATTAGCAATAAACAATGTGCTCCCGTAAGTCTTTTGAAGTGCCGCCCGAGATATTTAAAACAAAAGTGGAAATATTGTTTCCCACACCACGTCATTTAATAATTAGGCCCATAGTGTACACGTTTTCATCGCGGAGTCTGTTCTGTTTTGGCACAGATACATCGCAATTCAGTGAAGGGACGGGGGGGGGGGGGGGGGGTGGGGGGGGGGGGGGGAGGAGGGAGGGGGGGGGAATCTTGAGCGTAGGCCCAAGTCCTCCCTCATCTCAATCAGTCATTCGGGTCTACACTGCGACCATAAATAAATATCACCCCGACTAAAATTCTTACTCTGTATGCTACCCTTGTGCAAAGGGCATCTAGCTAGGTTTTCTGCAATCGAGCGCAGGCGGGAGGGGGGGCGGGGGGGTGATATTCATTGGCGGAAATCGGCGCCATTGATTTGTTTACCAGCCCCACACTCCATTCTCAACATCGTCATTGTAAATTTCCGACCACTTTTCGATTTCGACACAAGTTGCCCTCCTCCTCCCCCCCCCCCCCCCACCCCCCCCCCCCCCCCCCCCCCCCCCACCACAACTAGCCGCAACTTCGCAACAAGCGAACAATGAGTGTAAATCTCACAGTGGTTGCACACAGTGTTGGCTCCTCTGATCAGAGTTTCGAGAATGTTTCAGACTTTCGTAGGTCAAAATGATTTAAGTACAGACAGAGGCATCCCGCTCTCATTCATTAATGAAAGATGATGCCGAAAAAGAATATACCCCTTTCCTTTAAAAATATTTTAAAAAGTGGAATATATTTTTTCGGTAATATTTTTCATCAAATCATAAGTGGCCTTGGCCTGGGTGTTTCTTCCATCTGCGATGAACCATGGACTTGTTTCGCCACTAGTTTTCTGTTTTTTCATCATCCATTCGCATTCGTTACAAGAAGTATATATATATTTATACACGCTATGACATAAGAGACAAAAAAAACAAACAAACAAAAGCTTCGAACAGTTCATTTTCAATTTTATTAACAAAAGAATCTCGAATTAAACGAAAGATAAAATGGCGTCACGCAACTCACGAGATACACGAGCACCATACTCTCCCGTGAATTGGTACGTACTGACTCGGCCCGCCTTTTCGGTTTGTTTTTCAACCGACCTTTTTAATGTACACCGAATAAAATATGAGACAGTGAGCATGGTTTTTAATTCTTGTTAAAATTTCAGAGTACCGATTTTAATACAATAATATTTTTTTCCGCATGTGTTACATACGGTTCAAAGAAATTTACAAAAATTTACAAAAAAAAATTATTAACTGACATCATCAGATGATGCAGCAACACAAGATACAAAAATAGACAATGGCTTCAAATAGTTCATTTTCAGTTTATCACAATCTCGAATTGAACAAAAGTTAAAATTGGAATTCATACACGTGTACCACGCTCCCAGTGGAATTGGGACGTACCGACACGGCCCGCCCTTTTTGGCGTTTGTCTTCGGGGGTAAAGTCAAGTTTAGCCAATCATTTACCCTAATCAATGGACCTATTTTAAACGACGAGTGTCCCAAACATAGGTTACCGAGTATTATGTTACCACCATAAAAATCACGGAGACCCCTTCACCGAAAATGGGGCACAAAAATCATTCCACACTGACGAAAACATTGATATTTATATACTCGTTCTGAGTGGGCAACAAGTAAATTTCAGATTATACAATCAGAGCTACATGTAACCAGATTGGTGGGGGGGGGGGGGGGGGGGGGCACATTCATCCACACCCATTGCTTCACCCCTCCTAGCACTATGCGCCTCTATGCCTCAACCGTAATCACTTTTCGGACAAAAACTTACAGCTACCTCTTAAAACTGACCAGCTGGATGAAAATGTCAACAAATGTAATTCATTTTCCGATGAATACATTTGGTCGAAAGTTGACCTATTAGGAAAAACAAATTCAAAGCTTATCTATCATTGAAATGAATGGCCGACCTCACTGCAATGGGGATTATAAGCTACGTTTCGAGGGCAAAGGTGAAATATAATTATAAAAAACATATTCTTCTGTAAATTATGGTAGATGTATGTCAAATTTGTACTTTTTACAAAAAACTTTATAAACAAAGTTCATAAGCGGATTTTATCAATCACACACACACACGCCCATCTCTCTCTCTCTCTCTCTCTCTCTCTCTCTCTCTCTCTCTCTCTCACACACACACACACAGGCCAACCATCCTGGGTTGTGTGAAAGGAGGAGCGCTACATGTAATTACCATTACATTTAGTCCAAACCTGGACGTAAAGTCCGGTATGTAATTTTTTTTGGTTTGGTATGTCCACATGACGTACCAAACCAAACAATTATATTACGGATTTTGGGGTCCAAGTTGGGGTCCAAGTTTGGACTACCTCATAACAATTCAATGATATGAACATTTACGTATTTGCCCCCCCCCCCCCCCCCCTTCATGGGGAGTCTGCCCCTACTTGCTCTCCACCCGCTTCCGAAAAATTTTTGACGCCGCCACTGCCCACTTGTATCATATCATCAGTTTATATCATATACACATGTACAAATGTACATGTATGTCACTGCGGTGAGCAAATGACTCCCGATCATTTTCTCCTGTATTGTCCAAGAAAAATAAGTATTCCATAGCGGACGATAATAATAACTCTTCGGCCAGCCGCCGCATGATTTATCGCGGTTCTCATAAGAGAAGGCCATCATTTCCCCTGCATCCCACGCCCTCTTCTCCCAGTATTCCGATATAAACTGTTTGATAATCACTTCCCCCTTTTCAATTTCTTCAATAAGTATTCCTACCCTCTCCCTCATGCCCCCCCCCCCCCCCCCCAGCCCTATATCCTTCTGTTTCTTCATCTATATGATTTTGGCTAGCTGCTGATTTGTCGCGATATCGGTACACTTCTGATCCACATTTATAATTAAATGTCAGTCCGTTTTCAGGAAAGGGAAGTAATATATGTCCTGTCTGTCGGTGGGGGGGGGGGGGGGGGAGGGGTGCTCAAGGGGGCAGCTGTAAAGAAATTAAGTTCTGGCATGACCTCGGAGGCTCGGCCGTATTTCCACCGGATGGTGGGAGTGAAATGTGATGTTTCGATCTGGACAAGGAAGTGTTCATTCACACGAATGGTCTACCATAAAATGCCGAAAAGAAAGACAGTGGGACAAATAGAGACACTCACAGTTCGCCGAGGGAACGGCGCTGTGGTACCAACTCATTCTCGACTCACATGCCCTCTGTTTCTGTTTCTGTTTCTTCCTTGTAACGGCCACCATCTACAGATTGTTGGGATTTAAACAGAAACAAAATCTCCACGGTACACTTCCCCCATCGCACCGTTTGATCACATTTCAAAACTGCGGTTGAGATGCGAGTTCAAATATTGAGTCCAGTTTGATTTAATAAATAAATTTTCGGTGGGTAACCTTACCAACTGCGTTTAAATAAGGCTAGTCTGGTTGGACAAAGAGAATGCGGAAACAGTTTTCGTACCTGGGAAAGAAAACATCGACTCTGGATTAGCGCTTTGTTTTGAAGCATTTTCAATTTATTTCTTTTTTTGTTCACGTGACAGAATATCGAGGGAAAATAACCACGTTGCTTTATTTTGTGAATTGCGAGTTGACAGAAGCACATACTCAAAGCATCACCGTTGAACACCGGGTCACAACAATACCCATGTATAAATCCTTTGTATACAGAAATTTAATTAACTACTGTTTTCACGGAACAAAGATTTGATCTTCATAATCTTTTTCACGCGACGGCACGATGTCCAAAAATCAACACCGTGTGACACCGGCTGAAAAATGCGATTTTCACTCGTCACGGGGGCGGGTGATTGAGACGTAATACACTTGGCACGTACTGTAGCTATGTGGAGATCATATAATAGTAGGCATACACAAACAGATAACTATAGTTTTTTAATGAGGTTAATGCTCCTCCATAAAATTACTTTAAAAAAACCATCTGAATTAATTAAAAACACAAGGAAACAACTATAAGTCATTTTTATAAAACATGGAGTGTCAAAAGTATGTTTTTTTTAGATAATGTCCCGTCCGTCACAATTCTCTGTCCTGTCCGTCACACTACTTTAACTTAGTTAACCAATATATGGTTTGAGCAAATGTAATGAAAATAAGGGTAATACAGCAAGACATATCTCGGTCAAAAGCACATAAAACATCTTTACTGTATCAGGCTTCATGAGATAGAATTGTTCAAACATCTGAAGGTACCGTCAAAAAAGTACATTTATCCTGTCCTGTCTGTCACGCTCTGTTTGATTGATCAGCACAAAAATATTCCCTGTTCCAGTAACTTTAACTTGGTATTTCTTTATTCTAGCAGTTGTAATCTTTGAGAAATAGTAGTATACATAAGCTGTTCCACTGACACATTAGAAATATGTTAATGTTAAAATTTGTTTTTTTATCTTTTGTCCCGTCTGTCACGATGGAATTGGCCATTTGTCATTTGTTTTTCTGCGACATGTGCAAAATCACATGCAGTTTGAACAATTAAAGATACCTTACACGTAGACATGACCACCTGCCTAACCACAGAATTGGCCGCTCCACCTATGCCATCAACTACACCTTTCCCATGCGAAGTTGCAAAATACTTCCATGAGAACTTGGCTTCAAAATCTCGGGACATAAGTAGAAGCAATTTTGCTATAAATTTGTTTTTAAATTCGGAAGTTGGTCCATCAGAGTATATAACAACATTGTCTCCCTTCCTAACAGTAATTCTCTGCAGAAGATCCTGGAGAAATATGAATACAGAATCCTTCCCCTTTTCCTGGGAGTCTGTGACATACAAGAATGACCGACACGGTTAAATCCCAATATATGCTGCCGCTGTGAATAAGTTCACACTGTTCCGAGACCACAAGGCAGATTGAATTTCATTCTGGTATTCACATGCATATGCCATAGCAAAATCACATTGAATAACAGTGACTAACGGATCAGTTTTATCTTTTTCAAAAGCTTCTGCCTGTACTCTTTTAATTCTAACATGCTCCTGAAATTGTGGGAAAGATTCAATTACAAGCGCCTTCAGTGCAGAAACTGCGTCTGTCTTAGTCTGTAATTGTAGCCTGCCATCATTATCATTCACCCACTCTCTCCACTGAATTTGCTGACGTTCACTTTTAGAATGCACTGAATCTGCAACTTTTACAAACTTTTGTCCATCCTTACATATAGTACATAACCCACTCCAACAGGATGCGTTAAGGTCAGATGTATCACAGAGCATGTCTGTCCAGAAATCTTTAGTGTATGTCACATTGAGTCCAAGAAGTTTGAGTTTAACCCTTTACCCAACGCAGACGATATCAAAATTTATTATTTTAAATATCATTTTTTCAAATATTTCAAAAAATTTCAACAAAACCATATCATGTGACCCCTCGTTGGAACGAGCTCGACGAGCTCGTTCCCACGAGGGGTCACATGATATGGTTTTGTTGAATTTTTTTGAAAAATAATATTTTTTCAACTGCTGAATTTGCATATTACGCGGGCGGATGCGGGCGATTCGTTGGGTAAAGGGTTAAAATTTTCATGGGCCTTACAGCGGCACTGATCAGCAGGCTGATTCTTCAATAGAAGTACATTCACTGGACGCAAGGCTGCAAACTTACTGAAGCTGACATTTACATCTTTGTGTGTCATTGTGAAAGTTTATAAGCTTCCTTGAGAAACATAACCAAATAATGTTTCCGGAGTCTCTGTTTTTCCCCTGATTTTCTCACTGTAATGAAATCTTTCATTCCAGGGGGCGTGTACACAATATCTTGTCTCATGCAAAAACTTTCAATCAGTTCAACAGTTTCTTTAGACAAACTATTGTGTTTCTTAGAGGAATCTGAGAGCTCTCTCTCCATCCTGTCCAGCAATTTAATCCCTACTCTTGAAGCTAGTCCACAAATGATTTCCTTTTGTTTGGCTGGGGAATATGGGAGGACACTTTGTGCTTTTCTTAATATAGCTTTGCCATATGCCTGAGGGGATTTGAAACCTTTCCTACCGACAGCTTGTATATTCAGGAGTCCTAATGCCCTTTTCCGTCCTCGACGTGCCTTGACTCTCTCTGAAACCTTTCTATATTGTTTTCTTTCATCTGTCATCAAGGAAACTTTTTGCTTTCTTAGCCGCTCTATCCTCTTGTTTTCCTTTACTTGATAACCAGAGCCTTGCTTCTTCCTCTTTGCCCTAAGCTTTCGCATTCTCTCAGCTGATGATGTTTTAGACATTTCAACTAATGAAATTTATGACTTTTAACAAATTATTTGTTTGGAGATTGTTTATTTTTCTCAATTACAACTAAGGCAACAGACATTTGTATTTTATTGCATCATCCGTGATGTCATCCAACATTTCTGACATCACAGTTCATTCATAAATTCTGATTAATGTTTTTCTTTACTATTTCATTTGAAAGACTTTCAGCCAAACCTTTACTTTGAAATGTGTTCGCATTTTGAAGAAAGATACAATTAGTACAAATGTTATATTGTGCATAGAAGATACTTATTCTATGTTGTGGAAAAATATTCCCCCTGGTCCATCAAAAGGTACTATTATCTGAAGGGTGGAACGCCATACTCAAGGTATATTTGGATGGATTGCCTACTTTTAGTAAAGATCAACTGGTGAAACACAGTCTGTCCAAAAGATAATGACAAGAGTGAAATTCTTTTATTTTTATTTTTTTTTTTATTTATGTGCATACATCTCTTTATATGGGTGTGTTATATCAATTTGGATTAAAGATCATGCAGTATACATATATTCCTAAAAAATGACTTTCCACTAAAGTAGTTTTAATCACCAATGATCAAAGAATTTAAGGAGTATTCCTCTGTTCCTCAGCATATTAGCCCCCCCTCTCCACCCCCACCTTTCACTACCCCCCCCCCCCCCTGCCCTCCCACCCCGGTGCTGATATCATGGAATGTAAATGATGGCTGAAGGCATTGCATTCATGTTGTAATCTGAAAGATGCCTTTCAGCGTCCAAGCACAGTTCAAATACTGAATATAACTTAATTAAGCCACCCAAAGCATTTCTTTTTCAGACGCGTAACACGCGTGACAATTTTATGTAACACACGTGACAGGGAATTTCATGTTTTTTTTTTATAGGAAATCAGCATGAAAGAACTCGGATTGTTATCAACAGCCTGAAGAACATTTATTCTTCTTGACAAAAAAATAAAATTTCTGGCAGTGTTTTCACACAATTCACAGAGTTTTTCGATTGTGAAAAGGTGGTGAGGTTTTTCTCTTTCTCTGATGTAACACACGTGACGGGCATTTGATTGTCCATAATTCTCAGACAACATGAAACTACTGCTACATCAATAGGTGATGCCAATAGATACAAAATAATGTTCATAGCATGGGGTGCTTATAAAAACTAATAAAGTATGGAAAGGAACACTTCGCCAAAATCTGTATGAAATGTAACACACGTGACGTGGAATGGCCCATAACATCTTTGGAAGATTCATTCACATGTTTGTTGAAATCAAATCCTTGGGTGCATTTTAGGGCTCTCTATGGGAGCCCAAATGTTCAGATTAGTGCAATATGAGGAATATTCTTCAAAAATCTTCTTCCGATCCACCAATCAGAATCTTTTGATATTTGGTATGCAGCATCCATAGGGGAGTGAGATTCAAGTTTGTTCAATTTAAGTCCCTGGCTTAATATTTGGGCTATCTATGGGTGGGGTGAGGGGGTGGCAGGGGGGTGCATGTTAGGTTCAGGTTTGTTCAAATCCATTCCTTAGTGTTTTTCCATAAAATTTGCCTTTCATGGCTTCATTCCTTTGTACTATTGATTAACCATGTCTAACTGAATGTGACCCCAAATACTTCTTTGAACCACTTTGGCAGGTGAGCGATTAAGGCCACTTGGGGCCTTTTGTTGAATGCGGTACCATAACCATTGATTCCCATTAGCTTGATTGACAGAAATAAAAATGTGTGAAGGATTGTAAATGCTCACTTCTATTCAGACTGACGTATCGTTTTCATGGCATTCATACGAAAGGGGCATTACCAGTCCCAGGCCTGGCGTTTTCAGGAGCGGGATTTTTTTGTGCGTCTTAACGTGCGCCAAGAACCATTAAGTTCTGCGGAATTTCGCTCTCCTGGGTGCACAAAGATAACTATAACACTTTTGAAAAAACGCAGCTTCAAAATTGAAGGATGCATATTTATGTTTGCGTGTCATAGCGCAGGGAAAATCAGAAGGTTATCTCATTTTTTTCTGTTTTCATTTCAGAGGTTTCGTACCTATTTTTCTGTCATGTAAACTGTAAAACACATGACCGTGGAATAATTCAGGTGACCCTCAGTGGTGTAGATAAAGGGGGGGGGGAGGGGGCAGAGGCCCCCCCCCCCCCCCCACCAGAAGTTTTGTTGGAAATTTTTGGGGACCATTTTAGGCGAATTTATGCCTAATAACATTAAAATGCTGGCTTTGGGGATAAAAACATGCCATTTTGGGTAAACAAGACCAATTCTCAGTACATATGCAGTAAACAACAGATTCTTTCTGTTTGTTTGGGCTTTTGTTGTTACACTGTCGGAAAATTTTCGGTCTGTCGGAAAATTTTGGGCTTGCCCCTCCGCCAGCGAAAAGCTATCTACGCCACTGGTGACCCTCACAAGTTCAGTATCAAATCCATGGAGGATATCGTAACGTCACCAACAACAGAGTTTATTACTTCCTCAGTTCCTGGTGTGACAACGTACGCGCTTTGGCTTGGGACGATTCGCGGGTTAAGTTACTCAAAATCTTAATTTATTTTGGTGGTTACTGTATCACAATGCCATCCTTCGTCAGTTACACGAGGCATCACTGAACAGTATAACACAGGCTATTTATAAACCTCTGTTGTGTTTTATTTCACTTTCGGTTGTCATGATATTAGATTATCAATCTGATTTTTTGTGAATTTCCGCGAATATTCGAAACGTCACCGTCACCTGCCCAGAAGAATTATTTGATTGGTTTCATTTTTCACCGGGTATGTACAGTTTCTATTACTATTTAAACATTGCCCCATAATGGGTCATTTCAAAACCAACTTATATTCCCATTAAACGACATCGGATAATCAAAGAACTTAAATTAAGTGATAACCACAGGGAGTGACGGTATTCCCTCAATACAAATTCGATAGGCATGACTATTGACGTACAATTTCCGAAAGCTGTCCCCATCTAAGAGTGTTCACATTTTTTTTATTTACTGCATCAAGAGTAATTTCGAATGCTCTGAATAAGAAAATTGAAGATAAAAAATTGTGTTATTACAGGACCATTTAGAAAATCTTCAATTGGCATCATGTACTGTACTGAAATTCAAAATTTATCTGATGGGATGAACTTGAAGGAGATGAAGTTAAACCATGATTGGCTTGTGACAGTTGTGAGTTGTCGGGACCGACAACTTCAACACAGTATTGAGTAACTTTTCGAAGTAACTAACATGTATTACAACTATCCAAATTACGCAATGCAACTTTGTGAGTAGAGCATCATGCATGTCTGGTCACAGTGTTGAACTGCATTCATATGATATATCATGGTTCAACTGCCTTCCATGTCAGAAAAATATTCGGAGAGCCATTGGCTCTCCTAGATCATTTCAGGAGAGCGATTTTTAGCCCCCCTAAATTTTTCAGAATGCCAGGCCTGCAGTCCATGTGCTTTGCATCGAATGACATCGGCTGTGTTTGCTTGTGTTCTGTGATTGATGTTCACTTGGGCTCACTTGGGCAGAGTGTAATTGAGAAAAAATTAGTGATCTTTCATTCACGAACTCTGATTGGATATTTTATGAAGTGCCAGTCTGCCTGCACTAACTGACATCCATCACCTCTCATCACGATTCTGGGCGCAATCAACACAGACATTTGTGTTGGGTGCCGCCGTATTTGTATGTAAATTCAGAAGGCTGGTTCAAATTACGAAGTTTCTTATTGGCCAGAAAATGCACCCAAGTCAATGAATGACAGTGATTCACATTCAGTATATACTCAGTTGGTATCAAAACAAACACACGTGTAAAAGAGTGCATACGATCGTAAAGCCTAGAATAAAACCAGGTGGATTTCAACCATTTCTTTTACATGGGTGCCCAACCCTCGAAATTGACTACGGCAAATGGCAATGCCGTAGTAAAATGCTGTAGTAAATTGATTTTGCGATGGCACATAATTGCCGTAGTAAATCACCAGGAGAGTTGGTCTCCATCGCCCAGCTACGGCAAAAAAAAAAACAAAAACCCAAAACTTAAAATTAATTAGGTTTCGCAACGGCTCTGTAATGTAAACTCCGCTTCCATAATTATTTGCTGTTGTCTTTGACGCTCCTCGTTGTTGCCGACAAAACTGAACGTCACGCGCTATTATCGGACTTGATTCGCCTAATGACACTAGCTGCTGTCGGCGTTGCCTGGGACAGGGAAGATGATTTATCTTCCCTGCCAGGGACTTTGAAACGCGCCCTGCTGTTGCCCATATATGCCGAGACTGTCAAAGCAGTCTATTGCACATTATGCCGCGAGATTTACGACTCAGGACCCAGTGGACAATTATCCATAAATAATCCTCAGCATAAAGGCCGGGTGCTCGAAAAAACTGACAAGTGGATCACAGGGACATGCATTATTAAAAAATGTAACGCTATCACCCATCTTCAGTCCTGGGTGCACAATTCTGCACTGTTAAAGCGTTCGGCTGATTTCAGCGGCGGTGAAAATAAGCCTACTAGTACTAGCAAGACAACTGAAAGCGAATCCGCCACATCAATATCAAATTCATTTTCAAAATTACCGAATACTAATAGTCAACTCTCTCTCAAAGAATCTGTTCAGAAACTCACCCAGTTCCAACAGAAACAACTTGTTTCTAAGTTTCAGCTGGCACACTTCATAGCTGTGAACAATAAATCTTATAAAGACTTTGAACGCATAGCACATTTTGAAAAAACATTTCACCAAGTAGATCTGGGCTCGGGTCACATCACCGATAAGGCTGGAAAGGAAATGGTCTCCACTCTTGCACATGTAATCCGGAAAGAGGAGGTCACAGATCCCCTGAACACTGGCCAATGTAATTTTTATTCCATGCTTTATGATGGGTCTCCAGTGCGAAAACCGCCGACGAGAAGGAGCTTTATGTTATAAAACTGTGTAAAGCAGGAACCCCCCGCTTCTATACTGTGGCACTCGAAGAAACAGAAAATAAAATGCTGAAGGCCTCAAAGTGGCCTATCAAAACTGCCTGTCAAAGCTTGAGCTTGATTTTGACCCAAAAGAAAAACTAGTTGGTGTGGGGAGCGATGGGGCGGTCGTCAACCATTCCTTGTTCAACATAATTAAAAAAGAAACTGGTTCACATGTTCTCATGGGATGGTGTGCTAATCACCGTATTGAGTTGGCTCTGAAGGAGAGCTTTAAGGGCTCAACATTAAGTACTGCATGTGACGAGGAGCTGGAAAATTGTCATAAAATATTCAAACGTGCGAACCTGCGATGGAGGCTTATGAAGCGTCAAGCGTGCTTCTCTGGATTGAGACTGTACAAATATAAAAGAGTTAATGGTACAAGATGGGTCTCTTTTCAAGTGGAAAGTTCTGAAAATTATCTTCGTAACTTGCCAATCTTTCTTGGCTTTTGTTACCAACAGATCAGCTCACCCTTCAATAAAACAATGAAAGATTTTATTCCAAATTTAAAAGGATATCTGAAAAATGCTATGCGCCTTGATCACTTGATCTTTCTGGCTGCTCGAAGGGACCTGTTAGCCTACCTCGCTCCATTTTCGCAAACTTTGGAAAAAAGAGGCCTACTGATGCCCGAGGCCATATCAGTCATAAAATCATCCATGTCTACTCTTGATTCATTGAAGCGGGTGGTGGCTGAAAAAAAATCGGCAGTGTTATACATGAAGGAATATTTTCCTTCTGTCTGTAGGTTGTGTTGGCCATTCATTGAGGATGATTCCCAAACAATGTACGAATCTAGAACGACAAGAGGCTCAGCAGTCAGTGAAAATGAAGAAATTCTTTCGGAGTTGACAGACAGGCACGTCACATTCCACAACTACTCCATGTCAGTGAGCCAAGATCTTAAGCTATGTCTGCTGTTGCAGCTGAAATCGAACTAATTTTAGGAAAATTGGTCACAAATTTGAATGCACGTTTTTTTGAATTAACAGACAACACCCTTTTTATGAATGTCGCAACGGTGCTCGACACAAAAACTTATGTGTACAAATCTTTGGCAGAAATAGAACGCGCCGTGGAAGAAGTTGTGAAACATTTTGAGGATCTTCTCACCAGTAATGGTTGTGACACTTCCCGCATTAAAACTGAACTTATAACTGCCCATGCTCACATCACTTCTTTCCTCAAAACGGAATGCCCCAGCAAAGTGTGGCCACAGGTCTTCCTTTGTGCGAATGCTCTCAATATCACCAACTTCTTGCTGTTAGTTGAGCTGTGTATGGTCATTCCGATATCCAGTGCCGAGGCTGAAAGGGTCTAGCTCGTTTTCAAAAATCGTCAGCAAGGAGCGTCAGTCGTTGAACCACTCTTCTATCGAAGAGTTACTCATTGTCAGGGGTAGGGAACTCGTCTCTGGTGGCGACGAACTGTATAAAATGGCTGCTCAACGTTATGTGACACTCGGCTTAAATGGTCGGCAACGTTCCCGTCGATTGGAAGGCTATTCAATGAAGAGGAAACCTTGTGCGTCTCAGAAAACTGGTATGATGAGAAAGCGAAACTGTCTATTCCTCCATAAACAAAATGATTCAGTTACCTGCGACGACGACCTGATTGAACTTGACAGTCAGTCTGATTCAGAACATTCTGACTTCACAATAGATGATATTGATTTAGACAATTTATCGTCATCGGGGTCGGATTTGAGCTCTGATAATTCCGATGAATGACTTTCAAGCCATCACATGTTCACTGTTAGCTTATCCCAATGAATCAAGAGTGTATACTAATCCTGGAGTTATCTTGAGATGAATCAGATAATTTCTGAAGATTAACTGTTCACACGATATGATAATTATGAGATAATCTTGGCTTTATCTTCTTCAACATTACAGTCACGTTATTTGAAATTGACGCAGGAGCTCACAGGTTCAACGAAAGGGCTGGAAGTCCTAAAATTAACCTAGCCCTTAAAATGAGACAAGGAACTCCAAAAAATGTTTATTGTGCCTTTTAATTGAAAAACCTTGAATTGGAAGATGTTTTAACATTCATTTAGATTTCTACCATAGAGGTGTAGCAATGGGGGGGAGGGGGGGAGGGGGGAGGGGGGGATTCCCACCCCCTTAAATTTTTGGCTGCCCCCCTCCCACTTCTTCACCCGAAAGTGTCACATAACATAGAGCACCAAAAAGGTCCACAATATAGGGGCAGAAATGCTAGTTACCCCAGCTTTGATCTTAGCGCACTGAAATTCTCTCGGGGAGGCCTAGTCCTAACTACTACCCTCCACTCATTACCCCATCCTGGGTAACGATCAGGGGGCCCTAGTTTGGACTAGAAACAAGAATGGACCCCCGAAAAGCTGAAACTCCAAAAGCGATCGTCCAAAAAATCGTGGTTGCCACCACTACCCCACCCCTCCCAAGCACACACACAAAACAGCAACAAAAAAAAACCCCAAAAACAAACTAAATCTGGTTGGGACTCCCAAATAACAGAAGCCTGGCTGCGCCTGCTTTCTTCTCATACGTGTACAGGCAGATGGGGATGGGGTGAGGGGGATATTCCCTCCTCCCTCACTTAAACTTGGAAAACTCTTTCGGGCAGTTTCTTTTTTCTTTTTTTTTTTTTTTTGTCGGAAAGTTCCCCCTCCCCGCCCCCCCCCCCCCCCAAATAAAAAAAAAAAAACCCTGAAAACTGCCGAAAAAGTTCGATTTTCATAGTGCAACTTTAGACATTTGCCCCATGGAACATTTCAACGAATTTGGCCAGGTACCCCCCCCCCCCCTCCAAGTTACCGATTTACTTCTAATTACATGGTTCGAGAAGCGGTGGAACTCTAGAATCGGTCTCAGACCATCAAATTTTTCATTTAATATGACGAGCCCCGTTGGACACCACCCGGAAGGGTGGGGGGGGTGCATAATCGTATTATTCCCTATACACTCCGGGTTAAGCGCATCGATGGCGCCCGCAGAATCACTTTTTGAGCAAAATACCCCCCCCCCCCCCCCCAATACACCCATACATTGTCCCGAACGCCTATAGCAAGTTGAATGAAACAACCAAGTATTTACAAAAGTCGCCATTCAAATTTTATTATTTTGTCCTTCCAAACCATGGTCTTAAAAGACTGCTCATTGGAATGCGCTTTTTGGGCCCGTTCCAGTAAGGGGTCATAAATTATGATTTGGGAAAAAATATCTAAAACAACATGAAAAATAATTGTCTCATGATCATCCCCATTTATCTAACGTTGGGAAACATAAAGTGTCAAATCGTATCAAGACCGGCAGAAAACAACTGCTATGTCACGGGTCAGACCCGTGACATTGCAGTAGTTTTCATTAAAGTCTTGTCTGTTCAAGTTCCAGGCATGCCATTTTTAAAGTTGAAGGTGCTCTGAGATCTGTTTTCAGGCCAGAAACCAGACTGTTCCCTAGGGTGGGGCGGGTCGGGGGGGGGGGGGGGGGGGGATTGAGAATTTTCAACAAAATTTCCAAACCGTTTACCAAACTTAAAGGACAAAACGGCACTTGCTTTTCATAAAAAAATGGCCATTTAGATTATATTATGTTTTCCTTCTTGGTCACAAAAAATAGCTTATGACCCCTCATTGAAACAAGCGCAACGGGTTCGTTCCAATGAGGGGTCGTCAGCTATGTTTTTTCGACCAAAAATGATTTTTTAAAAATTATTATTCAAGAAATTTGTTTGCAAGTGTCGTCTGATATCCACATTGGGTAAAGGTTTAAATATTGGGAAAACAACCCAAAATCAATTCTAGTAAACAGAGGCCAAATGTCCGACAGATGGGCCAAGCAGTTCGCCCCCCCCCCCTCCCACTACTGGCCACTAGCATCGGGCCTGTCTGTTTTCCTGCCTTATAATGATTTTCCCATAACCCCTACCCATCAAAGCAATTGTAGAAAAAACTAATTTTCTTCACTGATAAATTTATGTGCATTGGTCTTGTCTGAACAGTCAGTGTGGGGTCAAATGACGACAAAATACACTTTTTATAGGCCTAAGTTTCTCTACAGTTTACTAATTATTTCGATGGAAACTGTATAGTGTATCCCAACTTTTGAAACTGAAACTTGAAAACTGACACCAACATCCTCTACTCGTATTGACCCCCCCCCCCCCAAGCCCCCCCCCCCCCCCCCCCCCCACACACACACACACACACACACCTTGGGTAAATACATCCCTTCCCTCTCTCAGATTAACAGTAGGTGTGACCATCAAAGTAATTGTGGTATAACAAGAAAATTTCTTCTCTTTTTTGCTTCACTGATAAATCAATGGGCATTTGATTTTTCAATGGAGTTAAAAGTGAGCGTGGAATTATCTTGTTACCCTCTGCAATGTAGTCTATTTGTTATTTCAGTTGATAGGCTTATGATATATTTCCCTCATTTTAAAACTAGAATTAAGGTTCCCTGTGGCTGATGATGAGTCGTTGCGTGGCATTACATATAGCGGTGTGAAGACAAGTAAAAAAACATTATCATTTACTAATTGTGTTGACCCCCCCCCTTCCCCCCCCCTCCCCTTCCAGTTTCAGGCCTTCACTTGTTTTGCCGTGATCAGTTCTACAGTTGAAAAATCGCAAATGGCGACGGCCATGCAGTCTGTTTCCCCCATACCACTGATGTGTTACGGTGTTTGCTGCCGGAAATCTTCGATTAAAACCGACTCCAGCATTCCTTCTGTTATCGACAATTCAACATTTTACGAGCCCAACCGACAAAGCACTTTGCATTTCAACCATAGTTTTGCACGTGTTGGCGTATAGATCATTCATACATTCGGCCATTCCATTTGCATTATGTGTGGTTTTTTTTTAGTACACTCCAGAAATTGTTAACAGCTCAGCTTGCAAAATAAATAAAGCAGAGCCAGTACTTTGACGGCTAATTATTTCATATAATTTTTAAAGGCGCTTTGAATTATATACACTTTGCGAAATGCTGCACAAAATTTTGGTATTCGTATCAATATCCGTATTTAAAATTTCTGGGGGGGGGGGGGGGGGCTGCTATATGTGGCACTACGAAGCCGAATAGGCCTTTCCTACATTCGACGTTTTTCAATGGCACTGAAAACCCAAAATGGTCGAATGTAAGAAAGGCATATTTGGCTTCGCACATAACTTTTAGCGTCCTGCGAATCGCTTTTCTCGGGCACTTGGTGCCTGCCATTTGAGGAATCATTTTAAAACTAGAATTAAGGTTCCCTGTGGCTGATGATGAGTCGTTGCGTGGCATTACATATAGCGGTGTGAAGACAAGTAAAAAAACATTATCATTTACTAATTGTGTTGACCCCCCCCCTTCCCCCGCCCCCCCCCCCCTCCCCTTCCAGTTTCAGGCCTTCACTTGTTTTGCCGTGATCAGTTCTACAGTTGAAAAATCGCAAATGGCGACGGCCATGCAGTCTGTTTCCCCCTATACCACTGATGTGTTACGGTGTTTGCTGCCGGAAATCTTCGATTAAAACCGACTCCAGCATTCCTTCTGTTATCGACAATTCAACATTTTACGAGCCCAACCGACAAAGCACTTTGCATTTCAACCATAGTTTTGCACGTGTTGGCGTATAGATCATTCATACATTCGGCCATTCCATTTGCATTATGTGTGTTTTTTTTTTAGTACACTCCAGAAATTGTTAACAGCTCAGCTTGCAAAATAAATAAAGCAGAGCCAGTACTTTGACGGCAAATTATTTCATATAATTTTTAAAGGCGCTTTGAATTATATACACTTGCTGCACAAAATTTTGGTATTCGTATCAATATCCGTATTTAAAATTTCTGGGGAGGGGGGAGGGGGGGAGGGGGGAGGGCTGCGAAATGTGGCACTACGAAGCCGAATAGGCCTTTCCTACATTCGACGTTTTTCAATGGCACTGAAAACCCAAAATGGTCGAATGTAAGAAAGGCCTATTTGGCTTCGCACATAACTTTTAGCGTCCTGCGAATCGCTTTTCTCGGGCACTTGGTGCCTGCCATTTGAGGAAATGAATATGAAGTGGAAAATACGCCCCTACCATATTCTTGAAGAAATAATTATTTTTTCATCCAGGGGCGGCGTAAAAAAGTGTGTGTGGGGGAGGGGGGGGGGGCTGCTATATGTGGCACTACGAAGCCGAATAGGCCTTTCCTACATTCGACGTTTTTCAATGGCACTCAAAACCCAAAATGGTCGAATGTAAGAAAGGCCTATTTGGCTTCGAACATAACTTTTATCGTCCTGCGAATCGCTTTTCTCGGGCACTTGGTGCCTGCCATTTGAGGAAATGAATATGAGGTGGAAAATACGCCCCCACCATATTCTTGAAGAAATAATTATTTTTAGCTCAACTTTAACGAAGTCAAATTTGAGCTATTGTCATGGCCCATCGTCCGTCGTCCGTCCGTCTGTCCGTACGTCAACAATTGGCTATGGCTCGGGCTAGAGGTCGTATTTATGAACCGATCTTTACGAAACTTCTTGGGTACCTTTGTTATGACCGTGGGACGAGAACGAGTGTTTTTGGGTGCGGTCCGAAATTCAAGATGGCTGCCAGCCGCCATTTTGTACCGATGATGCAGAAATCTGTTTTTTGTACAGAACTTCCATATGAAAGCTCTGATTTGAATAATTTTTTGTATGAATGTTTAGTACCATGGGGTACATCACATACAATACGGGTTTTTTTCTCGTGCGTAAATTGTGCAAATTAGACTAATTTTGATGTTTTTTGGTGTTAATTTCAGCACTGTAAGTGCAAATGCCAATACGGCTCGGGCTAGAGGCCGTATTTATGAACCGATCTTTACGAAACTTCTTGGGTACGAGAACGAGTGTTTTTGGGTCCGGTCCGAAATTCAAGATGGCCGATGGCAGCCATTTTGTACAAAATTAGGTGCAATCAGATTTTTGCACAGAACTTCCATATGAAAGCGCTGATTTGAATAATTTTTTGTGTGAATGTTTAGTACCATGGGATACATCACGTATAATACGGGTTTTTTTCTCGTGCAGAAATTATGCAAATTAGATGAACTTTGATATTTCAGTGCGACTTACACACATTAAGTACACATGTCAATACGGCTCAGACTTGAGTCTGTATTTATGAACTGATCTTCACGAAATGTCTTGGGTACCTTTGTTATCACCTTGGGACGAGAACGAGTGTTTCTGGGTGCGGTCTAAAATTCAAGATGGCTGCCAGTGGCCATTTTGTACCGAAATTAGGTCTAATCAGTTTTTTGTACACAACTTCTATACAGCTCAGACTAGAGGCCATATTTATGAACCAATCTTTACGAACCTTGTTGGGTACCTTTGTTATCAACGTGGGATGAGAGCGAGTGTTTTTGGGTGTGGTCCGAAATTCAAGATGGCCACCAGCAGCCATTTTGTACCAAAATTTGTGCAATCAGTCTTTTGTACAGAACTTCTGTATGAAAGTTCTGATTTGAATAAATTTTTGTATGAATGTTTAGTAACATGGAATACATCACATATTCTAAGGGGTTTTTTTTCGTTCAGAAATTATGCAAATTAGATGAACTTTGACTTATTCAGTGCTACTTGCACAATGTGAGCACACATGTCAATACGGCTCAGGGTAGAGGCTGTATTTATGAACCGATCTTCACAAACCTTCTTGGGTACCTTTGTTATCACCTTGGGACGAGAATGAGTGTTTCTGGGTACGGTCCAAAATTCAAGATGGCTGCCAGTGGCCATTTTGTACCAAAATTAGGTCCAATCAGTTTTTTGTCACAAGTTCTATACAGCTCGTATTTATGAATTGATCTTCACAAAACTTCTTGGGTACCTTTGTTTTCACCTTGGGACAGGAACGAGTGTGTTTTGGGGTGCCTTTGTTATCACTGTGCTATGAGAACAAATATTTTGGGGTTCAGTCAGACCCACTCTGGGACTCAAAGTTTTCTTTTCTAGTTTAGCATCTGACTGTCACCCACATTTACAATACTTTACCTACATTTGTTACAAGCAACGGTCAGTATTTATGTACAGACCATTACAATACTTTATATGTACCTTTGTTATCAGGTCATTACCTAGATGTTTGTCATTGCTGTGTCACATACTATACATGTGCATGTCTTTGTCTTGACAAGTTGAGCTACAGTGTCATTGACACTTTCATTTCATCCAGGGGAGGGGGGGGGGTGGCACAATTTTTTTCTCTGGGTAACTGCAGGGTTGTAGGACGGAAAATAAATTTTTAGGAGCTCAATGTTGGGGGTTGGAGTGGGTCATGGGTTGGAGGGGTACTTTGTCATCACGTATGTCATGAATACGGATCGCAATTAAGTGCAACTCTGGAAAGGGAGAACATGCGTACGTTTGACCATATGCCAAACTTGGACCCAAATTCCGTAATATAATTTTTGGGTTTTTGTACGTCCAAAATTCGATAATATAATTTTTGGGTTTGGTACGTTGGATCATCCACAATAAATCTGTCAAATTTATGAGCATTAAGATTACTACACCCCATGCGTATTTTCGCGTGGAGAATTTGACCTGCTCTGGAGCCCGAAAGATAATACTTGGGGACTATACGGTCGTCACGTTTTATCATATACTTGAAAGCTTTTACGGTTATGCATTTACGTAATTCAGAATCCAGTTCGTTCCATAGCCTAATTGTCGATGGTAAAAATGAATCTGAAAAATCTTTTGTTCTACAAAATATAGTGCATAGTTGTTCATCATTTCTAAGAGAATATGCAGACCTTTGAGCAACGGTTCGGGGGATCTGCCGCGATAAGTAATTTAGGTGCTAATCCGTTTATCACTTTGAAGCAGAATGTTAATTTATGTCGGATTCGGCGTGTTTTCAGGGAGACAAAACCAGTTTCTCTGTACAGAAGTTCATGGCTAGTACCGCTAGGTGCACCACAATTTTTACGAAGGGCATCTAATTGGAGATTTTCTAAAATGTTTGCTTTCTCCTCCGTACAGTTATCCCATATAACATCAGCATAGTCAAATAACGCAAGTATAAAGTGGTTATACAATGCAATTAGTGATACACGCGATATTCTATATTTTAAGCTTCGAAAACAATTGATCATTGGACTAATCTTGTTTACTATACTATCAATATATATATCCCAGGAATTGACAATTGATCATTAGACTAATCTTGTTTACTATACTATCAATATGTTTTTCCCAGGAATCTGTACCTTGAAAAGTAATCCCCAAGTGCTTATGATGGGTTACTTCGTTTATAGCTTTATCCAGTAAAAATAGCTGGGGTTTGGGATTTGGATTAGTTTTCCGTGAAATACTTACTAGTAAGGCAACCCTTTTTTCAGGACTAAAATTTACCTGCCATTTTTTGGACCACTCCCCGATTTTTGCAAGATCCGAATTCATAATCCTACTGGCCATATATGGGTCTTCTAATGACGTGTCGTCAGCGTATAAACGGATATTTGACTGAATGTTTTCAATAATGTCGTTTATATAAATATTAAACAGGAGGGGACCGAGCACTGATCCCTGAGGAACCCCTGCCTGGATTACTTCATTTCTATCCATAAGAAATTTAAAAACACGTTTAAATATTATTTTCTCAAACACTTTGCTTACACTACTAGTTAAAGACACTTGTCGATAATTTTCCTTTAAGTTTATGGAGGACTTTTTATGGATTGGAATGACATTAGCATGCTTCCAAACAGCCGGAAATTTACCTAGAAGCAAGGACAAATTGAACAACATACTAAAAGGTGTTGCTAATTGTGCCGAAAATGTTTTTAAGATAATATTGCTGATTCTGTCAGGGCCACTAGCCTTTGTGGTATCAAGATTTAAAAACAGATTTTCCACTTCGGTTGGGCTGGTTTCAACGGAGTTTAATTGATGCTCAGTAAAAGGGATTTGGGGTAGTTCCTTATCGGTCACAGTGTTACTTTGACTAATAAAATATTTGTTTAACGTGTCAGCTATTACCTTGGGATCACTTATAACTTCATTTCCTTCAAGGAGTGGTGGAAATATATGACTCTCAGTGCATTGCTGTTTCGAAAAACTTTTTAGAATTTTCCACCAGTTCTTGGAGCTGAAGTCACAAGTGCTGACTGATGCGTCCATTCGGTTGTCATATTCTTTTTTTAGTAGCTCGAACGCAAGTGATTGTCTCATTCCAAGCTCTCCTAAAAGCTCTCCAGTCATTTGGGCAGTTGGTTAGTTTGGCATTCCTGTGTGCTTTATTTCAAACCCTAATATGTCGTCTAGTGGCCGCAGTCATCCAGGGTTTGTCCTTTATCCTAACTTGGACGGTTTTATGTGGAATAAACTGTTGACTAACATTCATTGTATGGTTGATAACGCGTTCGGCCACGTTATTTACATTTTCACAATCGAAAATAGAATTCCAATCAGAATTTAACAGGGCCGAACGCATTCCAATGACATCCATATTATCATACTTCCAAATCAAGTGGCTATAAGTTTTGGGCGAAGTTTGGTTAACTCTTAATTGAACCATAACAGCATGATGATCACTACAAAATGGAGGGATATTTTCACATTTAGAGACAAGATTGGGGCAGGATGTTAAAACGAGATCAATCAAGCTACTGTGATGCTCAGTAATTCGGGTTGGGAATTTCACAATTTGAACCATACCATGAATATTTTCTAAATTTCTTATTTTTGGATGAGTAGTTGGTAAGCAGTTACTATTAAAATCTTCTACAATAACACACTTAAATGCTTGATCGCTTCTTGCTGCCCCAATGGACTCATTGATCAATTGCCAGTGAAAATTGTTTGCTGACGGAGGACGATAAAAAACTCCCAACAAATATTTCTGATTACTGCTGCGTATTTCAGCCCATATTGCCTCTAATCCTGGGACATGGAGATCCCTACGTGGTTTAAAGATTATACCAGTTTTAATGTAGACAACTATACCGCCTCCCGGGCCGTTATCATGGTCTTGTCGAATAGGAGGAAAATGGAAACCAGGAATTGCAACATGAGTCATAGGTACTTCAGGTGAGAGAAAGGTTTCTGTCAGGGCAATAACATCAAATTCACCTAGTTCGGCATTAATAAGGTCAACTTTATTACGTAGCCCTCTCACGTTTAAATGAACAATAGAGACAGGATTTACTACACCTGGATTGAGTTCGACTTCGCCAAGTAAAATTAAATAAACCATCACAAATCCTAGCTGTCCAAAACTGCACGTCATCATTTTTTCAAACCTTGCCGACCTGTTGATTTGGCACACAACCCCTCCCGACCGGAAACGACCGATCCTCTCACGATATGCATCAGTATCAATCGCCATTAACTGGTTGAGTGCTAGGAGCCACTATCAGGGCTCTACTGAAAAGTGCTGAAAGCCACTATAGTAGCTTTACACTGTTTGCACTAATTTGTTGTTGCTTCCGCCCTGGAAGAAAAATATTAATAAAAAATTGTTTTGTTACAATTTATTGGAGAGTGCCAACTGGCACTCTCCAATAAATTGTAACAAAACAATTATCTATGAGCAACATCTTGCTAAAATAAGGGTCCTTTTGTCGTAGTGTGATATCGTTGAAAAAAAAATACTTGCATTACAAATGACCACTGAAAAATAATTTAGCACTCTACCAGTTAAGGTAAATATCAATATTATCTTTTGGGTGAGATGATCGCTCGCATCTAGTCTCCGGAAGTGTTCTGCACTTTGTTGCGTCTCCATTCACAAGAACAATACAAAACAAAACAAGTGTGCATGCCTGTTCCCCGTCCAAGTATACAAATAAATATGTGCTTATTACATTACGTGTACAGTCCCTGTAAAAGTTGTCTTCCAAATTACCCCAGTTGTTACATATGATTACAGTGATTACATAATGCAGTCACTGTTAATCCGGTTCAATAAAGATCTCTGTGTCTATTTATAGAGGAACTTTTTATGAGTGGACAGAGCTAATTAATGGGGTTTTCCAGCACTGGTCTGATAAAGCATAACACTTTTGAGATGTTGTTTATAACCTTTCTGACAACTCTTATTTATCAAATTTTATTAAATATCTTTTTGAAGACTGACAACAAATCGAGATGCAATTGATCGCCTTCTATTTCAGTTAGGACCGCTTATGGTCTGCCCATATTAATACTGTCGAAAATAATTTTAATGATTTTATTTGCAACGTCCTGTTTCCGTTTTTGAATGCACTCAAATTAAATTGCGTCCCGGCAACAACATAATTATGCCGAAAAATAACTTTTAACTTTCTGTGGAACTAGAGGCGGTGTCAGTAGGCCTATCTCTGCGATAGGCGACATGTGATCCCCGACATGTGGTGGTGGTGGGGGGGGGGGGGGGGGGGGAAGGCGTACATCTGTTATTTATGGTGGGGGGGGGGGGGGACTTTAAACTATAAGGGTGTCGAAGCCTGCTCTTACTGGACATCGACTCGGCACATGTACATACGGCGATCTTAGGTGGAAAAGACAGCTATCCAGTATTAAGAAAACAACTTTAGAACACATGGTCTCTCAGTGTGCTGCAAGACGCGGGGTTGTAGAAAATTGTTTTTTTTTTTCTCTCATTTTTTGAAACTATCTATTTAAAACACCACTGGATGTTTTCCAATAAATTGTCGCAAAAAAAATTTTTTTGTTGTGGTATAAAGTCTACAAAGAGTTAAATGGTGGGAAGTCGCCCCCAAATGAAGTTGCCCCCAAATGAAGTCGCCCATGGGAGAAGTCGGCCAAAAATAAAGTCAGCAACTGAGGTATGCACCTAAGTCGGTCGACGGATTAAATAGACCAAGGGCTTTTTTGTTGTGCTAATATACATGTTCACGGTTAACTTAAGGGACAGGCAGAATGTTAGAAATTGATTTTTTTCTCCTTGTGTTGCAACTATTTGTTGGAAAACACCACACAAGCGTTGTCTTTTCCTATAAATAGATTCAAAATAATTTCATATTTGTCGTAGTGCTAATAAAATTGTTAAATGGTAGGTCGAATGTTGGAAACAAAATTTTCTTTACAAGTCGCAGTGCAAATGTAAAAGTATATAGATATACTTAATTGTAATTCAATTTAATCAGTTTCTGATGTTGGAAATCTCAAAAGAATAAACTTCATAGGAGTAATTTATGCTTTATCTATTGTCACCAGATAATGTTTCAGAAGCAATCACTAGCTATTGTCGGCTCTTGTTTTACGTCTTTGGAAGGGTAATTAAAGGATTAGTTTGGATTAGGAAATGTTATTGCTACTACATCCCACTTGATGCTGTGTAAGATTCCCACCCCACCCAAGTTCACCGGAATTTTTTTAATAGGCCTAGACAAATAGACATAAACAAGACATAAAAATAAAAAAATAAAAATAGACATAAACTCAGACATAAAATGTTTGTGGGGTTGGACTACGCAACTGCACCCTCTGATGGCAAGATGGTGGGCCTATAACAGTAACTGTTGGCTCGCTGTCACCATTGAATTTGTACTTGCCCCCCCCCCAACAACCAACCAGTCAGATGATATCTGTACCCGACTGGTGTTCCACTGCATTTGTTTTTACCAAGAACATTTTGGGGGGGTGGGGGGGGGGGGGGGTGGGGGGGGGGGGCAGATTAACATTCTGCACCCGTCTTTTGGGTGTTCTTTTATATTTTTGCTCCGCCAAGTTGAGTGGGAATATCGCCTTGTAAAACATGGATGCTTTGCCGCGTCACTGGGGCGAGTTCGCAATGGACCGGCTTGTTCTCTGCACACCTTGAAATCAAACATTACCCGTTGAACGCTTATTTTTTTATTGAGAAATGTTGTATATCATCCTCGGATTACAGAGGATGTCGTAATTCGGAGTTGCTGTGCAACCTGCCCCCAGGTCCCACTGCCTAGTCTAACCACAGACATCTGGAGACCTGATTAATATCACATCACCCCCGTCACACCTCCCTCTTATATATGCCCCCCCCCCCCCCCCCCCCACACACACACGTCCAAAATAAATAACACTCAGATCTGTGTATTATATATTTCTGGGGGGTGGGGGGGGGGGGCATATAAGAATGAGGTGTTTTGAGATAGGGGTGATTTAGATCAGGTTTCCAGACGTCTGTGGTCTAATAACTCTGGCAATTTGGCCCGTATAGTGGGTAACGAAACCACGTTGTTCTCAGCTTGTTGAGTCGACGTCGGCTGTCCTTCATACGAATACCTGGAAACGCAACCAAATTGTGTAAAGTTCTTATTCATTGCCCGGAATATGTCTAACACTGCAGAATAAAAAAGGTGCGTATTTGAATGACTTTTTGAAAGGTTCTTCAACCTGTTACATATGAGATTTTTTTTTTTTTATTTCCATTTTTGGCGTAACTTCGCTAATAATAGTCGGATTGTAAAGATTCAAGGACGAAATCGCACTGATTTTTACTCAGTATATTCGAAACGAAACGCATTTTCGAAATTTCCCTCTGATATTATAAATAGAATTTGCCCGACTGGTTGGAAAAATGTGCTAATTGGTATCCAAAAATTACGGGATCAAAGAAACACCGACATCGACAAAAAGAAACGAGAAGGTATCAACAAATATTCATGCGAGATCGAAACTGCCCTCAAAAGTCATTTTGTACGATATTTCGAAATAAATTTTAACGATTTTATTTTTATTTGTGTAGTTTGGGAGCGATGTGTTTTTAGCCCTAATTATCAACGGCCGTTTTGCAGAGAAATGATGTTTGGAGGTCCTATTTTGGGTTGGAACCATAACCTTGTCACAACACTGGGAAACACTTCGTGCTAATTATAACCGATAGTACGTCTTATTGAAGTCACGTGGTTGGGTTTTGATACCCCACCTCACAGAGCAGTTAGTGGGGAGTCGATTGGCAGTGTTTTACAGGGAGCGTACACGTAATGATGATTTTTAAAACAGAAATTATAATATACAAAAGCATCATTGACATAGAGTGAAAATGGGCTATGGTTGTCAAATGGCAATTATGTGGAAATACTAATGTGCATAAACTAATCTTTGTTTGGTAGATTTATTTGTGCCGGTTATTTATATTTATTTTTGGTGTTTTTGGTACCTTTAGCAGTCAGGGTCATATCGTGACGAGCAAATTTAAGGAGGGAAGAAAAGACCAACCGAGCAGCGCCGAGCATCTGCATGACTCTTCAACTTACTAACCCAGCGGCTAGTAGCGGTTAAGGGCATGAGCCCCATCGACGGGCAGTACGCCCCAGCACACGGTGCCACCGTACCCTGAAGACGGCAATGGGGATTAGGTGCCTCTTAAAAGAAATCGGTCGACCTGATTTTGTTTTTGATTTATTATTGCTGAAGGTCACTAATTCCGACTTTCATTGCTTTCAGATATGCCTGTGGCATATATGGACAGGTGTCCCCAAATTATTCCTAGAAATGGTCCTGGTCATAGATGCTACTTAAATCCTTCTTTAAACAGCCTGTGTCAAGTGAGTGCCTCGCTGCGGGGCCTCCATGGAGCCTTTTCTTGGTTTTATAGTCAGGACAGAAAACTTTTTGCATCTGAACTTACAAGAATCAAAAATTGTTTCCCTTTTACGTATTTTGCCTGTCTTTTAAATGTCACATTCCTTAAATCTGGTATTGATTTTTCTGAAATTTTTCTTTTTAGGTTTCCTTGGAGAAGTAACCAAAAGTTTTGCAACATACACATTGGTGTTTGATACTAACTTGTCTCCACCTGAAAACATACCTGCAAATGCAGATCGATATTACAGTGTTCCAATCAATCAGCGAATCAGTAAACCAGTAACAGCTTACTTGAAGAAGAATGGCGCCTCACTTAGTTCAGATGATCCAGCAGCATCAGTATCATTCACTGTGACAAGTCTAGATGAACTGGTTGCAAATGGCACTACAAACACCGATGTATGGGCTGACAGTGGTGGAAGACTTTGTCAGTGGGCTTATAGGAACAGTTTACCATTAAGATATGACAGGCGATTCACAAAGTAAGTAAATAAGAATCTCAGCCCCAATTTAAAACAGTTTTACAATTCAACATGGAAAGGTTAACTTTTCTTATTTGAAAGGTAAGGATTGTTTTTATGTGTACCCATACTATGTATGGTACACATAATGCCGGCATCCGGGGTGACCATCTGTCGTTCGTCCATCCTTTGTCCGTCCGTATGTCCGTCTGTCTGTCCGTCCATCTGTCTGTCCATCTGTCCGTCTGCTTGGATTGTCCTAGTTACTTTATATTTGTGTTCAGGTTACTGATGTGCCGAGCTGTATACTTTTTGGTGTAAATCTGATGATTTGATCCCGAGATATTAACCCTTTATCCTTCAAATTGAAAATTCCTCCAATCCCTTTGGCATTCGATAACTTGAAAAATATTGCTTGGATTGTCAAGTTCCTTTATATTTGTGTTCAGGTTACTGATGTGCCAAGCTGTATAGTTTTTGGTGTAAATCTGATAATTTAATCCTGAGATAGTAACCCTTTATCCTTCAAATTGAAAATTCCTCCAATCCCTTTGGCATTCGATAATTTGAAAAATATTGCTTGGATTGTCAAGTTACTTTATATTTGTGTTCAGGTTACTGATGTGCCGAGCTGTACAGTTTTTGGTGTAAATCTGATGATTTGATACTGAGATATTAACCCTTTATCCTTCAAATTGAAAATTCCTCCAGTCCCTTTGGCATTCGATAACTTCAAAAAAATTTCTTGGATTGTCAAGTTACTTTATATTTGTGTTCAGGTTACTGATGTGCCGAGCTGTATAGTTTTTGGTGTAAATCTGATAATTTCATCCTGAGATATTAACCCTTTATCCTTCAAATTGAAAATTCCTCCACCCCCTTTGGCATTCGATAACTCGAAAAATATTGCTTGGATTGTCAGGTTACTTTATATTTGTGTTCAGGTTACTAATGTACCGAGCTGTATAGTTTTTGGTGTAAATCTGTTATTTTAATCCTGAGATATTAACCCTTTATCCTTCAAATTGAAAATTCCGCCAATCCCTTTGGCATTTGATAACTTGAAAAATATTGCTTGGATTGTCAAGTTACTTTATAATTGTGTTCAGGTTACTGATGAGCTGAGCTGTATAGTTTTTGGTGTTAATCTGATAATTTGATCCGGAGATATTAACCCTTTATCCTTCAAATTGAAAATTCCTCCAATCCCTTTGGCATGAGATAACTCAAAAAATATCAATCCGATTGTCATGTTACTTTATATATTTATTCAGGTTACTGATGTGCTGTGCTGTATAGTTTTTTTTATGTAAATCTGATAATTTGATCCAGAGATATTAACCCTTTATCCATCAAATTAGACACTCTTCCAATCCATTTCTATATGTACCCATACCTTGTATGGTGTACATAATGTCGGCATCCATGGTGGCCCTCCGTCATACAGCTTTCTACTAGTTGCGCGTATGGGTACACATCTGACGATTTCATCGGCCTATTTTTTATGTACTGGAGCTGTGTTTGGGTATGTATAGAGTACATACCCAAACACAGCTCAAGTACATAAAAGAAAATAGACTGAGACAAGTTTTTCATTCAGTAGCAGAAAGTGATGTCAGATACATGTATCTGGAGTGTATAGGGACAGGGGTATAAATAGGGACAGAAAACTGAAAAGTTATTTCAAATTTTGTAAAAATGCCTAGATATTTTTTTAAGAATCTTTATATATTATTTCCAGATGGGTCTATAAGGGAAGAAAAAAATATCTAGGCGTGTTTACAAAACTTGAATAACTTCAGTTTTCTGTCCCTAAAGTTTTGAGGTATGGTGTCATCAGTCAGGGTCCATTCACCCTCCAGTTTTAAATCTGATAATGTTGATGGGACCTTTGGTAACAAACCTTGTTGTACACGTCTTACTGAACGTTTTATGCTTTCTGTATTCCCAGCATTGGCACAAACGTCATCAGATGAGTGTGATAAATTTGAAGCTATTGTCCTTTCCATAACCCCCCACTGGTAAATAAACTCTGGAATAATACAAAATCAAGAAAATATCTTTTAGTTTTCAGCTCCCGATTACGTGTAATATATTTAACTTCGCCGTCGTTACGTTTCTGTGATTTTAGCTCGCTCGAAAATTATATGAACGAATTTTTTAATTCTCTATGGGAATTTGTGTGTATTTTCGGAAGAGCGTCCATTTTGCAACAATGCACAAGTGACGTAACTGGGACCGTCCATTTGAGAACAGGTAAATTTGAATTTTCACGGCTTGCCTTTGCAGAAGGTGTGTTTTGACGAAGTTAGAATTTCAGTTCGTCGTGATGATGGTTCAAAATAAAACTCAAGTCTTGTTCAAAACGCGTTAGTGAATTAGTGAATAAATAAAATATACATGTATTGTAGTCGTGACGCAAATTATTTTATTAATACGTGCCGTACCAGTTTTCCAAATTTGTCATGTCTTGCCGACAACTGCCCTCAGTATGTTGCTACAGACCTCCATTTAGGCTTTGTTTGTGTGACAGTGACACGGGTATAGGCGAAAACAGCACCGTGTGAAATCCGGTACCCGTTACTTTCGGTTTGGCACAGGAGTCCGGATTTCTTGGGTTTGGACTGCCCCCATCCAAATATGGCCTAAAAGACCTTGTTTTAATTTCTTACCTTGGCACGTCCTTTGAATTCGAACCCCCCCCCCCCCCACACACACACACACAAGATTCTGATTTCTGCGTCAAATAATAAAGAAGGAGGTGTATCGTGAATCCACGTTGGATAGATTCCAGGCCGAGGAAAGGGTGGGGTTGGGGGAGGGGTGTTAGTGCTTTTAATGTTTAGAAGTCACTGCTAAACAACAAGAAAACCATGAGATAGTTGGGAGGGGAGATGTATCCTCTCATTTTTAACTGCTCAATTTTCCACAATTTATTAGAGAACCATAGGCTAAATACTCGGTTTAGGCAGAATTTAAATGAATTAATTTCGCCATCGGAACTGGTGCCGTTCTCGCCACAATCAATTGGTGCCGTTTTCGCTCACTCGGTTCCGTTTACTCCAGGTGCCGTTTTCACACGGTGCCGTTGTCGCTATAACCCGACACAAGTCCAAGTAACCAATTTTCTTTTAAGAAAGTACGGTATATAACTAATAGCACGAGAGAATTGGCATCTTCGAATACAACCCTGACGAATACGTATAATCACTAGAAAGCTTATTGGAAAATTGTAGGGGAGGGGAGGGGGGGGGCGTCACGAATACGTCACTTCGTCATCACGCTGCCCCCTACCCCTCCTCCCCCCCCCCCCCCCCCCCCCCCCCCCCCGCCCCGCTATTTCTCAGCAAGCACCTGATAAATCTTCTGAGGGAGAAATCACTAGGAAAAGTTGATAAGAGAATTTATATAATATTAATCGTATTTCGACTTCACTGATTATACCCAGCACAGGCGTATATAGACCAACGGGCCAACTTTTTTTCCATGGCTGCGGGGGGGGGGGGCTGGAAGATTTTGTCCGAAAAGTAACTACGTGCGTAGCCCTGGTGTGGATGTTCGTGAGCGTGTCTTCCCCGGGAACATTTTTAAAAATCTGATCCGCTTGAGGGTTTCTAGAGAACCCAGATTACCTTTTGAACCTTGTAATTGGAAGAAAAGACGATCGCTTTTGTAGAGGTGCCTGGCTGAATGTGTTCGAGCGGTCTCGTCTGGTATCAGTCAACTGCAATAAAACATTATATGCTTCTCGGGATTCAGCTGGAGTAAATACGTGTAATGTAAGGCCTGTGTGCCCATAGCATTAGAGGATCGAACCCTACAGATGGATGAGGCTTTAACACTATTCACGTGGGTCGATATACTATTAATAACAGTTTGGCTGGCCGCTGATTTGCCGTGGTTCTCAGTTGAGAAGGTTTTGGTTACCCATGTGCTTCCAACTGCCTCCCGATTCCCATGCTTCTTTCCTCCCAATACAGAGACGAACTGCTTGAAGACACTCTGTACCCCCATTCTTCACAATCCCTCCAATAAGCATACTAACCATCGCATTTGTGTCAACCACTAACCACGCCTTTATTCTCCCATCCCACGTCCTCATTATACTACTCCCAGTGAATTTTGATCTAGAAGATTGAGATTTTGGACTTCCCAATAAAATGTATTCCAAGGTCACCACTTCGCCCAAGTTACACATTTGGCTCTCCTTTTGCACCGTCTTTCCCAATTCCCCCTAATCTCCAGTGATCGCGACCTCAGCTTGAACAACAGTGACCACCCACCCCCCCCCCCCCCCCCCCCTTACATTGGTGCCATTGTCAAGGTACTCTTCAAAACCTGTCTTCTCTTTGTCACGCAGGCCACACAAAGACCTCTTTCTTTTGACCTACTCTCGCCAATTTTGGTTACAATCCCCATGACTCTTTCTGTAACGGTTTTTTTTACCTTTGATTGTCTCTATTTCTGAGTTCGATACATCGTTTGGATAAATCCCTACAAACATACACCATTACTGCAGTTAATTATAACGAAATTTTTAAAAACCCTAAGCTATGAATTATTATCTCGACTGTCTAATATTTCTACATACCTGTGTTACTTCCACTGGGTCCAGTGGCGGCTCAAAGGAGTCTCCCCTCTGGATATACTTTAGCAAGGGGCGTCATATATGCCCAACACCTAAGATGGGATGCTAATAGAATTATGGATGGCGGCGGGGAGTATCCCCGGGAAAATTGGAAAAAAAATTTCAATCCCCGAGGGCTTTTTGGCCACTAAATAAACTATGTTCCCATTCAGTCTGCAACATTTTTCAGTGGGTAGGTAGATAGTGTGACATTTTATATAATAAAATCAATCAGTAACTGGAGCTTTCGGCCACTTGGCCTTATTTGCCACATTGTGGGGACCTAGTGAGGGGACCTAAGAAGTGATGTCACAGTAATGTGACCCAATTTAACTCATGTTAGATTGTCATGGTAGCCCGCGGAAGCGGCCATCTTGTGACGTCATCTCCATAGTGACACGTGGTCTTAGTGCGCATGCACAGAGCGTGTTGTTAAGGTGATAGTACTTCTGTCGGACATTTTTGTCTGATGGAGGCCGCCATCTTGGTTTCTAAGGTAGCACGTGGTTGCTATGAGCCTGAATGGCCTACACCAAGATGGGGTATGTGCGGATGGTTTGTTCGTTTGAATAGGAGTAAATCTGATTACCCAGAAAGACCCACCAATCCATCCAAACCACCCAAAACGACTATTTGATATGGATTCCTCACGAATCCTTCTTTTTTCAATAACAGGTACGTTCCTTTGTATAAGAGTAGTTTTACTTTGTAGAATTACCACAAACAAGCCGGCAATCCCTCCAAATCCCCAAAATGCGCCCTAAACAACCGTAACGGACTTGTACTCCCCATCTAGGGTTTTTAGTAGTAGCACGTAGTGCTATAGGATCGAGAGTATGTTCTATTACACTAAAGTACTGGTCCAGATTTTCCAAGAACCCTATTTTTGTGCCTATTACAGATACTACTCTAACACTAGCAGTATGTCTAGCCCAAACTAGCTCTAGTTCGTTCCCACGTCCAAGTCTTATAATCACCAGTGCTTGGTTTCCCATAACATGTATGCAGAGTTATCTTCAGTGTGTATAACAAAAGCCTATATGATTCTTATAGCCACGAATCCATCGAAGAGTTACTGAAAAGTCATTGCTCAAGCGACTCGAATCCCATCGAGCAAATGAGCTATAGAACAATTGCTCGTTCGAGTGACTCGAACATACTTTCTTCGACTCATTTAGGCATTTGAGGAAAGCCAGTATACAAAATGCCCGACGGAACAGCGTGTCACCCTAACAACACGAGCTGCACATGCGCACTAAGACCACGTATCACTATGAAATGACGCCACAAGATGACCGCTGACGCGGACTAGCACATCAACCAAACTTGACGTAGCTGGGTCACGTGACTAACTTGGCGTAACCGGGTCACGTGACTATGACGTCCTTCCTAGGTTTCCCATTAAGCCCCCCCCCCCATGTGGCACGATCTCCACATCTAGTACTGATGATGTTACATAAATGCACAGTACATCATGCAGATAGACTTTCAGAAATACAGTTAACATTAGCGTCCTGCGTGATGAAGTTTATATTTTTTATAATTGTTGATAAAGCCGAAGTGACCGAACACCCAAGATATCAATCACTTCTATTACACGTGGAACGACAGTCCCCCCACCTTCCCAACACTTAATTATAAATTTGATAATTTTTTTCCCACGGGGCGCCTGAAGCTTAAGCGCGCACACTGATAATATGGTAAATTTTCAAGATACGATCCCGTCAGACATGCATTCACTGTCATAGCATGAAACATCAGTGATGCAACAAATCCCGAAACCCAAACTAAATGCCAAATGACACTTCACTATTAATTCTATTATCATATGATACTTGTTAAACATATATTGGCCTATACAACAGAACCAATTGTCGCAAATGTGAGTAGAGTTTTACGTTGTAATACCATCACGCTGATTGTATCATCAAAATTATTGTGATGTGTATTGTAAAAATTACGACAGATTTGATGGCCGGCGAAAAGACTGGACATGATCAGTCATTGATGGTTGACTTTTTGTGTGATATCTTCCTTGCCTTTAGCGCTGCAAAATCTTCAGTCTACAGTGTCCACGTCAAGTCGTTTAATTCCCGATGACCCAATAGCTGTCATCGCGCGGCCGCCTAATCTGTCGCGGCACACAGTGGATCTGACATCGGTTTTTATAAGAATGAGGAACCTCTATTATTAAATATAGATACTCTCAACAGGTATCAGGGAACTAAAAATATGAATTAGAGTTACCCGCCTTGAAAGGTTGCACTCGGAAATGATGCAATTGTTACGGAATTTAGTAAAAAGTCTATCGATCTGTGATCGTAAATTCTGACTCCAAGCGTTGTGATTACTGAGAGAACTACGGAGCCCCACCAACCGCGAAGTCCCATCAGCCCGTGGCGTTTTGTGATTCCTTACCAGACGATATCAGACACAGGCTCCAGATTCTGGGTTCAGGTTGGTTACCTCACGAGCTAGTCGTGTTCAGCACAACGAAGACCAGTTTACCAGTTATCTACAATTTTTATTAACAAATAAAACTCAACTGCCAAACGTTTTCTCTTGTATAAAGTAAAATTCACAATGTTCAGTCAAAGTTCATACCTTATAGAAACAGTGGCGGCATCCATCTTTCTTCTTGTAGGTAGGTACTTGCTCGTCGGGAGCCCAGAGACAACTTCCCAAACATCCAGGAATCGGTGCTAAAATCCACTAGATTTTTTATGCCGAACCCGATCACGCGACTACCAGTCAGCGGAATAGTTAGGGAAAGTTCTCGTGACGTGGCAGTCACCATTGTTAGACGCTTGTACTGCCATGCAGACTGTCGGCAATCTGCATGCAATCTATCGAGTGGTTGTTCCACAAACACATTCCACCAGGGGTTCTGTTGACCGGGGGAATTGTGTGAGAGAATTTACAGTTCTGCAACTTTAGCATTATGTGATGCC
This sequence comes from Pictodentalium vernedei, assembly GCA_031216915.1. Taxonomy (NCBI): domain Eukaryota; kingdom Metazoa; phylum Mollusca; class Scaphopoda; order Dentaliida; family Dentaliidae; genus Pictodentalium; species Pictodentalium vernedei. Next base: position 230,862,403 of record CM062290.1, on the reverse strand, counting down.
CGTTTGTTCTGGGAGTGTGATTTATGGGTTGATGACAGCTACGACAGTTCAAATAGTACCAATTCGGAGATTTCTGCCCGTGATATTTATCAACTAAAACTCGACTACCGGCGTTATCTCTGATCAGCTCTTCCACCGAGTGTAGGTCAGTCGGTCGAGTGTAAGTCGGAGTATTTCTTATTAGTTTATAAAATTCTACGAATATCGGCTCTGAGGAAAATTAACAGCAATAACATGAGTTCCATTCAAACTAATAGAAAATTGTCCTGTTATTTCTATAATTTCCATGGAAGAACTATAGCTCTTCTTTCGAGCTTGCTTAACTTCTGTGGGCCAACTTCGCAAAACAATCTCTAAAAATAAACAGCCTTTGGAAAATATATTGTTTCAATAAAGGTTTGAAACATTCTATTGACATCTTGCACTATTGTTGAATATGCCTGATGAAAAGAGGGTGATTTGATGACTCTTAGACCTAAAAAATACAATTTACTTTTTGTGTGTTTTTGTAGGGAATTGCCTGAAAAATGCACGTGACCGGTACTTCCTTTCGTGTCAGTTTTTCTCTCTTATTTGTTGCATGACCCCTGTTCTCGGGTGAGAAAAAATTGTCTGAAGGGCTATACTTGACAAAGATATTTGAATGGCAAAATTAAAGTGGTGCGATCATATTTTTTCGCCCTGAACGTTACTATTGTCGCATGTGGGAAAATATTTAGTTCCGTGATACATGTAACTTTGTTTCTCTCTCGAATTCAAATTCAAAACCTGGGCATATTGGTCTGTACGGTGGCTGATTTAGGCCACTCTCAATACTTTTTTATCTCGAGATAATATCTCAAGATCTCGAGAAACTGTCTCAAGATCTCGAGATAATATCTCAAGATCTCGAGAAACTATCTCAAGATCTCGAGATAATATCTCAGGATCTCGAGATAATATCTCGAGATCTCGAGAAACTATTTCAAGATCTCGAGATAATATCTCAAGATCTCGAGATAATATCTCAAGATCTCGAGAAACTATCTCAAGATCTCGAGATAATATCTCAAGATCTCGAGATAAGCATAATCGGCATCACCCTTTGATCATTAGCATGAATTCACTCAAACTGTTTATTCACTTGTCGCATCTTTTCCGACTGCAACATATTCGTGCCCCCCCCCCCACCCCCGCCCCCAACCCCATGACAATTACACGAATCCACACCTGCCACTCAGAAAACTTATCAACCAATCACCTTGTTGAAGTTATGACAGCCCACCAAATCTCAGTCCAGCACTAATATAAACCGAGTCCCGTCATCCGCACTTGCACTTGTCTTGTTCCCACTCCAATCCCAAAGTGTCAATCCAGCACCCGGTACCTCCCAGTACCTACTGTAGTGCCCTTTACCCCAAAACACAACGTTTTCTCACTACTTTACAAGATGAAACGTCTGTGTCTGTCGTACACTCCAAATCCAAAGTGTTGATCCAGTATCCGGTACCTCCTAGTGCATACTGTAGTGTTTTTTACCCTAAAACTCAACATTTTCTCATTTCTTTTCCTCCCAGCCCCATGCTGATTATAGTGATGTTTACCCTAAAACACAAAGTTTACTCTCTACTTTAGAAGACACACACCCATAAATATGAAATATTTCCTTCCAGCTCCACATTGAATGGAGTGATTTTTACCACAACTCACAAAGTTTACTCACTACATTACAAGACACAGACCCCGAAAATACCAAATAGCTCCCTCGTCCCCACGCGGAAAGATTTCATCCCCACTCCCTTGGTTGATTTTTCACCCACTATCCACTTTGTTGACGGAGACATACGGTATAAGTTTAACCCCATTCCCGCGTCCATTTTGAAGGAGCACATCTCAAGTAATTCGACGGTGCTACCCGATGTATAATAACCCTACATCAGCGACAGCTATAAACCTACCCGAGGATTCCCTTTCCTCTCGTTGGTTTGAAAAGTCTGGATTAGGCGTAACTAGTTACCTCCTGCGGATACTGCTTCCGGACGAGTGATTAAGGACCTCGCGTATTACCAACGTCAGTGTTAGAAAAGGGCTTGCCTAGTATAAGGCTGCAGATGCTAGACAAAACCGTAATTTTATGGTCATTACCCAGCAATCTCCTGACACCCAGGAGCCGTTCTCACGATTACACACCCAAATTGAAACCCATAACATTGAGCCCAAGAGGCGAATAAAATCCCCTCCTATGAATCCCAAACATGTCAGGATGGGCATGACTAACATTGTTTCCACACAAAACCCAGTGACATGTAGTAATGAAAAGATTGACCTGTCGCCCTACAAGTCTCAGCAGTCCATACACCTTTCACACTCCTCCAGGGACATACCCGAAAGTGACAACTCCAATGGTGATGTATACAGTCCCGCGCATATATAGAAGGACAACTTGAACCCGATTCACATCAACGTCGTTTACTGCCACCCTTAACCAGCTGCAACATGGTACCTCAATTAACCAAACGATCCTCTTTGATCACATACTCTCACTCGCTCACATGAGAACCCCCCCCCCCCCCACACCCCCAGCACTTGTGACCCCTACCACCAACGTCAACTCATGAACCGACAGTAATACAGGACATCCTGTCCTATAAGATTGATTGGTCCCCTATGTTCTTACCGGCTGAAACCCATTCCAATCTGAGAAACCTTAATTTCGCCATCCATGAGAGCATAGTTCCACCAGGACCACGCACAGCAGACCACTCCCTCTTAACCCACAAGATGACACAGGCACACACCCAGTTTATGAGAGCATCATCTTGCCCAACCAAACCCCGATAGCGCATCACACCATTGATTTGTCTTCCGACAATACCCAACTAAGAATACACTTTTCATACTCCTTCAGTGGGACTCCCAACAATATCCCTCAAAACGACACTGCGAACCACTCTGCAATGATAGTCGAAACTCAAACCTGTGAACATACCGCCCGGTTTGACCTATCGCTGCTATAGCCCCAAAAAATGTTTGACCCAATTTGCGGTCCTCCCAAATGAGCGAAAGTGTCTCTCCCGCCAAACAGTGAACCCCGCAATGTTGTGTTGAAAATATGTTCCCGCGACATTTGAAACAACAAGTAGCACCCCACTTTCTATTTTGCTATTCCATCTTCATGGGGCCGGGTTGTAGCAAAATAGAAAGTGGAAACATTGGGGGACCTATTAATCTTATGGGACGGGATGTCCTGTATTACTGTCGGTTCATGAGTTGACGTTGGGGGTGGGGGTCACAAGTACTGGGGTGCGGTGAGGGGTTTCCTGTGAGCGGGTGAGAGTATGTGATCACGGAGGATCGGACGGTTAAGAACATAGGGGACCAATCAATTTATTTATGTATTTATTTGTTATTAGAAACTCAGGGGACGACTTTCATCTATAGCTAGGGATATTTATTTATTTATTTATTTATTGATGTTTAAGGTCACATATTTATGCACAATGGCTATTCATGACCGCGACAGTTTTACGGGTGGAGGAAGCCGTAGTACCCGGAGAGAACCACCGAGCAACGGCAAGGAACTGTCAGCTCCGCAGCATACTAACTCCACACAAGCAGGGTAGCATTGGTTGAAGACAGATGCACCATCGACGTACATTACGCCCTTAGTACACAACGCCACCGTGCCCCACGTAGGCTGTGAGGGTGAAGTGTCTTGCCCAAGGACACAACGTGGTTGCCGAACCAACGACCTCTCGGCTTGTAGCTTGCACCTATACCTACTCAGCCACGGCTCCCCCAGGTCCAATTAATCTTATGATACGGGATGTTCTGTATTACATTCGGTTCATGAGTTGATGTTGAAGGTGTGGGGGGGGGGGGGGAGGAGGGTGGTTACAAGTGCGGGGGGGTTCTGCGTGACCGGGTGAGAGTATGGGATCATGGAGGAACGTATTGTTAATTGGGATGCCATGTTGTAGCTGGTTGAGTGGCAGTAAATGACGTTGAGGGGGCTTCATTTTGTTCGGAGATACTGGGAATCGGGTTCACGTTGTCCGTCTTTATATGCGTGGCACTGGATACTTCACTGTTGGAGTTGTCACTTTCGGATAAGTGTGAAAGGTGTATGGACCATTGAGACTTGTCGGGGGGCAGGTCAATCTTTTCATTACTACATGTAATTGGGCTTTGTGTGGAAACAATGTTAGACATGCCCATCCTGCCACGTTTGAGATTCACCGGAGACAGTGGGGGGGGGGGGGGGGGGGGGGGCGGGGGGGGGGGGGGGGGGATTCCATTCGCCTCTTGGGCTCGGGGTTATGGGTTTCAATTTGGTTCTGGGGGTCAGGAGATTGCTGAGTATTGGCTATGAATTCACGATTTTGTCTAGCATCTGCAGCCTTGTACTGGGCAAGCCCTTTTCTAAAACTGACGTTGGTAATACGTGAGGGCCTTCTTCACTCGTCCGGAAGAAGTATCCACGGGGTAACTAGTTATGCCTAATCCAGACTAGTAGTATGTAATGTGGTTTTCACGCCTTAGTTGCCGGACCCCCGGTGCCGGACCCCGGAAGTGACGTCATGTCACGTGACGTAGTGGCGCCATGTTGTGTTGTCATGGTAACCCGCGTGAGCGGCCATGTTGTGACGTCATCTCCATAGTGATACGTGGTGTGAGTGCGCATGCGCAGCGCGTGTTGTTAGGGTGATACGTGTTTCCGTCGGCCATTTTGTATACTGGAAGCCGCCATCTTGGTTTCTATGGTAGCACGTGATTGCTATGTTACCTAAGGCCTACAATAAGACGGGGGTATGTTCGAAGGGTATGTTCGATTGAATCGGAGTATTTTCTGGAACGACTTCCCTGAATAATTACCACAAACAACCCGACAATCTCTCCAAATCACCAAAATCCACCCGAAATCACCAAAATTGACTTTATTTCCCCATTTTATCGGTTTAGCACGTAGTGCTATAGTACTAAGGGGTACAAGGGGTGCATTCGATTGAACAGGAGTAATGTTCTGGATTAGAATTCTCCCAGAATTTCTTTTTTGATCCCTATCCCATGACGTTTTTCCTCTATTAAGAATAGCACGTAGTGCTATAGGACAAATTTACCCAGAATTCTCTGTTTCTATCTATATATGCAATAGTTTACGTCTACCTAGGCTGTTCCTTTATTCTAGAGTATACTCCAGTAGCGTAGAAGAGGCCTATCAACTGGAACAGTATACCTTATTATTGCTATATTTAGCAATTTCTAGTCTATTCTTGTTAGTTCTGACCCTATTCCATGTACTCTTGTTGTTTCATTTATATAACTAACCAATCAGATTGCTTGCTTTCCAATAACCTGTATGCAGAGTTATCTCCCTTCTGTACAACAAAAGCCAATATCATTCCCAAAGCCAATATCATTCCCAAAGCCAATAAGCTATCGAGCAGTTACTGATAAGTCATTGCTCGAACGACTCGAAGCCCATCGAGCAAATGAGCCTAAGAGCAATTGCTCCATGAGCAATTGCTCGAACGACTCGAAGCTCATCGAGTAAATGAGCTATCGAGTAATTGCTCGTTCGAGTGACTCCTCGAACGACTCTTAGACTCATTTCAGTATTTGAGGATACCTATGGCCCAGGTATTGTATTATTTGAGGATACCTATCGAGGATACCTTTTATAGGATACTTATCTGAGGATACTATTACCTATATCACAAGGCATACCTATCCCAAATATCCCTTATAAGCTAAAGAGCAAGAGAGTAATTGCTCCATGAGCAATTGCTCGATCGACTCGAAGCTCATCGAGTAAATGAGCCTAAGGGCAATTGCTCCATGAGCAATTGCTCGAACGACTCGAAGCTCATCGAGCAAATGAGCTATCGAGTAATTGCTCGTTCGAGTGACTCCTCGAATGACTCTTAGACTCATTTCAGAAAAAGGGGTGCCGAAGGCCATATGTTTTCCAAAAAGGGGGTGCCGAAATTGGGGTGCCTTCTGGAGAATCCCTTTTTTGTCAAATGAGCTATCGAGTAATTGTTCGATCGAGTGACTCGACATGCTGCTCGAACGACTCGAATCTCATCGAGCAAATGAGCTAACGAGCAATTGCTCGTTCGAGTGACTCCTCGAACGACTCTTAGACTCATTTCAGAAAAAAAGGGATTCCATAGCCATAGCCGTTTTCGAAAAAGGGATTCTTAAAAAGGGATTCTTAAAAAGGGATTCTGTAAAATGGGATTCCTATTCGAGTTCGTAAAATTTGGATTCCGTGTTTTAACATCGTCCACTCGAGGGTATTCCCCTTCCCTATTAGAAAAATTCAGTTCAATGGATTGTAGTTTAAAAATTCATATCACCTTCGTTATATTTTCATTAAGGCTGTAAACTTTGTTCATTTCAAAGGTGTTAACATTGGGATATAGTTAGGGGTTATACTTCATTAAGTTCAAGGGTATTTATTTATATTAGGTATAAAAAATTCATTCAAATAATTCAAAGGGGTTTCAATTACATAAAGTTCATTCAGTTGAAAACTTTGTTCAGTTCAAAGGGTTAATTCATCTTTGTTCAGTTTAAGGGGGTTAACATTGGGTTATGTTTAAGGGTTATAGTTCATTCAGTTGAAAACTTTGTTATGGTCAATTCACTTCGATAACTTCATTGGATCTTTGTTCACTTTGTTCTGTTCGCATCCATCTTGATTGTATTGGATCTTTGTTCACTACGACTTCATTCGAACAGGTGTCTTGTATCTGTCCATGCTGTCCAACTAGTTCGATCAATCCGACTAGTTTGACCTCCTATCACTTTGTTTTGTTCACAATTGGTTCTGTTGGATCTGTACTTAATTGTTTTGTAGTGGTTGGTTGTATCTGTTCAGAGTCTTGTAGTCATTGAGTGTTACCAATACCTTTCCATACCCTCGAGTGGACGATGTTAAAACACGGAATCCAAATTTTACGAACTCGAATAGGAATCCCATTTTACAGAATCCCTTTTTAAGAATCCCTTTTTAAGAATCCCTTTTTCGAAAACGGCTATGGCTATGGAATCCCTTTTTTCTGAAATGAGTCTAAGAGTCGTTCGAGGAGTCACTCGAACGAGCAATTGCTCGTTAGCTCATTTGCTCGATGAGATTCGAGTCGTTCGAGCAGCATGTCGAGTCACTCGATCGAACAATTACTCGATAGCTCATTTGACAAAAAAGGGATTCTCCAGAAGGCACCCCCAATTTCGGCACCCCTTTTTGGAAAACATATGGCCTTCGGCACCCCTTTTTCTGAAATGAGTCTAAGAGTCGTTCGAGGAGTCACTCGAACGAGCAATTACTCGATAGCTCATTTGCTCGATGAGCTTCGAGTCGTTCGAGCAATTGCTCATGGAGCAATTGCCCTTAGGCTCATTTACTCGATGAGCTTCGAGTCGATCGAGCAATTGCTCATGGAGCAATTACTCTCTTGCTCTTTAGCTTATAAGGGATATTTGGGATAGGTATGCCTTGTGATATAGGTAATAGTATCCTCAGATAAGTATCCTATAAAAGGTATCCTCGATAGGTATCCTCAAATAATACAATACCTGGGCCATAGGTATCCTCAAATACTGAAATGAGTCTAAGAGTCGTTCGAGGAGTCACTCGAACGAGCAATTACTCGATAGCTCATTTGCTCGATGAGCTTCGAGTCGTTCGAGCAATTGCTCATGGAGCAATTGCTCTTAGGCTCATTTGCTCGATGGGCTTCGAGTCGTTCGAGCAATGACTTATCAGTAACTGCTCGATAGCTTATTGGCTTTGGGAATGATATTGGCTTTGGGAATGATATTGGCTTTTGTGGTACAGAAGGGAGATAACTCTGCATACAGGTTATTGGAAAGCAAGCAATCTGATTGGTTAGTTATATACATGAAACAACAAGAGTACATGGAATAGGGTCAGAACTAACAAGAATAGACTAGAAATTGCTAAATATAGCAATAATAAGGTATACTGTTCCAGTTGATAGGCTCTTCTACGCTACTGGAGTATACTCTAGAATAAAGGAACAGCCTAGGTAGACGTAAACTATTGCATATATAGATAGAAACAGAGAATTCTGGGTAAATTTTTCCTATAGCACTACGTGCTATTCTTAATAGGGGAAAAACGTCATGGGATAGGGATCAAAAAAGGGATTCTGGGAGAATTCTAATCCAGAACATTACTCCTGTTCAATCAAATGCACCCCTTGTACCCCTTAGTACTATAGCACTACGTGCTAAACCGATAAAATGGGGAAATAAAGTCAATTTCGGTGATTTCGGGTGGATTTTGGTGATTTGGAGAGATTGTCGGGTTGTTTGTGGTAATTATTCAGGGAAGTCGTTCCAGAAAATACTCCGATTCAATCGAACATACCCTTCGAACATACCCCCGTCTTATTGTAGGCCTTAGGTAACATAGCAATCACGTGCTACCATAGAAACCAAGATGGCGGCTTCCAGTATACAAAATGGCCGACGGAAACACGTATCACCCTAACAACACGCGCTGCGCATGCGCACTCACACCACGTATCACTATGGAGATGACGTCACAACATGGCCGCTCACGCGGGTTACCATGGCAACACAACATGGCGCCACTACGTCACGTGACATGACGTCACTTCCGGGGTCCGGCACCGGGGTCCGGCAACTAAGGGGTGAAAACCACATTACATACTACTCAGACTATTCAAACCAACGAGAGGAAATGGAATCCGATGGTATGTCTACAGCTGTCGCTGTTGTAAGGTTATTATATATCGAGTAGCACCATCGATTTGCTCGATCAAAATGGACGCGCGGATGGGGTTAAAGTTAGGCTGTATGACGGGTCCGTGGAATAACAGCGTGTCAAGAGACAACGTGTCTCAGTCACCAAAGTGGAAAGTAGATGAAAAATCCACCAAGGGAGTGGGTGATTGATTTCACTGCGGGAATGAAACCTTTCAGCATGGAGCTGGGCGGGGGGGGGGGGGCTATTTGGTATTTACGGGTCTGTGTCTTGCAAAGTAGTGAGTACACTTTGTGAGTTGTGGTAAAAATCTCTTCATTGACTGTGGAGCTGGAAAGAAATATTTGGTATTTATGGGTATGTGTCTTGTAAAGTAGTGAGAAACTTTTGTGTTTAGGGTGCAAATCACTACAATCAGCATGGGGCTGGAAGGAAAAGATGTGAGAAAACGTTGAGTTTTAGGGTAAAAACACTACAGTATGCACTAGGAGATACTGGATCAACACTTTGGATTTGGAGTGTCAGGCAGACACAAACTTTTCATCTTGCAAAGTAGCGAGAAAACGTTGTGTTTTAGGGTAAAAGGCACTTCAGTAGGTACTGGGAGGTACCGGGTGCTGGGTTGACACTTTGGGATTGAAGTGGGAACATGACACCAGCAAGTGCAAGCTCGGATGACGGGGCTCGGTTTATATTAGAGCTGGATTTGGTGGGCTCTCATAACTAATACGCAACGAAGTGGTTGGTTGATAAGTTATTCACTTTTCTGAGGGACAGGAGTTGATTCGTGTAATTGTCATGGGAGTCATGAATATGTTGCAGTCGGAAAAGATGCGACAAGTAAATAAACAGTTTGTGTGGCAGCAGTGAATTCATGCTAATGATCAAAGGATGACACCGATTATATATGCTTATCTCGAGATATTATATCGAGATCACGAGATATTATCTCGAGATCTTGAGATATTATCTCGAGATCTCGAGATAGTTTCTCGAGATCTTGAGATATTATCTCGAGATCTCGAGATCTTGAGATATTATCTCGAGATCTTGAGATATTATCTCGAGATCTTGAGATAGTTTCTCGAGATCTTGAGATATTTTCTCGAGATCTTGAGATATTTTCCCGAGATCTCGAAATAGTTTCTCGAGATCTCGAGATATTATCTCGAGATCTCGAGATAAAAAAAATATTGAGGATGGTCTAAATCAGCCACCGCAGGTCTGCGTCACGAAAGTGCGTTCCGTGTGGCTTGTAAGTGAAGCTAAGCGCACATGTTTGCAGTTGCGGCAATAGATCTGGGGTCCGGTGTGTTATTTTTACCGGAAGCGTTTGTCAGAGAGAAAACTGATTTAGGAACTCATTGACATCGGTGCGGTTGCGTACGAAACTGAATTTGCTGCCGCGAATCCAATCGGCATCGGACAGAAAATGTCGGTGTTCGGCGTCCGAACGATGAGGCTCGTAGGCCCATATAAAAACAGTCCGCCTTCTTTTTGGCATACTTCCTTTTCTTCTCTCAATTGTTTTACCGTTTCACTTCTTTTTTTTTGGGGTGGGGGGGGGGGGCGTCTCTGGTCGCCCCCTGAACCCACTCAAACAGACCACTCCCAATGAGTGGAGCAAAATATTCTCCGCCTCGCGAGTTCCAACTTTCGGTTTCTGTATTTTCCACTTATGACGACTTATCCACTGTGAGTTAATGGTATACTAGTAAAATAGATTAGAATATTTGCCTCCTCATCTGCTCGTTTCAGGCATAGTGGATGAAATTTGGCGCAGATTGAACAAATTTGAGAAACACTGGTGCTCAATTTGAAATAACTTTTAAAACTCAACTTAGACTAGAGAAGGAGGTGGGGTTGCAAATAAAAAATATAGATACTAAGCTGAAAAAACAGTTGTTTTAGACAACCCCTACCTCCGATCCAAACTTTGCCCCTCTTGAATTTACTTCCCACCTCCTGCACAGGATGTAATTTTGTCTGTTTGTGTTGCATTCCAAGAGGTATTTCACGATTTCTACCATAGTATGTGAAGGTTCCAGCTGTTAGTCAAATAGTGATTCGAAATTCGAAATTTCTAGAAGTTGATTTTTTTTTTTGTGTGTGGGGGGGTGGGGGGGGGGGGCCACTCCCGCGACAACGAACGCGCACGTCATCGAGAAACGTGACGTTTTTACGACATACATGTAACAATGATTATAGCTGAATTCCCTGTGACCAAGAGGGGTGGCACCCCCCCCCCCTCCCCTCGTCTCATGCGCGCATGGTTCTTGGAACAAATTCAAATGACCTCCCGTTAATTAATGATATGTGTTAGTTCTGGTGTAGCCGTTTAACTTTCTCCCTACATTTCACCCCCACCTGATAGGATAAAATCTCGTGTGTTTCCCCTTTCTAAATATAAAAAAAACATTTGCTTTTAAAAAGCTTATTTCTGGCTCCCAAAATTGGTGGAAGATGAAAAGACACACGCAGGCCATGACGGAATATCTCACACCCTGCCTCCGCTATGTGACTTTGCATTCGATTTATATATTCTTTTTTTCTTCATATTTGAAAATTTTGTTTGTAAAGTTAAAACTTTCAGCTATAACTGAGACGTTGTAACTTTACCTCTTAGTAATGTGGAAGAGAGATAATCCACGCACCCTGAAAACTACTTACGGTAAGTTTTACAAGCCTAAAATTAACCTACCCTCGCGAAGTATGTTACAATTTTTTTTCTAACGATTATTTGAATGGTATTAAAGACCGACGACCCAAAACATATGTAAAAAACGAACGCGAATTACTTTGGCGAAGTTCAATGTTATTGAACTGGTTCGGACGGGTGGGGGAGGGGAGGGGGTCGAAACATGACACGTCCTGAATAGCCATGTTAATCTTTTAAAATTTAGTTCAAGTTATATGCTCTGCCCAGACTTCAAAGAGCATGGGCTATAAATTCACTGGCAGAGAAAAATTGGAACGTGTGTCTATATGTCACTTGGAGAGGTGGAGTGCTTTTTTGTGAGCATCGTGTACACAGTCAGTGATGCCAGATCGAGGATCTGCCGCCAGCTATCTCAACCCCATACTGTCTTGAATCTGTTTCCTTGCAAGACACATATATGCGATAAACCAAAGATGGTTAGCCCATTTCCCCAATCTTGATTTCAATGCGATTCGCTTGACTTAATTATATTCTACGCAGTTCAAGGGCAGGACAGTGCCGGAGTGGACTTCAGGTGGTGGAGGTGGGGGGGGGGGGGGGGGGGGGTTTGGTTGTTTTAGGTTTTGTGTTGGTAAATTTGGCGAAATGGAAGTGAAAGCAGGTATTCTGACAGCAACATACTTTAGAGCTTGATTTTTCGATAAGTAATCCGCGTTGGATGCAAAAAACGTTACATCTGGGCGCGGTGGCTCAGTTGGTAGGGGTGCAGGCTGCAAGCCGAGAGGTACTCTGTTCGAACCCCACCTGTGGCAACCGGGTTGTGTCCTTGGGCAAGACACTTCACCTCATTGCCCACGTTGGGGCATGGTGGCGTTGTGTACTAAGGCCTACTGCTCCTCATGGATGGAGCACCTGTCTTCAACCAATGTTATAACCCTGCTTGTGTGGAGTTACCATGTTGTGGAGCTGAGAGTTGCTTGCCATTGTTCGATGGTTCTCTCCGGGTAATCCGGCTTCCTCCATCCGTAAAAAATGTCGTGGTCATGATTAGCCATTGTGCATATATATGTGTCTTTAACCACCAATATCTAACTAACTAAAAACGGTACATAATTTGGTTCTTCAATCAGAAATCTGTTGAAATCAGTGTTTTGGTCTTCAATCAGAAACCTGTTGAAATCGGTGTTTTATTGCCGAATGGGGTGGGGATAAACCCCATATATTGAAAAATAAGGGGTTTATCCCCACCCCAATCGGCGATAAACTTCGACTCTACTAAAGAATTTTCATCGAAAAGGAATTTTCGGCAGAAAAACATTATTAAATCACAAGTCTGCTTTCGTGCACAATGTTTCTAAAGCTGTTACAAAATTTATCAGTGTGAACTTCAAAATTTTATTTAGAAAGCCTCAACAATTATTTTCCGACGTATTTTATTTATTTTACAGAAACGGTCATCACTTTGTGATCGTAAGTTTCACTTGGGCCCGAATTTCGCAACAAACGTACCGATGTTGTGGAACGGTTCAGATTTATGTTTTGATCTGTATCCAAATCCATCAAAACACAACTCCTTGCAACAACCTCGAAACCCTCAGGTAAAAATAGATTATGCTATCCGTTACGTCATTGGTAAACAAACATGTCGGCTGCTGGCGTAAAATGACAACAACGGTGAGCTTTTGAGTGAAATCAAGGGAAAATGAAGACCCACCGATAAGGTAGTAATGCGAAAATTTTCTCCTTCATCTATTCTTTAATTTGAGTGGTTGATTATAATTGAATAACAAACAGAACAGGAGATACGCTATATAGTCTTACGCCAAGTATGTTTCGGAAAATACTATAGTATCTGCCTGGGTTTGTTTTTGGACATCTTTGCTTCATCCCTGATGGATGCTTTTAACTTTGCGACCTTTATTGTTGACTCATCTCTTCCATGAGTATGCGGTGTATTCAATTCTGGATTTTTTTTTATCTGAAAACACAAAGAGGATGTAAATTAATAATAATAATAATAATAATAATAATAGTAATAATGGATCCGTGTTTCTCTGATAGTTTAAATCATCCTCCCCCCCCCCCCCCCTCCCCCATCGCCACTGTCTCCACTGTCCAAAACTGTAGGATGAAGTAATTATTTTCAGATTAATTGAGCTTAATTCAAATTAAGTAATTAGATGCTTAACCCTTTACCTAACATGAAAAGCAGACGACACTTGCAACAAAAATTCTTGAATAACTATTATTTTCATTTTTTGTCTCAAAAACATAGGTTATGACCCCTCATTGGAACGAGCTCAACGAGCTCGTTCCAATGAGGGGTCATAACCTAAGTTTTAGAGACAAAAAATAAAAAAATAATGGAAATTAATTAGCGATTTTTGAGAATAGCGCTGGCCGGTTTTGGCCGTTACGTTAGGTAAAGGGTTAACAACCTTGACAATACAGAAAGAGAATCATCACACACTTTCATTTATTTGTCTGATGGTAATAATAATAAATTTATTTGTGCTCAATAAACTGATAATCCAAATTTATTACCATATCCTAATGGGTTTTATTGTACTAACATACTTATATTTGTTCTAAGCTTATTAGAAAAACTAGATTGCCACAAGTTTACAATTATACTGCTTATAATCCATAATTTTATGGCTTTAACGACAACACACAAATATATTTCAGTCAGTGTGCCTTAAGTCAATTTTCTTGATGTTTGCCATTTTGTTAGGTAAAGAGTTAACCTGTGTGGAATGTATTGAAAATGTTCCAAATCATACTATGTTTGGACAATAAAGCCTTTTAATTCACCCTGTTTCGCTTATTTGTACTTCACTATTAACTTACATTTAAGTCTGTAGACAGCGTGCCATTGCACTGGAAGGCAATTCTCTGGAGACATTGCCAATGAATTTTCCTGGATGTTTGACATTTTTTCGTATGCATCCATCCATCGAAACAAAGTTTTACTCCTCCTTTGTTGCTTGGTATTAACTCCTTAGTTCTACCAACATAGACACAAGTGATTTAAAATGTCTTGGACGGAATGGTTTCACGCGCCGAATGCGCGCAGGGACGGTTTGGGGAACAAGCCCCTTTCGGCCCTCAGTGACTGTATATGATTCGTTTTCTCATGTCGAGGCTTGTTCACTGTTGGAGGGAAGGGTTCAGGTACTCGGCAGGTGTCTCTGGTTGCGGCGTGGCGGGTGGATGGCTTCGTTGATTGGTGTAGGTTGAACCCTCGGATGAGGACCAGTGTGGGAGGTTGGGTCCTCTCACAAAGGTACTACCTCTCCCCGAGGGTGCAGTAGTCTTAGATTTTCAGGCAAGTATAGTCTGCCACTTAGGAGATGATTTTGAATGATGGTCATAACTGGCAAGTATAATCCGCCTCAGGCTGTCTCTGATTGTGTGGTAGGACGTCTAGGAAGAAAACAACAACGACCCCTTTCGGGGACCACTAAAAGAAGACCCGAACTTTCCTGGTTCGGGGGCAGGCCTGCATTATAATCCTATTTGGGTAGGACAGAAAATGTGCAGTGTGGACGCTTTACAAAAAGGGGCAGAGGCAGGATGCAGGACCAACGCTCGCCTTCCTTGAAGTGGTCGACCACTTCTAGGGATGGAGTGGAGGATATTCTGGAACCATGGGGGTTGCAATTTCCGTAACGATTATAGTTTCCATAGCGGTTATTGGGATGCTGATCAAAAAGCATCTTCTTTGTATCTGCTTAAAAGAAGAAGGCAGAATTAGTTTTCATTAGAATATGTAAAATGAAGTTAAATTAAAACAATAAAAATAGCACATTTAGTTTAATGCAGTCGTTCAAGAGGCTTATGATCTAATTTTAGCTGAGTCGGTGAAGGCAGCCCTTTCTGGTAGAAGGCCACAGTTAAGCTGTTAATCTGCCTGTTAGCTCACCTTCTCGTTCCTTTTTTATGCCCGAGCATGTTTAGTTTCATACAGTATTTGAACGTGATGTAATTTTAGTTGAGTCAGTGAAGGCAGCCCTTTCTGGTAGAAGGCCACAGTTAAGCTGTTAATCTGCCTGTTAGCTCACCTTCTCGTTCCTTATTTATTCTCAAGGTTTCCGATTTTTAGTTACCTTGGTTGAGTCAGTGAAGGCAGCCCTTTCTGGTAGAAGGCCACAGCTAAGCTGTTCATCTGCCTGTTAGTACACCTTCTCGTTCCCTATTTAGTTTTGAGGCCACTCCCGGGGGTGTTACTTTCCTGTCTTGTCCTCAGTTATGAATCTTAATTCTTATTTCCTTAGGTTTTTAGGTGTTTTGCTCTTAGTAAGAATCCTAATTAGTTTTCCTTAGGTTTTCACGTTTTTGTGTGCTTTCGCAAATTACCTGTAGTTCGGATATTAGTTGGCTGTCGGCTAGCCGGTCATGGTTCTTCGCGGCTAGAGATGCAAGGCGATCTTTTATTCTGGGGATATCGGCCCTGTCGTGGAGTGTTTTGATGGGTGTGTCCCATGGGGTGCGAAGGGCGACCCTAAGCGCGTGATTTTTGACCTTCTAGAGTTTTCCCATATTAGTTTGATTGAGGTCAGTTAGGATAATTGCCCCGTATTCGACTACTGGGCACACAAAGGCTTTGTATAGTTTGAGTAGGGTGGACTGGTTGGCTCCCCAGGAAGTTACCTTTAGCATTTTCAATAAGTTAATGTGTTTGGTTGTTTTTTTCACCATATCGTCGGTGTGTTTATTAAAGGAAAGATTTTGATCAATGGTGATGCCGAGGAATTTCACCTCTTTGCACTCCGGGAGGGTGTTATCCATTAGTTTTAGGTCAAAGTCATGTTTGTTTGTCTTGCGAGTAAAGGTGATTCGTTGGGTTTTATTGGCATTTAGCTTTATTCTCCATTTGGCACACCATTGTTCTAGGTCATCGAGAGCGCGTTGCAGGGGTTTTTGGAGTAGATTGGCCATATTGTTAGAATCCCAGAGACCCTTATCATCTGCGAATTGGGAGACTTGAACCCGATCTTTGGAGAATTTGAGATCGTTTACATAGATGTAAAGGAGGGGGCTGAGGATGGATCCTTGGGGGGTGCCTGCTTCAAGGGGGACACTGTCAGACATTTCATTGTTCACTCTGACTTGAATTTAGCGATCATTTAGGAAAGAGGATAGTAATCTGAGCAATTTCATGGGGAGTTTCATTTTGAATAATTTGTAGCGCATTCCATTGTGCCAAACAGAGTCAAATGCTTTTTCGACGTCTAACAGGACTGCCGCGCCTATTTGCTGATTGTTGATTGCGGTTTTCATTTGAGTGACTAGTCGGTAGACATGCTCGATGCCTTCTTTACGGTTTCTATAGGCTCTTTGCCACTTATTAAAAAAATCGTCTTCAAGGTGCCCCCTGAACCGATTGGTTAGGATTCGTTCGAATGTCTAACCAATGCAGCTGAGGAGGCTGATAGGGCGGTAGCTGGCTGGATCGGAAGGGTCCTTGTCAGGTTTTGGTATCATGACACCGATGGCTTTTTTTCCAACATTTAGGAAAGTCGCCATGGGTGAGCCATGCGTTGTACAGTTTGTTTAGTTTTTCGATTAGGGAATTTGGGCTTTGTTTTAGAATTTTGTAGCTCACTTCGTCTTCGTCGGGTGAGGAGGAATTTTGGCATTTTTTTATGACGTTGATGATTTTGGCATTGGTGATGGGGGTGACAAGGTCATCATCATCCCCGTCTTCTGGCTCGTTATCAAATTTGGGGTCACGGTAGATGTCAGGGTGTTCATTGATGAAGTCATCAATGGCGTTTATGACGGCATCATCGTTGCCCGCACCTTGATACGGGCGATGCATTTTTCTTAGGAGGCCGGCAAAGGTGTCGGCCTTGTCTTTGTCGGTGCGCGTGAAGGAACCGTCTTCCCTTTTAAGGGGTTTGGCTGCGGCTTTGCGGCCTTTGCTTTTTTGCCCAGTTAGGGTTTTGAAAGAGTCCCAACATTTTTTAGCATCCTGGACCCCGTTTAGGTTGGCTGTTGCCTTTTCCCAATTGGCTTGTTTTTCAGCGTGGAGGGCTTCTAAAATTTAAAATGTTCACCATCCTATCTCTTTTATAATTGATTATATACTCACTGACATTAGCGTATGGAGGGAGGTTATAGATGTAGAAATAGATGACGAGGGAAAAAATGACTTGGGTAGTGATCACAACCTGATAACAGTTAAGATTATGGGCAAAAAGACGAATAGAGACAGAAATACCTTCAAGGAAGTCTGGGGACTAAAACAAGGAGCCGACTGGAAGCAGTTTCGGGAAAAACTAAAACCAAATCTTGAATGTATACCTAGGGATGCAAATGTCCAGAGTATTTCAGATGGCATAGTAAATAGCCTAACAGAGGCAGGGAAGGAGTGTATAGGAAGGGTGAGGGTCCCAACGAGAGAGCTTGGATACAGGGTTAACGAGGGACTGAAAAAGGCTATAAAAGAAAGGAAGGTAAAATGCGCTGCTTACAGAAGAAGTAGGAAGCTTAAAGGGGTGGATAACAATGACACGAGACTAATGAAAGGAGAATATGAACTGGCACGGAAAAAGGTGAATGAGATAAAGGATAATAATAGGAAGGAGCGCAATTGCAGTCTTGCCAGAACAATAAAGAAAACGGGGGGTTCGAGCTCAAACGTATTTTGGAACTGGGTAAATAAACGGGGGAAAAGTAGTGTGCAGAGTATCAAAGTGGATGGGGAAAGTACAGAAAATAAAGGCCGTATCGCTTCAGAGTTAGTCAAGCACTGGGAAAAGATAAACGATAGGCGATGGGGCAGTGGGTCCCCACCAAAAAGAAATACACTGGTGGAGGAGAACCTATCCAATCGTGTATGTAGCGAAATAACGGCAGAAGAAGTGCGGAACGTGGTCTCGAAATTAAAAAATGGTAAAGCGGGAGGGACTGATGAAATTCCGAACGAATTCCTCAAAAATGGAGGGGAGGCACTTATTGAAGTCCTGACAAACCTTTTCAACCTGGCTCTGCGAAAGCAAGAGGTCCCCAGAGAGTGGAGGGAAAGTAAGGTGTCGTTCATACACAAAAAGGGGGATAAGGAAATTCTAGATAACTATAGGGGGATATCAGTTAGTAGTAACATCGGAAAAGTATTCTGTAAGGTCATATACGGTAGACTAGAGGAAGTTATAGAAGAGAAAGGTTTTTTAGGAGAAATTCAAAATGGTTTCAGGAAAGGACGAAGAGTCACTGATCACCTATTTACACTCACCCAACTGATAGAATCAACAAAGGCTGAAAAGAAAAAGATGTTTCTGGCATTTCTAGATGTGAAAAAAGCGTACGACCGAGTGTGGAGGGAAGGTATGTGGCGAAAGCTCGAGGGCATCGGACTGGGGGGTGACTTTGTGGGAATCATGAAAGCACTGTATACAGATGTGCAAAGCCAACTCAGTCTAGGGAGTATCACTACAAAACGAGTCCCTATGGATATAGGCCTCAAGCAGGGGTGTATCTTTTCACCGATTTTGTTTGCATTGTATGTTAAAGATTTAGGGGACGAACTAATTCAGAGTGCGGAGGGGGTAAATGTTGGAGACATAAAGATACCAGGCTTATTCTTTGCAGACGACATGGTCTTAATGTCTAGAACTGAACAGGGGCTAGAGAAACTGCTGGAAATTGTTGGTAGATATGGGAACACTTGGCGGCTCGAACTAAATGAAAATAAAAGCAAGGTAATACCCGTTGGACGCAAGGTAGATATGACGAAGAGATGGAGAGTGGGGGAGTTCTCAATCCCCGAAGGGGAAAGCAAACAAATCACTGTAGGAGAAACGGGAGAGTATGAGTATCTAGGGGTAAGCATAAATATAACGGGAAGAGGGGTGTACAGAAATTACTCAGCCAAACTGATTCTGAAGGGGAAAAGAATTCTGAACCAACTAAAACTTTTAGGGAAAAATAGTTTCAACAAGGTCTTTGTGGGGAAAACGCTGTGGGAGAGGGTGGGTTTACCAAGTATAACGTATGGCACGGACGTGATTCCATTAAACCAAACCGTTACTAAGAAGTTGGAAAATACTCAAAATGATGCCGGCAGATGGATAACAGGGTCGAGTAATGCTGCAGCTTTGGAAGCAGTAAGGGGGGAGCTTGGGTGGATGAAAATCAAGGACAGGGTAGATTTGGGAAAACTGTGTTACTTTAACTACTTGAGAAACCTGCCTGACAACCGGTGGTGCAAATTGATGCTCGATACCATTTGGAATTCTAATATAGAAACGGGGTGGTCAAAACATGTGAGGGAACTAATGGACAATTACTCTATAGAGGTCACTAACATAGAAGTAGGAATGAAAGAAGGCAAAAGGTTTGTCAAAGAGAGAGTCATGGAAGATTGCAATCGAAACTGGCGAGCAGGGGTTAGCGTGAAAAGATCACTGCAGGGGTTACAATATAAAGAAAAGCCAGCTTTTGAGAAGTACCTAGATGGCACCTTTGGAGGGTCACTGCTGTTCAAACTGAGATCAAGATCACTGGAGCTTCGGGGAAAAATTGGGAGAGATGGGGAAAAGGGATGCCAAATGTGCCACTCTGGAGTAGTGGAGACCCTGGAACATTTTCTCTTGGAATGCCCACAGTATATACCTCATAGAATAAAATTTACTGGAAGAATAATGCAGAAGTGGGGTGAAGAAACAAAGGATAGATGGCTGAAGGGGGACACGAGGGAGAGGGTAGGAATGCTTATTGAAGAAATTGAAAAAGAGGAAGTGAGGGACACTATTAAGCAGTTTATATCTGAATGCTGGGAGGAGAGGAGGGGAAGAGGGGGTGGGGTGCAGGGGGAATGATGGCCTTCTCTTATGAGGACCGCGACAAATCAGCGGCTGGCCAAAGAGTTATTATTATTATATTATATTAAAATCTACTTTGACTTAATGGTAAAATAGCACTGACTGTGAAAAAAGCCACTCAAAGAAAAGCCCACCATTAAAGCTTACACCACAATGTTGTGTTAAAATAAACAACAGAAAGAAATGATAGGAATTTAATCCAATTTTAAAAACAACAGTGACTTTGAAAAAAGCTACTCAAACAAAGACAAAGTCCGCCATCCAAGCCATCTGCCCCATTCTAGCAATATTAAAATGTTTGTGAGAAAAAAAAGCAGAAAAAAAAAGGCCATCTGACCCATTATTTTAAAATTTAATGAAAATTAAAAAAAAAAATCCATTGGCATTTTAAACTTCAATGAAAAAAAAATTCATTTAAGGAAAACAATTTTTTTTTAAAAATCCATTGGCATTTTGTCTGATTGGCATTTTGTCCGGTTGGCATTTTGTCCATTGGCATTTTGTCTGATTGGCATTTTGTCCATTGGCATTTTGTCCGTACACCATACGGGTTTCGGACATTTTCCCCTAGGATATTTTCCCCTAAAAACGTGTCAACTTGGGCATTTTCCCCTAATTTCAAATGGGAGGGTGGACATTTTCCCTTTATTACGAAGAAAAGAGTGGGCATTTTCCCCAAACTAAAAAAATTGAATTTCAAGATTTTATTACAAGAAAAAGAAACAATTTGTTCCATTTAATGTCACACTATTTTCAAAGTACTAAATAAAAATAAAATAGGCATAGATAATTCATACAATATCAAGTTGAATTACTGTATAAACAGTAAGCTAGTCGATCTGTCACACACAGTGTGCTGTATGGCATGACAATATCAAGTTGTATTGCTGTATAAACAGTAAGCTGGATGATATGTGCTTTGATATATTGTGAGATGAAGACTTTAACTGGTAGAGTGCTAGAAGCCACTATCAGGGCTTTAATATGAAGAGCAGGTACCCCAGCCTGAAGGTATCATATTCTGTGGATGTGCTTCACATTATCTTAGAAGCAACATTACTTAGTCTATATGGGTTTGCCTTGTTACAATTTATGGGAGAGTGCCTCTTGGCACTCTCCCATAAATTGTAACAAGGCATAGACACATGAACAAATTTTGATAACCAAAAATAACTTAGCACTCTACCAGTTAATGATACTATAAGCACTAAGAGGTGATAATTTAAAGCCATGGGCTTTACTCTAAAACAAACCTCAGCACTATTTTGAAACCATGGGCTTATGTAAAAACAACAATCTTTGCAGCAGTCCGTTGTCTCTAGGGCTGCAACGATTCATTGAGATTTCAATGCATCGCGATACATTTGTACACGATACGCATATTGTATCGTTTCATGTGTATCACGATACAAATGATACACTTCCAGAAGGTTGGCATGATGTAGTCAGAAGGTACATACATTTTCAGGCCCAACAAGTCTATTTTGTGCTTTTCCAACTTATAATTCCACCACAGGAGTCTGAAATTCTATCAGTATAGCTATAATTCACCTTCAACGTGATATTTACGTTCCCAATGTAATCCCCTCGCAAGGGGATTACGTTGGGAACGTAAATATCACGTTGAAAGTGAATTATAGCTGTAGTGATAGAATTTCAGACTCCTGTGATTCCACTGGTTCATTTGTATTTCAGTAAAATATCAACTCTGTCTAAATTATAAGCATAGTTTGAGGCAACAGACCTCTCACCTCTGAGGTGAACCCAGACTCCCAAAGATCCATCGGCTGAAACTTGATTGTCTTTCTCAAGCACTAAAAAAGAAATTGGATGTTACTGGCCAAATGAAAGTTGGACTCTGTGCAGTTTGTGGGCCTTTTATTACTGATAATTCACTCTAAATGTACTGCACGTAATGTATTGCGAAAAAATCATATCGTTAAAAAAAATTGCGATACATATTGTATCGTGAGTGAGACGTATCGTTGCAGCCCTAGTTGTCTCATACACTTGCTAGCTATTTTAAAAAGAATAAACTATTACATGAAACCTTAATTACATTTCTATTTTTATTCTTCCAATTTTTGGCTCAACTTTGGCAAAGCCAAATTTGAGCTTATGCCATGGCCTGTCGTCAGTCTGTCCATCTGTCCGTCAACAGTTGGATACGACTCGGGCTAGAGGCCATATCTATGAACCGATCTTTACGAAACTTCTTGGATACCTTTGTTATGACCGTGGGGCGAGAACGAGTGTTTTTGGGTGCGGTCCGAAATTCAAGATGGCTGCCAGCTGCCATTTTGTACCGACAATGCAGAAATCTGTTTTTTTGTACAGAACTTCCATATGAAAGCTCTGATTTGAATAATTTTTTTGTATGGATGTTTAGTACCATGGGATACATCACATATAATACAGATTTTTTCTTGTGCGTAAATTATGCAAATTAGACTAACTTTGATGTTTTTTGGTGTTACTTTCAGCGCTGTAAGTGCAAATGCCAATACGGCTCAGGCTAGAGGCCGTATTTATGAACCGATCTTTATGAAACTCCTTGGGTACCTTTGTTATCACCGTAGGATGAGAACGAGTGTTTTTGGGTGTGGTCCGAAATTCAAGATGGCCACCAGCAGCCATTTTGTACCAAAATTAGTGCAATCAGTCTTTTGTACAGAACTTCTGTATGAAAGTTCTGATTTGAATAAATTTTTGTAGGAATGTTTAGTAACATGGAATACATCACATATAGTACAGGTTTTTTTCTCGTGCAGAAATTATGCAAATTAGATGAACTTTGATTTATTCAGTGCTACTTATACATTGTAAGTGCACATGTCAATACGGCTCGGGCTAGAGGCTGTATTTATGAACCGATCTTCACAAAACTTCTTGGGTACCTTTGTTATCACCTTGGGACGAGAACGAGTGTTTCTGTGTGCGGTCCAAAATTCAAGATGGCTGCCAGTGGCCATTTTGTATTGAAATTAGGTCCAATCAGTTTTTTGTCACAACTTCTACACAGCTCATATTTGTGAACTGATCTTCACGAAACTTCTTGGGTACCTTTGTTTTCACCTTGGGACAGTAATGAGTGTGTTTTGGGGTGCCTTTGTTATCACTGTGATATGAGAACGAATATTTTGGGGTTCAGTCAGACCCACTCTGGGACGCAAAAAGATTTTTTTCTAGTTTAGCATCTGACTGTCACCCACCTTTACAATACTTTACCTATACATTTGTTACAAGCAACGGTCAGTATTTATGTACAGACCGTTACAATACTTTATATGTACCTTTGTTATCAGGTCATTACCTAGATGTTTGTCATTGCTGTGTCACATACTATACATGTACATGTCTTTGTCTTGACAAGTTGAGCTACAGTGTCATTGACACTTTCATTTTCTATTTTGTTCCATGAGAAATTAAAAAAAAATCTTTGGGAACATGTCCTGGGTGAAAAATCTAGGAGTAATCAGGCTAGGGGAAAAAGTCCGGGGATGAATAATTACGGGAAAATGTCCTAGGGGAAAATGCCCTAGGGGATAATGTCCTAGTGGAAAATGTCCTAGTGGAATATGTCCTGCACCCACACCATACAGAATCGTTTGTTCCTCAGGGAAATCCTTGTTGCCAAGAACCCTGCTCCTCAAGCATAGTTATGACTGCTCAGAAATAAATACCTCATGTCTTGAATACCTGAAACCCTGTTGAGTAACATTAGACAGTGCTGAATTGGGGGCTGAGGTTTGATAGAATCACAAAGATTCCATGTCATCAGAAGGTTTACTGTATTATCAAAACTTCTTGGCATTTGGCAGCAGGCCTGTTATATATTGTCCATATTTAGTGTCTTTGGTGAATATAGGACTTTAACTGGTTGAGCGCTACAATTCTTACACTGTGCAGTTGAAACGTGTTTTTTTTTTTTCAGAAGTTTTACAAATAATGTATGATTCACATATCTTGACTTTTTTACCCTTTCTTTTGATGAAACCCATCAACATATACATATTTTTTAAGGTAATTAAATTTTCTTCAAGGCTTGATTTTTAGCTCACTGAAGGGCGCTTAACTTATCACTTGCCGTCCGTCGTCCCTGTCGTCGTCCGTCGTGAACTTTACATTAACGACTGCTCCTCACAAACTACTGGTTCAAATTAAACCAAATTTAGTGTGCAAGTTCCCCATAATATGTCAATTCAAACTTGTACAAATAAACTTGCCGCACCCACGGTGGGCACCACAAGGGGCATAAATCTGATAGCACCCATGAATTTCTTTCCAAAATTCAAAAAATCTTCTTCTTCAGATCCACCCGGCAGAATTCTTTCCTATTTGGTATACATCATCTGTAGGGGAGTCAGATTCAAGTTTGTTAAAATCGGCCCCTGGATTCATATTTGGGCTCACTATAGAAGCCCAAATTTGAACTTCAGGCAAATTTCTTAAAAAATCTTCTTCTCCAAATCCAGCAGGCAGAATCTTTTGATATTTGGTATGCAACATTGTGGGGTAGATCTTATTCAAGTTTGTACAAATTGGCCCCCTGGGTTCATATTTGAGCTCAGTATAGGAGCCCAAATTTGAACTTAGTGCATTTCAGGCAAATTTCTTTAAAAATCTTCTCCAGATCCAGCAGGCAGAATCTTTAGATATTGGGTGTGCAGCATGTTTAGGGGGTGAGATTCAAGTTTGTTCAAGGCAAGTCCCTGTGTTCTTATTTGGGCTCACTGTGGTAGCCCGAATTATAACTTAGTTCAAAATGAGGAATTTTCTTTAAAAATCTTCTTCAGATCCAGCAGTCGGAATGTTTTGATATTTGGTGTGCAGCATCCTTGGGGAGGGGGGATTCAGGTTTGTTAAAGCCAAGTACCTGGGTTCATATTTGGGTTCCTTGTGGAAGCACGAATTATAAGTTAGTTCAAAATGAGGAATTTTCTTTAAAAATCTTCTTCTGATCCAGTAGTCAGAATGCTTTTGATATTTGGTGTGGAGCATCCTGTGGGGGGGGGGGGGGGGGATTCAAGTTTGTTAAAGCCAAGTTCCTGGGTTCATATTTGGGCTCCCTGTGGAAGCCCGAATGAGGGGGGGGGGGGATTCAAGTTTGTTAAAGCCAAGTTCCTGGGTTCATATTTGTGCTCCCTGTGGAAGCCCGAATGATAACTTAGTTCAATATGAGGAATATTCTTTAAAAATCCTTTTTTTTTCCACCAGTCAAAATCTTTGGATATTTGGTGTAAGCTTTTCTTAGGAGGGGCAGATAGAACTTGTTGAAATCAATTCCCTGGGTTGATATTTAGTCTACCTTGTCAGGTGAGTGCCCTCAGGTCCCCTGGGGCCTCTTGTTTATTTTACCGTATATTGTATTAATTACAGGTAACACAGGTAAAAAGGTAACTAATTAACAAGAAAAATGGTAAAAATTGAAAAATAAGGGAAAATAAAGATTTTTGACTTTGTTGTTGTTTACTTTCCACTCCCAAAACATACCCTTTTATCAAAGGTAACCCTATTGGTTGATTGTGGTGCATAGTAGGTGTATAACAGGTATATTATCATTAACGAGCAAACAGGTAAGAACCATCATAAAAGTCAATTTTTAAAGAAAATTTGTTTTGAAGTTTTTCACAAGCCTCTTACAAGACGTATCCATTGACAGGGTTTGTGTTTTGTCGCGGCCGATGCCGATCGGCCGCGAGAAGGTTGTCGTGGAGGCCATTTTTCTGGCCGCGATCGATCCGCGAACTACAATCTAAACTAACCCATCTGCCGCGAATATGCAGTCCTTCGATTTTAGCGTGCGCTGGCGCACGCAGTGCGCAGGTAAATGCTGATGGTAGCACGTTATGTTGGGCGCACGTAGCCATTCAAAAAGTAGCGCTTGCAAATAAAAATAGACAGTCAAAATGTCCGAGGCCAACATTATCTACCCTAAATCACAGGCCCTCATGGTTTGATCAGTATTAAACACTGGCTTTTTTCAAATGTAAACAACACTTTCAAAGGAAGTATCCCTTACACCTGCGCAGTAAGGTTACTTCAGGAAAACATCTGTCAAATATTGAACATCGAGCATCATTAACGCCCACGACAATTGTCAGTCTCCAACACTTGCACGGAAAATACGCCCACTCAATCACCAAACATCTCGGCACTCACCAGTTTCTCCTGTCAATAATTTTGCAGTCTGTTCACACACCTACCAATTTCCAATATCAGGGACAAAACGTCTCCAACTGCTGTAAATAACCGGATTTCATACATTTATTTTGCCAAGAAGAAAATTTCTTTCATAACCTGCCTTAGAAAATCGTGAATCGGAAATTTTTCCTGATAGATTAAAAATTACCGCAACTCATTTGAAGGAGCAAATCAATTGCAAAAAGCCAAAAATATTTTTGGAAAATCCGAAACACACAAAATCAAATCTTTGCGGTTTTTATCGCCCAACTCGAATGCCCATAATTAATAATATGCGTTTCATTTTGACATACGTTCATATTTTCTGTTTTCGAATAAAGTTCTGTTATTCATTTGAATTGATACCCATTAATTTACTATGAACCATACAAAACCAGTTTTGAAGTGGAAACCATTTGTAACCACCATAGAGTCATTTTCTTTGACTTTGGAAAATTGGCCCTGAATAGGCTCCGACCCTCTGATCCCAGGGCCAATTTTTTGGCCTCGACCATTTTCTAAATCACGAACCCTGCATTGACATATGATACTATGACAGCTAACAACAATGTTTGCTGTGCATTGTTTCAGAGGTATGCCACAACAGGTATTACCTGTACTAAATGAGCAAACAGGTAAATGGAAAAAATAATCGCAAATTATTGTAACCATTATGGAAAAGTTCTACCAGGATATATGTTAACACAAACAGTTGAAACTTCATTACCAAAGGCAGAGACCACATTTTATTGTTTGAAGATGGTCGCATTACAGGTGTGTTACAGGTGTTCCAGATAGCTAATTAGCAACCAGGTAAAAAATGAAAAAAAAAAAAAAAGTTATAATTTTTTTTTTTTTTTTTTTTTTTTATTAGAGTCCCACAAGATACCACCTTAGCACATATCCTGTACAAATAACACTAGCATAATAACTTGTCATATATGACAGGTAAATTACAGGTAAAATATGTGAATGAATTAAATAAGTTGTAGGATAACAGGTTGTGACCCTGTCTGCACACTGCATGTGCTAAGTTCCTACTCAAATATGTTGGATAACCACAAAAAGTTTGGGTTATCAACTTATCTCTTATTTTTGCCAACAGTTCCGACACAATTTTATTGTGGTTTTCCTACAACTTATATGAGGAGGTACTGTACAGGAATGGCACACGGGGATGTGACCCAAAACGTCTAGAGCAGAAGCCGAAATTTCCCACTCCCAGGGGCGAAACGTCCAAGTGCCTTGCAAGCAAGCGTAAGTATTCACGGGGCCTTCGTTGGGTTATTCACTCTTTCAAAATACACAAGACCCAGGAAAGTATGAGGGGGTGGGGATGGGGACCAGCATCTCAACATATTTTTAAATGATATATCTGAACTGCAGTGTAAATGAACTGTTGACAATTTACCTTGGATTTTGATGCCGGTACATGTGTTTAACACAATTTGTATTGTATTGTAAACAAGACGGCTGGCTCGCTTCAATTAAATAAAAATATATCTTACATAACGTTCCTGGCATTGGGGTCCTTTCTTTTATTGTGATCTCCGTTGGACATGTCAATTCTACATAAACAGGCATAACAGTCTTGAACAGTGCAATGACGCCATTGCAAATTTCCTGCATAAATTAACTCGGATTTCGACCTTCACTTCCGTCTGGATAATTCTCGAATTCTGTATTGTTTTCGATGAAATAATCCACCCCACTATCATATTTATTCGGATAACAATAAAATTTACTAAAATTATTGATTTTAATAACTTTTATAGACAAAACTTGTCTTGTTATTTACTGTTAAAAATAGTCCAAAATATCCGGGACAGACATTCGCATGTGCGTTTCAACTTTCATTCCCCGAGTTTACAATTAAAAAAATGACAACTAAATCATCAGAACGGGATATTCACACAAGAATGCATTGTTTTATTTAACTACAGATGTATTAAAACTGACAAGGGGGGACAATCACGTGACCAGAATGGCAAGAAGCTGATTTTTTTCTCTCTCTCTCTCGGCAGCTGATTCTAAAATGTGATTTAAAAGACTTTATTTTGTGGATATGTTCCAATAACAACCGATGTGGCGTAAATAGTAATTCTGATTTGTTCCGGAGAGTGTATTTGTCCAGATTTGTGGATAAGGATGTGTCTTTTGTGAGACTTTTGTGTTAATGCTTGGAGTGTGGACAAAATTTGCGGTAATTTGTCATCGATTGGGGGTAGAACGTCTGCGGAATTGTGCTATAAATTGTAGCCACTGCCTCTTGAGATCTCCTCCATGGCATTCCAGCTAAGTATGTATGTAACTTTATTCTCTTAGTCAATCCAGCAGATGATTCGGAGTTTATTGACATCATTTTCAACAAATTAGTACTGTGTAATTTTGACTTGTGACGTAATAACACTAAAAGGTGCTGAATGCATTCAGCTCAGTGCGACACACATTGTGCTGAGTTAACTGTTAACCGCTAATCACTGGACCTGACACACAAGAGCTCCTCGCACGATTCTAGGTCAAACTTTGTTGTTGTTAAGCAATCGCTGGCAAATACATCGGAGCTTGTATTATCATGTTTGATGGTGACCCAATTTGGAAAACCCAGCTTAACCATTTCATGTCTGAAATTTTCTGTCATGTTATTGGCTAACTCATTCTAATACATGGAAGATAATTCTATACAGGACAAGAAAAGGGAGAGACAATCATTGGACGGTAGTACCGAGTCGACGGAGGATGTGCTTAAAAAGCCTAAAGGGGGCTCTCTTTCCCACCGTAATTTCTGAGTTAAACACATCTGTGGATAGGAGGTTGGTCTTGATCCAAGGGACAGAATGGCATCAGATTCCTCCATTCCGACTACACCCACATTCAGTACTGGTCCTGAAGCCGACTGCGATCCCCAAACAAAACATATGTTCATTGCTGCCCTGAAAGACTCGTCAGTCCAGGCCATTTTTCAAAGCCTTTTGGAAGGAACTGTAAAGAAGTCCATGGAGGCTTCCATGTCCGTTTCACTAGTAGGTTAGAGGCCAAAGTTAACCATCTGGAGTCAAAAGTGGTCTCTCTTGAAAATATTGTTGAGACGAAAGACCGAGTTATTGACACTGCAGAATGACCTCGACGACTTGTGCCAGTATGGAATGAGAAATTCCCTTCGTATAGCCGGTGTTCCCAAATCTCCCTCTGAGAAAACCGATGACATTGTCTTGGACTTGGCCAACAAAATGAATATTTCACTGGAATTAAATGACATCGAGCGTAGCCACCGTTCCGGTCCTCTGATATGTGGACAAACCAGAACTATCCTTGCTAAGTTTAATAGTTATCGCATCAGAGAACGCTTTTTTAAAGCCCGTAAAAACTTGAGAACCCATAATGAGACTAAAACTGTTTATGTTAATGAGCACTTAACCAAAGATAGGTCCTCCTTAGCTCGTAGAGGGAGAGTGATGTTGAAAGATAAAAAAATTTCTGGGACCTGGACCCACGATGGTGTGGTTTTTGTTAAACTACATGATGATACCACTCACCGAATTACAAATAGCAATCAGATGTCAGAAATTGAAAACAAATTCAAATTAGTCATGACTATACGCAACTCCCAGCAATAACTAATAACCGATTCTTTTGTAATGAAAAGATAACACCTTTTTTCTCGATAATTTTTAGTTTCTTGTCTGGGGGCCACAGCTCTCCACCCCTCACTGGAGCGATCTCAGCGAGCTCGTTCCGGTGAGGGATGGTGAGCTCTGTCCACGATGTGCTATGTCCTTGTAGCATATATCTAATTATACCAGAGTTCGTGAAGTGTATTAATTGGGTAGTTGTTCGAATAACCACCATCCTTGAATCGCTCTCCCTCGTAACTCCCTATCCTATCCCCATTCCCGTCTCGCCGAACATGCTTTTGTGTCAGAAAAAAGTTGTAAGACCATGGTCGCTAATATTTTAAAATGAAGCAATAACACTGGCGAATCTTGAGACAAGCTTTTGTGCACTAAAAGCGCATATGCTTTTACCATCTTTATGTGAATGGGCTTGTGAGTGTGTGGCGGGGGTTGGGGGGGGGGGGGTTGGACTCGTGTGTGTGAAATGGGTTCAGACCTGCAACGGGAAGTTTTCCAACTTACATCTGGTCTGAAAACTGTCTCCCATAACTTATCGATGTGACACTATTCCGCTCTGCACTTGGGATCTACAGGGGTTTGATGTTGTGGGTCTGTGTGGATTACATTATAAATGTATTATCTTGTCGTAACCTGTGGTCCAATCGCGAAATTTTGCTGTTGATGGGACCCCTGCGTAACGCACGTGCGATTGCGAGTCATGTGGATTACATTATAAATGTATTATCCTGTCGTAACCTGTGGTCCGTTCGCGAAATTTTGCTGTTGATGGGACCCCTGCGTAACGCACATGCGTCTGCGTAACGCACGTGCGATTGCGAGTCATTTTAGGCTTGCTAGTGGTATTCTGGAGTTGGTCCTTCTTGTAAACTCGCAACAAAGCAACCTTATGAACTGGTCCTCTCTGGGCTACCATAAATCCCTACTTGCTCATGCCAGTATCACTGGAGGTAATTTCGTATTCAAATGAAGTTGTGTTGATTTTATACTTTACTCCAATTGAAGAAAAGGAGCATGTAAATAATATTAAGTTCAATGTCAATTTTATTATACCCCACGCAACACAGTTGCGGGGGTATAATGTTTTTGACTGGTCCGTCCGTCAGTCCATCAGTCTGTCAGTCCGTCAGTCAGTCCTACTTGTTTTCCGGACTTTTTTTTCTACACGCTTCCAGATATTGAGCTGATTTTTGGTATGTGAGTCTTAACATGGTGGCCTACAGATCAAGTTTGCATTTTGTTCCGCTCCACTGATTTTTACCAAAATTATGGCCATTGGAGTCTGAAAAATTCATCAAAATTACAGTTTTCCGGACTTTTTTCTACACGCTTCCAGATATTGAGCTGATTTTTGGTATGTTAGTCTGACATGGTGGCCTACAGATCAAGTTTGCATTTTGTTCCGCTCCACTGATTTTTACCGAAATTACGGCCCTTGAACGTTGAAAAGTTCTTCAAAATTACAGTTTTCCGGACTTTTTTTCTACACGCTTCCAGATATTGAGCTGATTTTTGGAAAGTTATTCGGACATGGTGGCCTACAGATCAAGTTTGCATTTTCTTCCGCTCCACTGATTTTTACCGAAATTACGGCCCTTGAACTTAGACAAGTTCATCAAAATTACAGTTTTGCAGACTTTTTTCCTACACGCTTTCAGATATTGAGCTGATTTTTGGTATGTTAGTCTAACATGCTGGCCTACAGAACAAGTTTGGGTTTTGTTCTGCCCCACTGATTTTTACCAAAATTACGCCCCCATACACTTTGAAAAGTTCATCAGTTTTCCGGACTTTTTTTCTACACGCTTCCAGATATTGAGCTGATTTTTGGTATGTTTGTTTAATATGGTGGCCTACAGATCAAGTTTGCATTTTGTTCTGCTCCACTGATTTTTAACGAAATTACAGCCCTTTGACTTTGAAAAGTTCATCAAAATTACAGTTTTCCAGACTTTTTTTCTACACGCTTTCAGATATTATCGAAATTACGGCCATTTTAGTATGTGAGTCTACCACAATGACTTACAGATCAAGTTTGCATTTCGTTCTGCTCGGCTGATTTTTGCGGAAATTACGGGCCCTGGACTCTGAAAAATACAAGTAACAGATTTCCGGGTCATTTTCCTAAAAATTACAGTTTTCCGAGCTTGAAATATCGGGGTGCGTGGGGTATGTGAGCGTACTCACTAAGGTTCTATATTTGTCGCTGTGAAGGTTATTCTAATCTGCCTTTCCCGTACATATATGTGCTATTTTACCACCTAGGTGTATCTCAGCCAAAATATCTGGTTTAACGTTCCAACATTAATATTAATGCCTCTGAGGAGGTTATTCTATCTTGTCACTCCTGTACATGTATATGATATTTTACCATTCGGGGTACCTCAGCCCCAATATTAGGTTAACATTTCAACTACTGCTCATGTGGCTAATATGTAGTCTTCCTTGCCTGTATGAATCACACAATTATTCTTTGCCTTAATCCAACTTCGAAGTACTCTGTTACATCCATTATAGTTATTATAAAGTGGGAGATGCAGGTGGCTGTTGACTCCTCACTCTTCAGCCACGTGCATCACTCACCTTATTCCTGAAACTTACAGATGAATACTTTTGTACTTGAATACATATCGGGTATATTGTGGTTAAAATGCTGTCGTCCTTGCCTGTGTGAAACAATTATTATTTGCCTTAATCCAACATCGAAGTACTCTGCCACATCCACTATAGTTATTATTAAGTGGGTGATGCAGATGGGCGTTGACTTCTCACTCTTCAGTCATGTGCATCACTCTCTTTATTCCTGGAATTTACAGATGAATACTTTTGCACTTGAATATATTTCGGGAACAGCTGCCGAGTCCCGACTGCTCTAAAAACATTAACTTACACCTGACCGTCAACCATGTTGATGTTCCTTTCTATTTGTTTGTTACTTTGTGTTTCTGCCCCTCTGGCTCATCTTCTGAACAATATTTTCTATCCTTCCATTTTTAGCTCAACTTTGGCGAAGCCAAAATTTGAGCTTTTGTCATGTCCTGTCGTCCGTCTGTCCGTCCATCCGTCTGTCCGTATGTCAACAATTGGATATGGCTTGGGCTAGATGCCGTATTTATGAACCGATCTTTACAAAACTTCTTGGGTACCTTTGTTATGACTGTGGAACGAGAACGAGTGTTTTTGGGTTCGATCCGAAATTCAAGATGGCTGCCAGCCGCCATTTTGTACCGACGATACAGAAATCTGTTTTTTGTACAGAACTTCCATATGAAAGCGCTGATTTGAATAATTTTTTTTATGAATGTTTAGTACCATGGGATACATTACATATCATACAGGTTTTTTTCTCGTACGTAAATTATGCAAATTAGACTAACTTTGATGTATTTAGTGTTATTTTCAACACTGTAAGTGCAAATGCCAATATAGCTCGGGCTAGAGGCCGCATTTATGAACCAATCTTTACAAAACTTCTTGGGTACCTTTGTTATTACCGTGGGACGAGAATGAATGTTTTTGGGTGCTGCCCGAGATTCAAGATGGCTGATGGCAGCCATTTTGTTCAAAATTAGGGGCAATCAGATTTTTGCGCAGAACTTCCACATGAAAGCTCTGATTTGAATAATTTTTTGTATGCATGTTTAATACCATGGGATACACCACATATAATACGGGTTTTTTTCTCGTGCAGAAATTATGCGATTAGATGAACTTTGATTTTTTCAGTGCTAATTACACACAGTAAGTACACATGTCAATACGGCTTGTGCTAAAGGCTGTATTTATCAACCGATCTTCACGAAACTTCTTGGGTACCTCTGTTCTCACCTTTGGACGAGAACGAGTGTTTCTGAGTGCGGTCCAAAATTCAAGATGGCTGCCAGTGGCCATTTTGTACCAAAATTAGGTCTAATCAGTTTTTTGTACACAATTTCAATACGGCTCAGGCTAGAGGCCGTATTTATGAACCGATCTTTACGAAACTTCTTGGGTACCTTTGTTATCACCGTGGGATGAGAACGAGTGTTTTTGGGTGTGGTCCGGAATTCAAGATGGCCACCAGTAGCCATTTTGTACCAAAATTAATGCAATCAGTTTTTGTACAGAACTTCTGTATGAAAGTTCTTGATTTGAATACATTTTTGTATGAATGTTTAGTAAAATGGAATACATCACATACAGTACGGGTTTTCTTGTGCAGAAATTATGCAAATTAGATGAATTTTGATTTATTTAGTGCTACTTATACACTGTAAGTGCACATGTCAATACGGCTCGGGCTGTTTCTGAGTGCGGTCCAAAATTCAAGATAGCTGCCAGTGGCCATTTTGTACCGAAATTTGGTCCAATCAGTTTTTTGTCACAACTTCTATACAGCTCGTATTTATGAACTGATTTTCACAAAACTTCTTGGGTACCTTTGTTTTCACCTTGGGACAGGAAAGAGTGTGTTTTGGGGTGCCTTTGTTATCACTGTGCTATGAGGACAAATATTTTGGGGTTCAGTCAGACCCACTCTGGGACTCAAAAGATTTCTTTTCTATTTTAGCATCTGACTGTCACCCACCTTTACAATACTTTACCTATACATTTGTTACAGGCTACGGTCAGTATTTATGTACATACCGTTACAATACTTTATATGTAAATTGTTATCAGGTCATTACCTAGATGTTTGTCATTGCTGTGTCACATACTATACATGTACATGCCTTGACAAGTTGAGCTACAGTGTCATTGACACTTTCATTCTCATTTCAACTGTCTATTTTCATCTTTCGTACATACTCGCCTAGCCCACTTCAGTAGTAGCTGTTTGCCAGGTCGTTCCTCTTGTCCCTCAAACCGGGGCCCACTCTAGATTGCTCTGACACCTGTACTTCTTGGTAACGATTGATATTCAAATGTGTTCCTCTTGGTAATGATTGATATTCAAGCGTATAGATTCAGAGGTGGCCTGTTTTCAACACGTGCCAATCGGAACCCCCGACACGGATCTCGATTAGGCCTACTATGTTTATTACTTGCAAACCTGTTACTGAGATTTGGATACAGAAGTCTAACAACAATAATGATTTTGATACTTAACACATATCCTTGGTTAGCTGTAGGAAATATGAATACAAGCTCTTGTGTATCCTGTATGAAATTATTGGAGTTGTTTGGATTATATACTTCCGACAAAATCGAGCAGCCACAGATATACGACGGCAACCACCCCAGACCCTTTGATTTTCAAAGCACAGTGAATTGGCAAGGACATCCATACCACAACCCACTTGATCTACGACTTTGGAATAACGTAATAATACTAACCGTCATTGCCTTACTTTTACTGTACCTTTGTGGTGATATTGAAACTAATCCAGGACCTCCCGCTATTAATTCTGGAAGATATCAGTTGTCAACCAGTCCTAAGATATGTCATCTTAACATTCAAAGCTTGAAGCTGAAAATTGATATCCTTCAATGTGAGTCTGCAGCCTATGATATTTTCGCCTTTTCAGAAACTTGGTTACACCCGCCCGACCCAGATTGTGAAATACAGCTTAGTGGGTTCCATGAACCAATCAGAAAAGATCGCCAGTCCCGGAGCGGTGGTGAGGCTATATACATCAAAAGTGAACTTAGTTATCAAGTATGACCTGACATTGAGATTCCCATGTTAGAATGTCTCTGGGTAGAAATATTTTCTCCAAATGGTGTGTTACTTCTTGGTGTGTTTTATCGGCCTCCTAATTCTGATGGCGAAATTTGAGATTTGATAACAGCCTCTGTTGAAAAAGCCAATGACACGTGCATTTCCGATATAATCGGTGTAGGTGAGGTGATTTTAATGACAATCAAGACTTGGCTCACAGTAAGTTTGTGGACATTGCCAACCACTTTGGCTTGTGACAGATTATTAAAGACCCCACGTATTACACGGAATCTTCTGCTTCACTCCTGGACTTAGTGGCCGTTAGTAATTCAGTAAACGTAATAACATGTGAAACGCTTGATCCGTTTCTTCCAAATTTGATTAGGTATCACTGTCCAACATATGTTGAAATACTCTTTTCAAAAAATACTTATAAAAGCTTTAAACAACGTATTTGGCTTTACAATGAGGGCAATTACCTCGAACTCAACAATGCAGTTAGAAATATCAACTGGGACATGATCTTCTCAGATGTAAATTTAGATTCCATGGTTGAAAATGTTAATTCCACACTTTTAGACCTTGCAGATAACTATATTCCCAATAAACTTTTTACTGTACTGAAAACGGACCCCAAGTGGATGCACAATAACATAAGATTATTAATTCGCCAGAGAAAATGGCTTTACCGTAGTGCTAAGGGCAGGGGTACTGAGGATACGTTGGAAAAATATCGACGGAAACGTAACGAGGTAGTATCAGCCATCCGCGAAGCCAAAAACACCTATTATGACAAAGTTAAAGATGCACTCGACAATCCAACCACTAATGCATCCACATGGTGGAAAACACTAAAATCGCTTCTAGGCCAAAAAACCATGGAACTGCCTAGTCTAATGTACCAAAACAATTCATTATCCTATGATTCTGAAAAAGCAGATGCCCTCAATGAATATTTTTGTTCAATCGCTACTGTTGTTGACTCCCACGCAACGCTCCCTGTTGCCCAATTTCCTAACCGACCACTATTAACGTTAATAATTCTTAGCACAAAAGATGTGTTTGACTCACTAAAATTACTAAAAGTATCGAAAGCCTCAGGACCTGACTTATTAAGTCCATGATTTCTTAGAGAGTGTAAATGTGCCCTTAACGGAACCGCTCACCATATTATTTAACATATTGCTAACAAATTCTCATTTCCCCATCCTGTGGAAAAAAAAAGCCAATGTCACCCCTATACTTAAAAAAACACCACCACACCTGGTCTCCAATTACCGTCCGTTTTCACTGATTAGTTGCTTGGGTAAAATACTTGAAAAGTGTATATTCAAGAAAATGTGGGAATTTTAGGAGAAAACAACATCCTGAGTCAACTGCAATCAGGATTCACTCCTCGCAATTTTACGGTGGGAACCCCGGGAAGTGAAGCAGTGCTTGTTTACTGTGGTAAACAAGCTCTGTTTCACTGGTAAAATAGGACCCAGTCACTAATGCTTGGGGTGCAAGTCCTCTAAAATAGGCAACATGGGGTATAAACGATTGACTGACCTTGACTTTATCTTCATGTTGTGGTCATGATTAGCCATTGTGCAGAAGTATGTGACCTTAAACAACAAAAAATAAATAAATAATTCTACGGTCCTCCAACTCACAGATATATATGACGCATTTAGTAATGCACTCGACGAAGGTAAGGAAGTTAGAGTGGTATTTTGTGACGTTAGTAAGGCGTTTGACAGAGTATGGCACAAGGGACTTTTATACAAATTGGAACAGATAGGTATAACAGGAGATCTACTATCCTTTTTCAATTCATACGGTACCTAAACAGCCAAATGCAGAGAGTGATAACAAATTCCGAAACGTCCTCGTGGAGACCTGTTAACAGCGGTGTTCCACAGGGCTCTATCTTGGGTCCTCTGCTGTTCCTTAAATACATAAATGATATTGTTAACGATCTTACTAGTAGCATTCGTTTATTTGCGGATGACACCACCCTATATATGATTATTGACAATCCAACACAGGCTTCACTAATTCTCAATACAGATCTTGGTACGATTGATAGTTGGGCACAAAAGTGGTTAGTTGAGTTTAATCCACATAAAACAGAATCTATAGTAATAACTCGTAAAAGGGACCCAACAAGACACCCTCCCTTTTTCATGTCGACCACACAAGTCAGTGAAGTGACTACTCATAAGCATCTAGGTGTGGTTCTCAACAGCCAGTGCACGTGGGATGACCACGTTGATGGTATTGCATCAAAGGCTTGGGCGAGGCTTGACCTAATTCGGAAGCTTAAATTCAAGCTAGATCGTAAAGTCTTAGAAAAAATCTACTTTGCCTTCATTAGACCAGTCCTTGAGTATGCAGATACAGTATGGGACAACTGCTCTGACAACTGTGCCAAACAACTCGAGAAAATACAAATTGCTGCAGCTCGTATTGTAACCGG
Organism: Pictodentalium vernedei; assembly: GCA_031216915.1. Taxonomy (NCBI): domain Eukaryota; kingdom Metazoa; phylum Mollusca; class Scaphopoda; order Dentaliida; family Dentaliidae; genus Pictodentalium; species Pictodentalium vernedei. The sequence continues at coordinate 230,824,259 of CM062290.1, read as the reverse complement.
TGCAACCCTGAGTGCGAATAAGGAACTGCTTTACGCAGAGACTGGTTGGACGACCTATCAAAACGACGTGAACAACATAAATTGGCTCAGTATATTAAAATGTATCACAACTATCTACCCGCTAACATATCGCTCAGATTACTATGGCCTATTTCTGCAACCCAAGACTATAGTCTTTGCACTAACAGGAACCTTCTTGTTCCATTCTGTCGCACACGGGCACATCAAACATCATTCATTCCCTCGACCACAAAGTTATGGAACAAAATTCCGGTGCACATTAGGGAAAATACCTCCTTCCCAAATTTCCAAAATTATCTAAATCGCGACGCCCGAAGGCCACCACAGTACTTTATGAACTCAGTGTCTAGAGAGGCACAAATATACCACTGTTGACGCCGACTCAGATGTAGTCATCTAAATGATCATCTTTACACGAATAAACTTGTCGAATCTCCCTTATGTCCATGCGGCGACCCCGAAACTACAAACCACTTCTTGTTAAAATGCCCAATTTTTACGACCGTCCGTAATGATACATTGGGAATGCTGCCATATAATATTGCCTGTGACATTCTATTGTATGGCTCCGAGTTTTACATGTATGAATCAAATCGCGAAATTTTCAAGGCGGTTCACAATTTTATACTTTTATCAAAACGTTTCTAGAGACCTTATAGTATCTGCCTCCAGTTGCAATAAGACGAGGATGACTGCACTGTCGATCGTCTGTGACGGTACTGACTGGAGCTCTTCCCGCAAAATCAAATTGCTGTAACTGTGGCTGTCGGTGGGGATTATTACAATTAAGTGGGTGTGTGGGGCGTGTTTCGGGGTCGTGCTTCGGTCTCTGGGGCGGACCGCGATGAGTAGAACGATGAGTCGTGGCCGGACCTCGGAGGGCATGGCGGGGCCCTGATGCGTGTTCTGTTCATCCTCATGGTGGTGGTGATCGATTCATATTACAATATCCTGTGAATAAGTCAAGAATGTTCACGAATATAAAACAAACTATTTATTTGTGTGGATGAACAAAAGAACAACACTTTAGAAACCACTGAAATGAATGTGCCTGTATCAGGCCCCCTGATACAACCATCTGTATCAGGGGTTCTGATACACGACAGCTTCAGAGTGAACACCGACAAAATAGACGTATGTAAGATAAATATTTTATATACTTTTCGAAACACTCGCGATGGATCATCATGGTAGTGTTTGAGGGGTGGGAGGAGCGACGGCAATCTGTCTTGTGCTGGACGGTACTGTTCAAAACCAATCCGACAATCTTGATTCAGGTTTTTCCCGTGGGGTGTGGGGATGTCATTGGATAATCAGTTGTGTTAATTCACAAATCATAAATAAATCTCTCTCTCTCGTCCTATTTATTTCCTTATGCAACATTGAATGCAAGAGGCTAAGGAACAATCAAACATTTGTGTTAATATTAATACTAATATTCTTGCCATTCTAACAGGTTATATGTAGCTTTGCTTGTTTTGTGGAGACGACGAGTTATAAGCTTTCAGCTTACAGTCGAATCCAGCTTGTTCTATTCACACTATGTTTGTTTGTACATTTGGAAATAAATATTGTTTAAACTAAACTAAATTATTTCTATCTCTTACAGAACACCCCATTCGAAAATTTTTGACAACAGCAAACAAACTTGGGTCAAGTTGGGGATTTCCCATTTTGTTTTTATGAAAAATTACGTGAAAATTAATCATTTAATTTAGCTTAACACAGACTATTAGTCATTTCCACATGCACAATTTGGTGAACTTACCAGTGGTCTTATACACACCAACCGTTTCAAACAGGGCGCAATTAATTGTGTTTTATATGTAAATACAAGGGTCAATAAAATCACATTACCGAAAGCCACGATCGTGGCTCCCCGCACTTTACAGGAGAGCCACAACCAGTTAATAAATATTTCTAGTTTTTTTCCCTTCCCCCATGGGGGGAGAAAACCTACCTTTAACTGATATTTTTTTTTTAAACTTTGACATGGTCAACATCAGGTGGAGGCTCACTGACAGTAACCATGTCAAAGTTAAAACATTTCTTTTTTTTCAAAACGGAGGTGGGGGGGCGGGGTGGGTGGAGGCTGATTTTGGTAGCCAGGGGGAAAATTGCCCCCCAACCTGACGTTGACCATTGTCAAATTAATTGGAAAATTTGGGTTAAAGAGGGATTTTCTTGCCCTATTAGCAATGATATGACATGGAAAAATTGTCTCCACCTGATGTTGGCCATTCAACATCAGAATGAGAAAACAAATATCATCAAGCAGAGGGTTTTACCCCATATAAGCAAATTATGTGGTGCAAAAATTTTCTTTTTGGAGGTGGGGAAGATTTTTGGTGGCCTACTGAAATCCCACCCCCCTCCTCCACCAACCAAAGGTTAACCATGTCGAGATAAAAAAAAAAAAAATTGTCAAAGATAGGTTTTCGTGCCAAATTAGCAAATAATACAATAATACGACATTGAAAACATTTCTTCATTGAAATGGGGGGAAATGTATTTAGAGCCACTGGTTGATGAGGTTTAACATAACAAAAGGAAAGGGAGTCAAACCTATTTCATAATGGGAAAGTTCTTTTCAAATATTCTGTAAGCACCGAAACAACACCTGACTGACCGTCAGGTGAGTAGGCTCTTAAAGTCGCAACTGGATTACTTGTCCCAGGCCTGGCTTGTTTCATGATACCCTTATAAAAAAGGGTGTATGTTGTAGAGGATTGTTTTATATTAATTCTCAGTAACTCCAAAGACTGAGTTCGACTTGCTAGCATCAGTGCAATTAATATAGCAAGTTTGTGAGAAAGTAGTTTAAAATTTAGAGTCACCACTGGTGACAAAGTCTGGAGGTAATGTACATCCTGGGTTTCTGTGTATTTTGACTGAGAGGGACATAAGTTGAAAACCCCTTTCATGAACCTGATCACCAAAGGGTGTGCACCAATACTAAACCCCTCGCTCGTTAGACCAATAGCAGATAAAGCACTCCGTGCAGAATTAAGCACACTATAACCACATCCAGAAGAAAATAATCCTGTTAGGAAATCCAGCACAGCACTTAAAGTGGCATGAATTGTATTTTCCTGCCGTTCACGACAGTACAGAAACCTTTTGTTGATATAAACTGCATATTGCTTTTTAGTGGAGGATCTCCAAGAATGCATGGTGATTTTGGTTCCTTTGTCCAAACTGTTTCTGTGTTCGAAAGTGTTCCTGAGACACGGCAAGCCATCAAATAAAGTTTGTTGTGAAAAGGATGTAGAACGGCTCTGAGGTAGTAACAATGTCGTTGGTGTCATTGGAAAGACCTGAGGTGTGTCAATAATCCATCACTGTGGTGAACCAGACCTGAGTTGGTCAAATTGGTGCAATAAGAATGGCATCCCCTTTGTTGGCTCACAATTTTTGAGTCACTTTGCTCCACAAGCTGAAAGGAGGAAAAGTATAAATATAAGTATCATACAAAGTGAAAAAGCATTAATTGTCTGCGCTTCAGGGTCAGGTTTCCAGGACACATACTGGGAAATGTGACAATTAAGCCGCAAGCCAAACATATCTATCTCCGGCATACCCAAATAGATGGTGTTAAAATACTCAGGATTAAGCTGCCATTCAGTATTGTCATGAAAACGGCGAGACAAAGTATCTGTTTCATTGTGTCCAGGAATGTGGGTTGCCGAGAGCCAAATAAACCTGTGAACACACTATTTCCAAATGTGGATTGCCATTTTGTTACAAGCCGAAGACCTAGCTCCACCTATTTCATTTATATACGAGACTGCACATGTATTATCGGCTCGAAGCTGCACATGGATATCGGAGCATGTTGTACAAAAAGCCTGCACAGCCATCCATATAGCCTGCAACTCCAGATAATTTAAGGATTTATTCTGAGTGTCTATAGGGTTTGATTATCAGACACATTCCCAATGGAGCCGTAGACGTTGTTTTTCCTAATTACCCACTAAAGATTTCCCAATTCAAGTCCCGGTTTAATCAGACAAATTTCAATAAACATCGCTCAGCCACAAAAGACAAGTCGAACATGGAGGTGGTATGGAAGCAGAAACTATAATTAAATCTAATGTGCATCATCCATGCCCAGTACAAGGGACATAATCCGATTAATATGGGAAGTTGCTCAATTACCATAGTAACCAAGTGATTGCAGACATCTTAAATGTTTACTACCGTGCAAAATTGGAAATATTATAGCAAGTGATTAGAAATGATCAAAACACTGAATCAATAAAAAATGTTTTGAACAATCTGAGACACAAACGATAAGTCAAAGTAACAAAAGCACCATGTGTTTGTTTATATAGAAATGATCATGTAATAGACATCATTAGCATAGCGCCATCTTGCATCCAAGACTCGATATGCCTGTAGAAACCATCCATTTGGATTTGTCACTAAAATTGCACCCATGTGTGATGTACAGTACCGATCACTGCATTCATATTGTTTGTTTCCACTTTATAAATATTTTTTGCCAATGTTGTTCTTTTGAAAGAAAATTCGATCGTGTGCCTACCGTCCGTTCTTTAGACAAAACATTTTAGCTTTAAAGTAGGCGAAGATGCATTGAAGTTGAAAGTGAACATGAAGGATTCTAACACGTATAAAAGTATGGAATATAACATCACAAAATGCACAAATTTCTAACTCACAACTTTTGTTCTCTTTGTTGATGAATTCGAACGCAAACAAGGTAAATTGTCCATTTATTTGATAAAACGGAGACGAAAAATTAAACTTTCAATGTCGATCAGCAGTTCAGTACACATGAATGCAATGTTGATAAACAACAAAGCCGGTTCGAACGGGCATATTGAATCGCAGATGTAAGATGGCGCTATGCTAAAATGGTCTATTGGTTTTTCCCAAATTCCCCAAATTGGGCCATACAACGCAAATTTTCCTGTTGGCATCAGACCCGGACCATTTCCCAATGAGGCTGGAATGACCCCTGTAATTATAGCCTTGTTAATTAGGGGCGAATTGCCTAGGCTAAAAAATAGCCTCTGTCAAATAATTTGCCTTGAATAAAAGTCTATGCTGTGATGCAGAATGTATCACTCGAGACGTGTAGCACCGAGCAGGGGGAGAGGGGATGCCCCTCTCTCGGTGGGGGTACCCCGGGAAAATTTTTTGACATTGAGTGCAAAAGCAGGTTTCTAGTGGCATTTCAGCATGGAATATACTGTTCAGTTTTACACAGTGCATAAGGTAGTTCAGCCCCTGTAATTAGTCCTCGGCAACGGCAATTGCCGACGAGTTGCCGAGGGATTTTAGATGTTTCCTCAGCAGTATTTTTGCCGAGGACAATTTGAGTGACGTCAGTAATGACGATTAAAAACAAGAGTACAACAATAGAAGAGTAGTAGGCTGAGCAAATTTCTCGTCGTTCTTGAACATATTTGTGGCCTTTATGTGGATATGCATGTGGCACAGTATTATACACCTTTGAGATATCTCTTTAAAATGTGAGTTTATTACCCGGAAAAAACATACAACATCCAAGACGCACCCTGTTGTACGTTCGAGAACGCATACAGACACACACTGCTTCCCCAGTACCATATAAGTCCGTGTGTAAGTCACACTTTTTTACCTGAAAAAGTGATGTCAAAATCAGGGGTGCGACTTATACATGGGTACGACTTGTTTCAGAGAATTTTCAGGGCACTGACTTCTTCAGACAAATGTTCCTACCGTTATCAATTGTATAACGGTAGTAATCGTGTGGTTTTGACTGAGTGCAGATTCACCAAAATAATTTTCTTTTAATTTTATTTCAGTTTAAATTCTTCAGAAAATAAATTGTCAATAAAATATGAGTGTTTTCTGTTACTTTTATCCATAAATAATAATAAAGAAGTATTCTGTTTTGTCGTTGTTGTTCAATCGGCCCATGTGTTTACTTCAGTACGTGTACCGGAAATCAACAGGTTTGTGGGGCCAATTTGGATGAAACTATAAAAAATACAAAATCATCAAAATAACAATGAAAAAATAAATAAAAAAACATTAAATGTATGCCAGCAATACCTGGAGAGAAGTATTTATTTATTCCATGAACTCCAATTCATTGATGTGTAATGTCCGGTTATAAATTACGCACACGTGCACCAGGTAAAGTTAGTTTCAATAGTGCCAACAATGCTTATGTAGGACAACAATTTGAAAACAATTTGCACTGTAACCTGCGCAGTTGTATTTATATTGGTTTTTCCTGTCACGTTCAGGAAAAACCAACATAAACACAACAACTGCGTAGGTTATGGCGCAAATGGTGCTCTGATTCTGAAACTATGAATTTTCAGTCACAAACGAGTGTTGGATTTTCTTGACAGGGATGAAGACATTGGGGTGATAAACAAACAACGAAAAACAAATAAATGCGAGTATTTTTTAAATCTTTAATTTTCCTTTATTCTTTTACCTTATTCAACACGTGATAACTCGTGAAAACTTGCCTCTTTCCGTTGCATCCCAAATTGGCAAAACATAACTTGCAACTAATTCTTGTTGACTGCATATACTTGACAATGAGTGTGCGACTCATACATGGGCTTTAGGCAAAAGGGAGGAATTCCAAGTGTGAGTTGGGGGTGTGACTTATACACAGGAGCGACGTATACATGGACATATACGGTAGTTATTTACATGAAATAGTCATTTTATAAAAATTGTCAAGGAAAACTCGATTTTTGCCAAGGATTCTCATTTATCGTCTGCAAAGTTTTTGCCGAGGGAATTTTTGCTAATTACTGAGGCTGGTAGTTTATTGATATTTTACACTAGTTCAGCAGTTGTCCAGTATTTCTTTTCTCAGAAAATGAACCAACAGCTCAGTCTAGTGATGAAACTTTCAACACTAGACGGAGCTGTTGATTCATTTTCTGAGAAAAGGAATGTACAGAAATGACTACTGAATTTTGGAGTCAATTAGTCATTGGCCAAAAATCGAGTTGAAGTCCACTGATCGACAACACACCGCGTAATAACGAAAAACTCAGAAAACAGGACATGGGTGACTAAAGAAGTGTACTCTGATAACGTGATTGTTCCATGACCTGCATAACTTCATGAACCCTCAATGAAAAGCTATAAACAATAGCCTCATTGAAGATTAAATGAATCATGTGACCAAACGGTGCAATTTGTTTGGTCAGTATGTGCACTATGTAATGCGAGTTGTAAATATTCATTCAGTAGTAAATATAATTGTGATGTTTTGTTTTCTGACCAATCTTATTATGCCCCCAACTTGGTCGGAGGGGATATCTAGTGGAGAGCTGCGTACGTTCGTATGTAAAGCAAATGTGTCCGTCCAACATATTTGCTGCTCTAGCACGGTCATTATTTGTCAGATTCAAATAATTTTTGCCATGCTTGTCCGTCAACATGGGGGAACGGATCTTACAGCAGAATTAACATCTTCGCATAAACAATAAACATTTACAGATTTATTTTCCCTTGTTTAACTTAGGGGATTATTATTGAAAAATGATTGAAAAATGTGTCCGTCCAACATATTTGCTGCTGCAGCTCTGTCATCATACGTTGAATTCAAATAATTTTTACCATGCTTGTTAAAGTCAGGGTGAGCTTTTCTTATCACTCTTCGTCCGCCGTCTGTCGTCCGTCGTGAAGGTGGTGTTTGAGCCTCTTTCTCCTAAACCACTGGCCACATTTTAATTAAATTTCATGTAAGTGGTGGTTATATAGGGGCATTTTGATTTTTATTAAAAATAGGTTTCGGCTCATATTGAGCAGAGGTGTGGGGACAAAATGGCCAAATTTTATGAAAATCTTCTAATGAACCACCAGTAGCAGAAACTTGATATGTGGTATACAGAGTCCTTTTGAGGTTTAGAATCAAGTTTGTTCAAGAGAAGTTTGTCGGGCATTATTTGCCTTCGTTATGGGAGGGGTAAAAATTTTGGCCACGTCTAAAATTTCTATTTTCAGAACCGTAAGGTCCATTTGAACCAAATTTGATATGAGATGATAATGGGTCATTACTCATAAGTAGTTGATTGATGCAAAAAAAAATTTTCTCATTGCCCTGTGGGAACCGCGGGAGCTAAAAATAGGAAAAACCTTAAAACTGCCATATCTCCAAAACTACACGGCACAGAGAATTCTTATTTTGTATAAAGCTTACTTTTATCCAGTAGAATAGAATGGTTAAAAAAAATCCCTATTGGTTTGATCACAAGGTACTTTTTTCAGGACTGAGTCAGCACGTTTTAAAAAAACACTGGAGGCAATGGGAAAAAGATTAAAAAATCTTCTTCTCCAGATCCAGCAAGCAGAATCTTTTGATATTTGGTATGCAACATTGTAGGGTGGATCTGATTCAGGTTTGTTCAAATCGGCCCCCTGGGTTCATATTTGGGCTCAGTATAGGAGCCAGATTTCGAACTTAGTGCATTTCAGGCAAATTTCTTTAAAAATCTTCTTCTCCAGATCCAGCAGGCAGAATATTTTGATATTTGGTTTGCAACATTGTGGGGTGGATCTGATTCAAGTTTGTTCAAATCTGCCCCCTGGGTTTATATTTGGGCTCAGGATAGAAGCCCGAATTTGAACTTAATGCATTTCAGGCAAATTTCTTTAAAAATCTTCTTCTCCAGATCCAGCAGGCAGAATATTTTGATATTTGGTATGCAACATTGTGGGGTGGATCTGATTGAAGTTTGTTCAAATTGGCTCCCTGAATTCATATTTGGGCTCACTATAGAAGCCTGAATTCGAACTTAGTGCATTTCAGGCAAATTTCTTAAAAAATCTTCTCCAGATCCAGCAGGCAGAATCTTTTGATATTTGGTATGCAACATTGTGGGGCGGATCTGATTCAAGTTTGTTCAAATCGGCCCCCCTGGGTTTATATTTGGGCTCAGTATAGAAGCTCAAATTCGAACTTAGTGCATTTCAGGCAAATTTCTTAAAAAATCTTCTTCTCCAGCTCCAGCAGGCAGAATCTTTTGATATTTGGTATGCAACATTGTGGGGTGGATCTGATTCAAGTTTGTTCAAATCGGCCCCCTGGATTCATATTTGGGCTTCCAAATTCCAAATTCCAACTTAGTGCATTTCAGGCAAATTTCTTAAAAAATCTTCTTCTCCAGATCCTGCAGGCAGAATCTTTTGATATTTGGCATGCAACATTGTGGGGTGGATCTGATTCAAGTTTGTTCAAATCGGCCCCCTGGGTTTATATTTGGGCTCAGTATAGAAGCCCGAATTCGAACTTAATGCATTTCAGGCAAATTTCTTTAAAAATCTTCTTCTCCAGATCCAGCAGGCAGAATCTTTTGATATTTGGCATGCAACATTGTGGGGTGGATCTGATTCAAGTTTGTTCAAATCGGCCCCCTGGATTCATATTTGGGCTCACTATAGAAGCCCAAATTCGAACTTAATGCATTTCAGGCAAATTTCTTAAAAAATCTTCTTCTCCAGATCCAGCAGGCAGAATCTTTTGACATTTGGTATGCAACATTGTGGGGTGGATCTGATTCAAATTTGTTCAAATCGGCCCCCTGGGTTTATATTTGGGCTCAGTATAGAAGCCCGAATTCGAACTTAGTGCATTTCAGGCAAATTTCTTAAAAAATCTTCTTCTCCAGATCCAGCAGGCAGAATCTTTTGATATTTGGTATGCAACATTGTGGGGTGGATCTGATTTCAAGTTTGTTTAAATCGGCCTCCTGGATTCATATTTGGGCTCACTATAGAAGCTCGAATTCGAACTTAGTGCATTTCAGGCAAATTTCTTAAAAAATCTTCTTCTCCAGCTCCAGCAGGCAGAATCTTTTGATATTTGGTATGCAACATTGTGGGATGGATTTGATTCAAGTTTGTTCAAATCGGCCCCCTGGGTTCATATTTGGGCTCAGCATAGGAGCCCGATTTCGATCTTAGTGCATTTCAGGCAAATTTCTTTAAAAATCTTCTTCTCCAGATCTAGCAGGCAGAATCTTTTGATATTTGGTATGCAACATCGTGGGGTGGATCTGATTGAAGTTTGTTCAAATCGGCTCCCTGGATTCACTAATTGGGCTCGGTATAGAAGCTCAAATTCGAACTTAGTGCATTTCAGGAAAATTTCTTAAAAAATCTTCTTCTCCAGATCCAGCAGGCAGAATCTTTTGATATTTGGTATGCAACATTGTGGGGGTGGATCTGATTTCAAGTTTGTTCAAATCGGCCTCCTGGATTCATATTTGGGCTCACTATAGAAGCTCGAATTCGAACTTAGTGCATTTCAGGCAAATTTCTTAAAAAATCTTCTCCAGCTCCAGCAGGCAGAATCTTTTGATATTTGGTATGCAACATTGTGGGGTGGATCTGATTCAAGTTTGTTCAAATTGGCCCCCTGGGTTCATATTTGGGCTCAGCATAGGAGCCCGATTTCGATCTTAGTGCATTTCAGGCAAATTTCTTTAAAAATCTTCTTCTCCAGATCCAGCAGGCAGAATCTTTTGATATTTGGTATGCAACATTGAGGAGTGGATTTGATTCAAGTTTGTTCAAATCGGCCCCCTGAGTTTATATTTGGGCTCAATATAGAAGCTCAAATTCGAACTTAGTGCATTTCAGGCAAATTTCTTAAAAAATCTTCTCCAGATCCAGCAGGCAGAATCTTTTGATATTTGGTATGCAACATTGTGGGGTGAATCTGATTCAAGTTTGTTCAAATCGGCCCCCTGGGTTTATATTTGGGTTCAGTATAGAAGCTCGAATTTGAACTTAGTGCATTTCAAGCAAATTTCTTAAAAAATCTTCTTCTCCAGCTCCAGCAGGCAGAATCTTTTGATATTTGGTATGCAACATTGTGGGGTGGATCTGATTCAAGTTTGTTCAAATCGGCCCCCTGGATTCATATTTGGGCTTCCAAATTCCAAATTCCAACTTAGTGCATTTCAGGCAAATTTCTTAAAAAATCTTCTTCTCCAGATCCTGCAGGCAGAATCTTTTGATATTTGGCATGCAACATTGTGGGGTGGATCTGATTCAAGTTTGTTCAAATCGGCCCCCTGGGTTTATATTTGGGCTCAGTATAGAAGCCCGAATTCGAACTTAATGCATTTCAGGCAAATTTCTTTAAAAATCTTCTTCTCCAGATCCAGCAGGCAGAATCTTTTGATATTTGGCATGCAACATTGTGGGGTGGATCTGATTCAAGTTTGTTCAAATCGGCCCCCTGGATTCATATTTGGGCTCACTATAGAAGCCCAAATTCGAACTTAATGCATTTCAGGCAAATTTCTTAAAAAATCTTCTTCTCCAGATCCAGCAGGCAGAATCTTTTGACATTTGGTATGCAACATTGTGGGGTGGATCTGATTCAAATTTGTTCAAATCGGCCCCCTGGGTTTATATTTGGGCTCAGTATAGAAGCCCGAATTCGAACTTAGTGCATTTCAGGCAAATTTCTTAAAAAATCTTCTTCTCCAGATCCAGCAGGCAGAATCTTTTGATATTTGGTATGCAACATTGTGGGGTGGATCTGATTTCAAGTTTGTTTAAATCGGCCTCCTGGATTCATATTTGGGCTCACTATAGAAGCTCGAATTCGAACTTAGTGCATTTCAGGCAAATTTCTTAAAAAATCTTCTTCTCCAGCTCCAGCAGGCAGAATCTTTTGATATTTGGTATGCAACATTGTGGGGTGGATTTGATTCAAGTTTGTTCAAATCGGCCCCCTGGGTTCATATTTGGGCTCAGCATAGGAGCCCGATTTCGATCTTAGTGCATTTCAGGCAAATTTCTTTAAAAATCTTCTTCTCCAGATCTAGCAGGCAGAATCTTTTGATATTTGGTATGCAACATCGTGGGGTGGATCTGATTGAAGTTTGTTCAAATCGGCTCCCTGGATTCACTAATTGGGCTCGGTATAGAAGCTCAAATTCGAACTTAGTGCATTTCAGGAAAATTTCTTAAAAAATCTTCTTCTCCAGATCCAGCAGGCAGAATCTTTTGATATTTGGTATGCAACATTGTGGGGGTGGATCTGATTTCAAGTTTGTTCAAATCGGCCTCCTGGATTCATATTTGGGCTCACTATAGAAGCTCGAATTCGAACTTAGTGCATTTCAGGCAAATTTCTTAAAAAATCTTCTCCAGCTCCAGCAGGCAGAATCTTTTGATATTTGGTATGCAACATTGTGGGGTGGATCTGATTCAAGTTTGTTCAAATTGGCCCCCTGGGTTCATATTTGGGCTCAGCATAGGAGCCCGATTTCGATCTTGGTGCATTTCAGGCAAATTTCTTTAAAAATCTTCTTCTCCAGATCCAGCAGGCAGAATCTTTTGATATTTGGTATGCAACATTGAGGAGTGGATTTGATTCAAGTTTGTTCAAATCGGCCCCCTGAGTTTATATTTGGGCTCAATATAGAAGCTCAAATTCGAACTTAGTGCATTTCAGGCAAATTTCTTAAAAAATCTTCTCCAGATCCAGCAGGCAGAATCTTTTGATATTTGGTATGCAACATTGTGGGGTGAATCTGATTCAAGTTTGTTCAAATCGGCCCCCTGGGTTTATATTTGGGTTCAGTATAGAAGCTCGAATTTGAACTTAGTGCATTTCAAGCAAATTTCTTAAAAAATCTTCTTCTCAAGATCCAGCAGGCAGAATCTTTTGATATTTGGTATGCAACATTGAGGGGGTGGATCTGATTCAAGTTTGTTCAAATGGGCTCCCTGGATTCATATTTGGGCTCACTATAGAATCCTGAATTCGAACTTAGTGCATTTCAGGCAAATTTCTTAAAAAATCTTCTTCTCCAGATCCAGCAGGTAGAATCTTTTGATATTTGGCCTGCAACATTGTGGGGTGGATCTGATTCAAGTTTGTTCAAATCGGCTTTCTAGATTCATATTTGGGCTCACTATAGAAGCTCAAATTCGAACTTAGTGCATTTCAGGCAAATTTGATTGAAAATCTTCTCAAGATCCAGCAGGCAGAATCTTTTGATATTGGGTATGCACCATGCTTAGGGGGGTGAGATTCACGTTTGTTCAAGCCAAGTCCCTGAGTTCATATTTGGGCTCACTGTGGGAGCCCAAATTATAATTTAGTTCAAAATGAGGAATTTTCTTTAAAAATCTTCTTCAGATCCAGCAGTTGGAATGTTTTGATATTTGACATGCAGCATCCTTAAGGGGGTGAGATTCAAGTTTGTTCAAGCCATGTCCCTAGGTCTATATTTGGACTCACTGTGGGAGCTTGAATTGTAACTTAGTTCAAAATGAGGAATTTTCTTTAAAAATCTTCTTCTTCAGATCCAGCAGTCGGAATGTTTTGATATTTGGTGTGCAGCATCCTTAGGGGGTTGACAGTCCCTGGGTTCATATATGGGCTCCCTGTGGGAGTCTGAATTATAACTTAGTTCAATATGAGGAATATTCTTTAAAAATCTTCTTTTTTTTAGATCCACTGGTCAGAAGCTTTGGATATTTGGTATAAGCTTTTCTTAGGAGGAGCAGATGTAACTTGTTGAAATGAATTCTCTGGGTTGATATTTAGGCTACCATGTCAGTTGAGCGTCCTCAGGCCCCTTGGGGCCTCTTGTTCCTCAGCATGGGGGAAGGGATCCTACAGTAGAATTAATATCTTAGCATGAGCATTTACAGTGTTATTTGCCCTTGTTTAACTTAGGGGATGATTAAAAAATGTGTCCATATAACATATTTGCTGCTCTAGCTCTGTCATCATACGTTGGATTGAAATAATTTTTGCCATGCTTGTACCTCAACATGGGGGAAGAGATCCTATGCTTGTTTTAACCATGATGTGCCAAAAGTCAAGGTCACAGTGACCTCCAATGTTAAATACACTTGAAATTGGGTCCGCTCGAAAAAGTTCTGCAAGACTGATCTTGTTTTTTAGTTGAGTTTTGACGAAGTCAAACTCGACTTATAGTTTGATGAAATGACGGGTGGGCATGCGGCATGCAGATGGCGGCGGGTGGCGGGCATAAACAATTGGTTTCCAGGCAATAACTTTAGTTCTATTTGATGCACCTTTACTAAATTTATACCAGAGGTTACCCTATAGGAAAGGAAGACACCTATCGATTTCAGAGTCTTGTGCCCCAAGGACAAGGTCACTGTTACTATAAATAGAATATTTGGTGAGAAATTGGTTTCCGGGCAATAACTTTAATTCTATTTAACGCACCTTTACCAAACTTATACCAGAGGTTACCCTACAGGAAGGGAAGACACCTATTGATTTTGGCATCTGGGACTCCCAAGATCAAGGTCACTGTTACTATAAATAGAATATTTTATGACAAATTGGTTTCCGGGCAATAACTTTAGTTCTATTCCGTGTATCTTCACCAAACTTATACCACAAGTTACCCTATAGGAAGGGAAGACACCTATCGATTTCGGAGTCTGGGACCCCGAGGTCAAGGTCACTTACTATCAATAGAATATTTTGTGAGAAATTGGTTTCCGGGCAATAACTTTAGTTCTATTTGACGCACTTTTACCAAACTTATACCAGAGGTTACCTTATAGGAAAGGAAGACACCTATTGATTTCGGAGTCTGGGACTCCAAGGTCAAGGTCACTGTTACTATAAATAGAGAATATTTTGTGACAAATTGGTTTCCGGGCAATAACTTTAGTTCTATTTGAAGCACCTTTACTAAACTTACACCAGAGGTTACCCTATAGGAAAGGAAGACACCTATCGATTTCAGAGTCTCGCGTCCCAAGGTCAAGGTCACTGTTGCTACAAATAGCTTATTTCTTCAGAATTTAATGTCAAAACTCGACTTCTGGATCTGTGATCCTCTTGCTGGATTTTTAATATTATTATTTTAATAATGCTACATGTGCAAAAGGATGGGAGGGGTGAATTAAACATTTTCACTAAAATGTTAAGGTTTTCCAAGGGGCACGTGAACTTTTTAACTTGAAGTGAATACTAAATGTGGGCCATTCTGTCTTGAAAATTTGGCTGTTGATGCTGTTCCATCTCAAAATCTGCACCATTCTGACCTAAACCAGTCTGGGCCATTTTGGCCATGGGCACGATTTGTTTTGTCCAGAGTCCTGACTCCTGCCACCCATTTGAAATGGACTTGAGGATGTCAGATTGGTGAAGTCTGTATAGTCTACTTCAAATTATTACTGTGGCTTCCTATTGCCCATTGATTCCAAGTTTGAACACATGGAGTTGCAGACAATGATGAAAATGGCTGCAAACAACGAATTGAAAATGCATTTTTTCTGTTTTTAAATTTATATTGGTAATAAATATTTGACAGTTCAAAAAATAGTAAATTCTACCAGAATCAGACTCAGCATGTGACTGTGACTTTGGCAACTTGGAAATCATGTGCAGTAGACCTACTGTTCACAGCTTTGTAGTTTGCATGTGTAACCCAACCCCCCCCCCACCCCCCACCCCCCCACCCCCAGTGTTTCTGACAATCCGTGATCGGCATTTGTGGCAACCTGGCAGGTAGGTCGATAGTGACAGATAGATTTTCAGTTTTTCAGCCTAAATAATGCGCATATTTATTGATCGAATTTGATCCCCAAATCACTGTTCACTCTTTTTTTTACTGATTAGAGTTTACACGAATCAACTCAGTCCTGGCAATTCGCAACCGCGTTGTCGGAAAAAAATATGACAACGGAAATTGGCCCTCCCTCGGCAATTGCCGAGGGCCATAGCATTCAGTTGCCTTCGACACGAGCAATTTGAGGGAGGCTGCGGATGTGCTAGCAGCTATCAAAAGGAGCTTTCTGCTAGCTTTTCGTTAGCAAATAGACTTATTTTTGACCGGGGTAAAATGTTCCCTTTTGACAGCATGTTTCAAATTGGCCAAAACCATGGTTCAACGGGGAATATTTCTTCGTTTCGGTTTCGGTTTGTTTAATATAAATATGATAATGACAGGATACTGTGTTTTGCATATGCTCTATTCTAAAGTGTACTAACCTTGATCGATTATTGGGGCAATTCAGATTCAGTTTAAAGAGGTTATCGATGTTAGTGTATAATACTGTATTCAAATTATTCTTCTAACTTTTTTTTTCTTGTCAATTTAAACATCCTGTAATAGATAAATTCTGTGAAAATTCCGATGGCCAAACAGCTCCCTCGGTCGCTTTCGGAAGTTTCTGTAGCAGTCCTTTGAGATGTTTAGTCAAGTTTGCTCGGGGTGATTCGTCTCTTTGAGATGGACAGTTCATATCATTCCTGGACAATTTGTACACAGACATCTGAACAACTCGTATACCAT
Source organism: Pictodentalium vernedei (assembly GCA_031216915.1). Classification (NCBI taxonomy): domain Eukaryota; kingdom Metazoa; phylum Mollusca; class Scaphopoda; order Dentaliida; family Dentaliidae; genus Pictodentalium; species Pictodentalium vernedei. The sequence continues at coordinate 230,807,940 of CM062290.1, read as the reverse complement.
TTTCTGGATGTTTCGTACCCCGTTTATGGATTTTGGGTCATAATGGTCAATCAGTTCCCTCGAAAAATATATCGCAGGTTGTGTAATCAAAGAAAAAGAAGGAATGGAATGAAGAACACAGTCACTACGAAAGAAGATTTATATGTTTTTTAAAAATTTCTTTAAAACAAGCAAACAGGAAAAAACCCTGACAAACCCCCTCTCCCCCCCCCCCCCCCCCCCAAATATAGTATTTTAAAATCCATCAAAATGTATACGCAGCATGCTTTGTTCTCTCCAGTTTGTCAACCCCCCACCCCCACCCCCACTCCTTCTACAGTGAACCATAGAGCCTCCAATGTTGTTATTGCATTTTGTTGAGTTTTGTGAGGCATTAATATTTCAAAAGTATTAAAAACTTTTATATGACATTACGAATATCATTTTTCAATAGTCTCTTCCAGAACATTGATGTTTCACGAGATGCAGCAATATCCAATAATCCTCGAAAATAGATATGTGTGCATGCACGTGCTTGCCTAAAACTAAATTCACAGGTAGAGGCAATACAGGTTCAATACATTATGAATGTACAGTGTGGAGGGGGGGGGGGGGGGGGTGGGGATGGTAGTGGGGGCAGGGAGAAAGAGACAGAGTCTCAGAGAATGTGCTTTCTGTGGGGCTGAAATAAAGGTACAATGTTTCGGTCATGACACACGAAAACGGAAGGAGGCTGGGGTGGGGTGGGGGGATCAAGCTGTAACAGCAAAACTATGTTTTGCAAGAAGGAAAAAGTGAATTTTTCAACTGAACATATTCATTTGCCAGTACTTTCCAAGATTTAATTAATTACAGTAGCTATTGACCCCCCAAAGCTCCCCCCCCCCCCCCCCCTTCGATTTCCAATGGGGTTCCATGACTTCAAGTGACATGTTCGAGAATGACTGGATTTTGTGGTAGTGGTTTGGCTTCAGAAATGTTAACCTGACGTATTCCAGATCGCCACCGAATTTGATACTCCATTGTTGGAGTGATAATACTAATTGTCACCAGTGACTATGCAGAGAACGAATATGCCCACAGTATGTAGAATAACTGCCGGTCACCAGCATCTTTTTCAGGTCTAAGAAAGACACTGTTAAATGTACATACATGAAGTCATTCATGTTCTGTATCATGAAAGCCCTGACACATAATTTGTCTCCCGAGTTCCAGTGTGTTCAATGTAATGATGGGCTGATCATGGTTTTTACCTGTGTGCCGATTACCGATTATTGAGGCTAAATAATTGGCCGATTCTGATCTGATTACTGATTATTACAGTTGAATAAAAAACAATGCTTACTTTCAAGGCAGTGTTAAAATTAAAGTTAGTAAATGTAAAATGACATTTACATACCATATTTCATCTAAATTTTTTGTTTTCGGACACCATGTCTTTCATCAAAAAATAATTTTTTTTAAGCCACAAAATTTTCGGACACCCACTCAAAGATCGTCCCCGACTGGTGTGGTGGGAAAATCACAGTGAAACATCAATCCAAAATGACAATGATTTTCTTTTCAGTTGAATATTTCATCTTTCTTTGTTTTATGTTAAAAACATGTATTGTATGCAGAATATATTGTACAATGGAAATAGAATTATTGAAACATTATTTGCAAACTTGTTGTTTATTTATTGACAGGTAAGCATTGTTTTCCTTCTCAAACTGACATGTCTGACGAACTGACCAATCAAATTTTTGTTTTCAAAACATGTGCTTTCATTAGACTCCTTTGCGATTTGGAAAGAGAAAAACCCACAAATGTTATGTTGAACTGACCTTAAATGACGACAATAATGAAAGGGTCCGATAAATAAATCCATATAATGCAGTACAAACCATGCACCAGAAACTGAACAGTGTAATTAATAATTATTGCTTCGAATAAACATATTCAATGCACTGAACACCAACAAAATTTTCCACTATTAAAAATAGAACAGACGACAATGAGGTCAACACGTACTGCTGCAGGGTTTTACAAAAATTAACACATGGACTCAAACATTGTCAAAGCATACCGGTTTTCGTATTCGTCCTTCAAAATAACAGCAACTAACTTCCACAAGACGGGGTGGGGATTGGGGCTGAATAAAACTCATAATTCATATTTGTGTTTCCTTAGCTTAACATGCGTTACGAGAGTTGAGTCCAGCAGTCCAGTGCACGTCAGATACACATGGAAAGAGCTACTGCAGGCTATGATGCAATTCAGATGTAGGTTAAAGGTGGGGCGGGGGGGGGGGGGGGGGGGGGTGGGTGATACTCTATCTTCTTTCAGTTTTATTTTGTAGCAGCAAAGCATTAGTTCGCTATTCAGGGACTTTGATGTCGACACAGAGTATACAGAGGCTGAAACGACTCATGCTGAAACTATGAAACGTCTCTGAGCCGAAACGTCCTTATTTCACGCAAAGATAAACAATGTGGAATTATTTAGTGGGCCTAAATCATTTCATTTTCTATAACACGACATGCGCATTAAAAAAATTAGGAACCGAAATTAAAACTGGAAATGTTTCAGTTTTCAGTGAGAAAATCGACTGTCGTGTAGTCACAGTAGGCTAAGGTGCGTGGAGAGGCAAACAGTTATTACCTGTAATTTACTACTTTTTGGTTCCCTACCGGCATCGCCGGAGGGGACTATAGGTTTGCACTCCGTCCATCCGTCAGTCTGCCCGTCTGTCAGTCTGTCAGTCACGTTTTAGTTTTCCAGAGTTTTTTTGGAAACGCTTCAACGGAATGATTTCATTTTTGGTAAACTACTATAGAACGATGACTTACAGATCAAGTTTGAGTTTCATGTCAATTGCATTATTCTTGTGTGAGTTACGGCCCTTGGAAATATGGAAAAGCACCAAAATATCAGTTTTCCAGAGTTTTTTTGGAAACGCTTCAACGGAATGATTTCATTTTTGTTAAACTACTATAGAACGATGACTTACAGATCAAGTTTGAGTTTCATGCTGATTGCTTTATTCTTGTGTGAGTTACGGCCCTTGGAAATATGGAAAAACACCAAAATATCAGTTTTCCGGAGTTTGTTTGGAAACGCTTCAGCGGAATGATTTAATTTTTGGTAAACTATAGAACGATGACTTACAGATCAAGTTTGAGTTTCATGCTGATTGCATTATTCTTGTGTGAGTTATGGCCCTTGGAAATATGGAAAAGTGCCAAAATTTCAGTTTTCCAGACTTTTTTTGGAAACTCTTCAACGGAATGATTTCATTTTTGGTAACCTACTATAGAACGATGACTTACAGATCACGTTTCATTTACACTCTCTCCATCCATCAGTCAGTCTGTCAGTCGTACTTTAGTTTTCCGGACTTTTTTTTGGAAACGCTTCAACGGAATGATTTAAATTTTGGTAACCTACTATAGAACGATGACTTACAGATCAAGTTTCATTTACACTCTGTCCATCCATCCGTCAGTCTGTCAGTCAGTCTGTCGGTTATACTTTAGTTTTCTGGACTTTTTTTGGAAATGCTTCAATGGAATGATTTCATTTTTGGTAACCTACTATAGAATGATGACTTACAGATCAAGTTTCATTTGTACTCTGTCCAACCGTCAGTCTGTCAGTCAGTCTGTCAGTCATACTTTAGTTTTCCGGACTTTTTTTTGGAAATGCTTCAACCGAATGATTTCATTCTTGGTAACCTACTATAGAACGATGACTTACAGATCAAGTTTGAGTTTCATGCTGATTGCATTATTCTTGTATGAGTTATGGCCCTTGGAAATATGGAAAAGCGCCAAAATATCAGTTTTCTGGACTTTTTTTTTGGAAATGCTTTAATGGAATTCATGCTGATCACATCCAGGTTATAATAACATTTGTATAATTATTAATGCTCATTAGTCCGGTAGGGGACATTGTATTGCTTCAGCGATACGAGCGCTCTTGTTGTTTCAGTTTTAGTGCTCATTCACATGCAAGACGACTATCTTGGCACGTGATTTTATTGAGGCCAGGTGCGTGTTTTTCACATTTCGTGATTTGAAAGTACCGTATTTCATCTAAATTTTCGGACACTTTTTGTTTTCGGACACCATTTTTTCATCGAAAAATAATTTTTTTTAAGCCTCGAAATTTTCGGACACCCACTCAAAGATCGTCCCGGACTGATGTGGTGGGAAAAACCTTAGTAATCATAAATCCAAAATGACAATGATTTTCTTTTCAGTTGAATATTTCATCTTTCGTTTTGTTTTATGTTAAAAACATGTATTGTATGTATTGTATGTACACTATATTGTACAATCGAAATAGAATTATTAAAACAATACTATTTGCAAACTTGTTCTTTATTTATTGACAGGTAAGTATTGTTTTCCTTATCAAACTGACATGTCTGACGAACTGACCAATCAAATTTTTGTTTTCAAAAAGTGTGCTTTCATTCGACTCCATCGAGATTTGGAAAAAGAAAACCCCACAAATGTTATGGTGAACTGACCTTAAATGATGACAATGATGAAAGGGTCCCATAAATAAATCCATATAATGCAGTATAAACCATGCACAAGCAACAGAACAGGATAATTATTGCTTCGAATAAACATATTCAGTGCACTGAACAACAACAACATTTTCCAACATTAAAAATAGAACAAACGACAATGAGGTCAACACATGCTGTTGCAGGGTTTCACAAAAAATTAAAACATGGACCTGAACACTATCAGACCGTTATCGGGTTTCGATATTATTTTTCTCCGACATCAGCAGTGCTCGTGGGGAGGGCACGCTTCCAAAAACAAAAAAATAGGAAATACGGGAACTGTGGTGCAAATACCAGTCATTAAAATTATTATTTTGTATTCGCTTTTATAAATTGTAGCATCTGCGTTGCACATTGGAGGGGGAGGGGGGGGGGGGGGGGTATTTCTAAATCAATAATCAAAAGACTTGTATGTCATTAAGTCGTCCTTCTAAACAATAGTAACTGGGTTTCCACACAGTGGAGGGGGGGGGGGGGGGGACTGAATAAAACTCATAATTCGTATTGGTCTTTCTTTTGCATTTTGCGTTCCACATTTGGGGGGGGGGCAGTACTTTTGTGGTTAACATGGACAGCATTGTGGGGGTGGGCACCAGGTCAATAATCTAAACTTGTATGTCATTAATTAGTATGAGGGGGACGGGCACAGGGTCCGAGTTGGGTGGCAAAAAATAACTAACGATTGAATAAAATTCACAAATATATTCTAATACAACTGATAAAATGAAATACAAAATTCTACAATATACACGTGCATACAAAAATATACAAGAATGCATAACAAGATCATACAAGAATACAATAATTTTCAATACAAGAACAAATAAGTTACATTTCATATTACCGGTACATCAGTTACGCTCATTTAAAATACCTGCCTCAGTCAGGTCATCTTCATCGTCTGAATTAAAAATTTCAGACATGGCAGTCTCTACAGACATGATTTTCTTGGGGTCAGTAAAGAGTTGACAAGCAATGTCCAGCTCCTCCTGGTTGTCAAATGGCATCTCTCCTATGTATTCAGACTGGTTGATGAATTTATCCTCTGCCCCATTCAGGTGGTTGTTTAAACCGCAGACTTTGAAGGATTTTCTGATCATCTCTTTTTGCTTTTCTAGATTGCTGACGGCAAATAAAATCCAATCAACAATATCTTGTTTGGAGGCAGGCTTTATACGTTCTTCTTCCTTGTTGATAATTTTTTTGGTCCCAGACTGGATAAATTCGGTCCATTTTCTTCTAAGATCCCCCTTCACAGGCTTGTTGATGCTGACATCGAGTGGCTATAATTTAGATGTGCAGCCCCCTGGTATTACTGCGGGAACGGCATTGCTCTTTCTTAATTCTTTCTTAACGTTATCAGTCAGATGGCCCCTAAAGCTGTCCATTATTAATAGTGATCTCTCCTTTTTGGTGTGTTTACAATAAATTTCCTTCACCCACTCTTTCATCAAATGCTCGTCCATCCAACCTTTTTCTTGAACCTTAATTATCCAGTTTTTTGGTGCTTTTAACTTGAGTTCTCTTTTACCCTTGAAAATTACCATTGGTGGTAAGACATCGCCACTCGCAGATACAGCCAGAACCAGTGTCAGATGTCGTTTTTCAGATCCTGTACTTCTGATCCTGACTGATTTCTCTCCAATCAAGTTGACAGTTTTGTTGGGGATAAGGTCAAAGTAGACTGGGGTTTCATCCATATTAATTATAAACTGGTTTTCAAACTCATCTTCTGTTCTTCTATCTTTGACAAATTCTCTAAAGCTGTCGATTTTCTGCTCTAAATCTTTTGGTAATCTTTGGGCTAAAGATGTCTTGGTACGGAGTGAAAAGTTGTGACGAGCCATGAATTTCTCAGCCCAGCCTGTACTGGCTTTGAAATCGCTTTCTTTATTCTCATTCTTGACCATTTCTCTGGCATAGGCGCATAATGATTCCACTGATACGGGTAGCTGCAAATCTCGTTGGATTAATACCCATTCAGAGATTTTGTCATCTAGGTCGTCTCCATATGTAACAGGTCTCCCACTCTTAGATAAATGACCTGTTAATCTCTCTTCCTTCTTCATCAAAATTTATCTTTTTCCAGTCACTGAGTGTCGATTTCGGTATTTTCAGTTTCAGGGCGGCTTGCCGTAGGCCAATCAACTTAACTACTTCAACTGCTTCCTTCTTCTCCTTCATATTATAATTTTTATAGTGCCCCCTTGCGACAGTTGGATGGTGATTGCTATCTTTAATGGCATCAGTTTCAACCGTTGAAATCTCTTTGTGGTGTTTCTTTGCTGGCTGCGGTTTTACAGCTGTTTCATCAGAATCTGTTCTCTTTCTTTTAGCTGGACGTCCGACTGGTCTCTTTTCGGAAGGCTTGTAGGGTGTCAGTTGTACTGTTGGTCTGGCTTCTTCTGCTGTTTGGTATTTCACTAGGAATTTTTCCATCTCGAGTTCTTGTGATATCAAATGCTGGTGATTGAATGCTGACTTCAGTATTCGCCCTGTATTTATGTATTAGCAGCACCACACGAAGATAATGCCATTTCTTTCAAGTTTACCGGCACACTTTTCCATCAATAGTGAACAGTTTCAACTGAACAAACAATTAAGCCAATATACACACCACTCAAAAATTGTTCGCACTTCATTCCCTTTGAATGGCTACATTGGTCCGTTTTGAAAACACTGAAGCCCGCTCAGGTTTTTTATCCAACAGTAACAACACAAGCACATGGCTTAATTACTGTTCAACATAATTCGTGGAAACATCAAAACTTTTCAAGTACCGGTAGGCTAGATCAAACGTGATTTCTTCTCAGGGATTTATTGGGAAAGTAAATAAAAACACAACAGACAATCGGAATTTTTAATTCATTTGGTATGTTCATTTTATTCATTTATGCTAATGATTCAAGTCGCCGTATTGAACAGCTATTTTATCTTTCCCATTTCCGAGGTACCCCCGGTAGTTCGTGCACAATAAATTTATTAACCGGTGCAGTGTGTTTTTTCAAAATTTCCACCCACATTTGCTGTCCACATGTATTTTGGCCATTTTCGAATTTTTCGGACGCTGGAAAATTTAATTATTTTTTGGCGTCCGAAAATTTAGATGAAATACGGTAGGTGTGCGGTGGTACAATGTGTGAAAATTCAATACTATAATCGGGTGTGCCGATGTTTACCAACGACTACCGATTATTTTCCGATGGCCCGTAATCGGCGGCTTCCAATTATATTTCCCGATGATCGGCCCATCACTAGTTCAATGTGCCATTAGGGACATACAACACATTGGAACTCAGGGGACGATATGGCTGCTAGTTATTCTTGATTTTGTGAGCATTTATGATCTTGACAGTGATCTTAATTAGCACATAGCAAGGCCTTAATTTTTGTTTTGAGAATTATTGAATTATTACTCAACTATCGAACTAATTAAAAAAATCGATGAATGCAAGTCGCAGCAACACTTAGGTTGGGGGGAATAACAAATGACCTCTTAAAGTTTAAATCAAGTTTATAACTTCAAAGTAACCGCAACAGAACTCCACAAAACGTTGGTTTGGAATTAATGACAACTACTCTGACCCAGAGTCAGAGTCCCAGCTTTCCACCTCAGAGGAAGACGAAGGGTTATAATCTTCGTCTGAGCTTGAAGATACAGTGGGATTATCGAACACTTCTACAGGTGGACCTTGCTGTGAAATCAGCTCACTGCCAGATTCAGCAGTGGTGCCAGCATCAAGAAACAGACAGCATTTTTAGCTCACAGAAGGGATCTTAACTTTTCTCTTGCCGTCATCTGTCGTGAACTTTACATTATCGACTTCTCACAAACTTATCGACCAAATTGAACCAAATTTTGTGTGCATGTTCCTTGTCATATGTCAACTCAAGTTTGTACAAATAAACTTGCCACGCCCACAGGGGAACCTGAAGGGGCATAACTCTGATAACACGCATATATTTTAACCAAAAATTCAAAAAAATCTTCAGATCCACCAGTCAGAATCTTTTCATATTTGTTATACAACATCTCTAGGGGGGTCAGATTCAAGTTTGTTCAAATCGAGTCCCTGGGTTGAGATTTGGGCTCTCTATTGGAGCCCAAAGTTTAACTTGGTGCAATTTGAGAAAATTTCTTTAAAAATCTTCTTCAGATCCACTAGTCAGAATTCTTTCATGTTTGGTATACAGCATCTGTAGGGGGACAGATTCAAGTTTGCTCAAATCCAGTCCCTGGGTTAATAATTGGGCTCCCTGTAGGAGCCCAAATTTTAACTTACTGAAATATGAGGAAATTTCTTTAAAAATCTTCTTCTTCAGACCCATCAGTCAGAATGCTTTTATATTTGGTATACATCTCTAGGGGGGTCAGATTCAAGTTTGTTCAAATCGGGTCCCTGAGTTAGTATTTGGGCTCTCTATTGGAGCCCAAAGTTTAACTTGGTGCAATTTGAGGAAATTTCTTTAAAAATCTTCTTCAGAATCATTTCATGTTTGGTATACAACATCTACAGCGGGTTCAGATTCAAGTTTGTTCAAATTGAGTCGCTGGGTTAATATCTGGGCTCCCTGTGGGAGCCCAAATTTTAACTTTGTGCAATGCGTGGAATATTCTTTAAAAATCTTCCTCAGATTCACCAGTCAGAATCCTCTCATATTTGGTATACATCATCTCTAGGGGGAGGGGGGGGGGGGGGGCAGATTCAAGTTTGTTCAAATCAAGTTTCTCGGTTAATATTTGGGTTCCGTATGGGAGCCTGAATTTTAACTTAGTGCAATATGAGAAAATTTCTTTAAAAACCTTCTTTTTCAGATCCACTTGTCAGAATGCTTTCATATTTGGTATACAACATCTCTAGGTGGGTCAGATTCAAGTTTGTTCAAATTGGGACCCTGGGTTAATATTTTAGGTCCCTATTTGAGCCCAAAGTTTAACTTAGTGCAATGTGAGGTGATTTATTTAAATACCTTCTTCATATCCACTAGTCAGAATTCTTTCCTATTTCGTATATGACATCTCAAGGGGGATCAGATTCAAGTTTGTTCAATTTTAGTCCTTGGCTTAATATTTGGGCTCTATGGGCAGGGGTGGGGTGGGGTAGGGCATGTTACGTTCAGGTTTGTTCAAATCCATTCATTAGTGTTTTTCCATAAAATTTGGCTCTCATGACTTCATTCCTTTGTAGTGTTGATGAACCATGTCTAACTGAATGTGACCCCAAATACTTTTTTGAACCACTTTGGCCGGTGAGCGATTAAGGCCCCTTGTGGCCTCTTGTTTTCTTGAATTATTTGTCATTTTATGTGATTTGGGGCGCTTGTGAGCTTTGTGTCCCTCTAAGCGTGGGTGCAATTTTCGTGGGTTCCCATCTGGGAAAAAGTTGAGGAATTTATCAACCACCTCGCTGTAGCTTTCCGCACTGAAACCATTGAAATCATTTAATTTCAAAATCATATTACTCATCGTTTCATTATTTAATGACAAACGATCTTTGGGCAATAGAAATTTTGCAAAGAAACTGAAAGCCCTCTCCACTTCTCAGCACTACTAATTGGAAGAACTATTGCTATTTCCACAATATGTAAGATGTTTCCCACACCAAGCATTTCCCTAGAAGCAAACACCTGCTGCTACCCTTGTTCATTTGTGCATTTTTTATTATCGAAAAATGTTGTAACGTGTGTGTAGGCACCTTATCTCTTGGTGAAGTTTGTCAGGCTCACAACCATTTGCAATTAGGAGGGGCTTGAAATGAGTTGCAAGGACATCCCAGTGATGAATGGGAGCAAAATGGAGGCGAGTGGAAAATCGCTCACCTCAAATCAAGTTTGCGAGAGTGAAAAATGTGAGGAGAGGGATTTTGATTCAATGTTTATCTTCATTTTTAGCTCAACTTTGACAAAGTCAAATTTGAGCTATTGTCATGGCCCGTCGTCCGTCTGTCCGTCCGTCCGTCTGTCCATCCGTCCGTCTGTCCGTCTGTCCGTACATCAACAATTGGCTATGGCTCGGGCTAGAGGTCGTATTTATGAACCGATCTTTACGAAACTTCTTGGGTACCTTTGTTATGACCGTGGGACGAGAACGAGTGTTTTTGGGTGCGGTCCGAAATTCAAGATGGCTGCCAGCCGCCATTTTGTACCGATGATGCAGAAATCTGTTTTTTGTACAGAACTTCCATATGAAAGCTCTGATTTGAATAATTTTTTGTATGAATGTTTAGTACCATGGGGTACATCACATACAATACGGGTTTTTTTCTCGTGCGTAAATTGTGCAAATTAGACTAATTTTGATGTTTTTTGGTGTTAATTTCAGCACTGTAAGTGCAAATGCCAATACGGCTCGGGCTAGAGGCCGTATTTATGAACCGATCTTTACGAAACTTCTTGGGTACCTTTGGTATATATTGATATTTCAGTGCGACTTACACACATTAAGTACACATGTCAATACGGCTCAGACTTGAGTCTGTATTTATGAACTGATCTTCACGAAATGTCTTGGGTACCTTTGTTATCACCTTGGGACGAGAACGAGTGTTTCTGGGTGCGGTCTAAAATTCAAGATGGCTGCCAGTGGCCATTTTGTACCGAAATTAGGTCTAATCAGTTTTTTGTACACAACTTCTATACAGCTCAGACTAGAGGCCATATTTATGAACCAATCTTTACGAACCTTGTTGGGTACCTTTGTTATCACCGTGGGATGAGAGCGAGTGTTTTGGGGTGTGGTCCGAAACTCAAGATTGCCACCAGCAGCCATTTTGTACCAAAATTAGTGCAATCAGTCTTTTGTACAGAACTTCTGTATGAAAGTTCTGATTTGAATAAATTTTTGTATGAATGTTTAGTAACATGGAATACATCACATATTCTAAGGGGGTTTTTTTCGTGCAGAAATTATGCAAATTAGATGAACTTTGACTTATTCAGTGCTACTTGCACAATGTGAGCACACATGTCAATACGGCTCAGGGTAGAGGCTGTATTTATGAACCGATCTTCACAAAACTTCTTGGGTACCTTTGTTATCACCATGGGACGAGAATGAGTGTTTCTGGGTACGGTCCAAAATTCAAGATGGCTGCCAGTGGCCATTTTGTACCAAAATTAGGTCCAATCAGTTTTTTGTCACAAGTTCTATACAGCTCGTATTTATGAATTGATCTTCACAAAACTTCTTGGGTACCTTTGTTTTCACCTTGGGACAGGAACGAGTGTGTTTTGGGGTGCCTTTGTTATCACTGACTGTGCTATGAGAACAAATATTTTGGGGTTCAGTCAGACCCACTCTTGGACTCCAAGTTTTCTTTTCTAGTTTAGCATCTGACTGTCACCCACCTTTACAATACTTTACCTATACATTTGTTACAGGCAACGGTCAGTATTTATGTACAGACCATTACAATACTTTATATGTACCTTTGTTATCAGGTCATTACCTAGATGTTTGTCATTTCTGTGTCACATACTATACATGTGCATGTCTTTGTCTTGACAAGTTGAGCTACAGTGTCATTGACACTTTCATTTAATACTGTTTAGGTTGTTAAATTGAAAAATACTAATCAATTAACACCTCTTAATATCCTCTATTATCTGTACTGGCGGATGAGATAATCCCCTTCACTGTTGACTGTTAAAAAAAGAGGCCGAAACATCTCGAGGCCGGTACGTCCTGAGACTATAATGTCCCAATACCATTCTAAGTGTATTTTTTTCTAAATTAAGTTAAGTTAATGTTATTGTTTGCCTGTGGTTCAGAATAAAATTGCAAGCTTGAAATCTAGTGTTTGTCTATTAAATGTATTACCAGAATTCCTGAAATGAACTTTTAGATAATCTGAAGTGAACTGTATATTATGACATGTAGAAAAATTTACTTTGCAATTTCCATTGACAAGCGTCCTTCGAAACGAATGCATGAATACAACTGAACACGGATGGAAATTTTGACGGTGAAAATATATCTAACCCACTAAAATTAGTTCTGGATTTTAAATGGCAGATTATTAAAATCGTGGAAAATGGATGCGTAAATTCCAAATCAGTCACATTAATTTGTGTCACTGGTGAATTGGAGCGACAGATGTCCTGTGTGTAAATGAAAATAAGGAACGGGGCAACATTCCGCATGTCTTTGATAAAAAAAATACGGAAGTATTAAAACGTTTCTCAGATCTCAGAATGACCACCGTTTTTTTTATATCTGAACATGCGTGTTTGTTTCTGGCAGGAGTAAGGTCTGGGCGAGTTGTCAATGTACAACCCTCTTACTGTGAGCGTGTTGTGTGTGGATGTATAAGAGAACTACTGTGTGTTATGTTCATAACGACGAAAAGGAAATTGTTTGGAATTGTACTTTAAACGTATCAAATTGTGAGTGATTAAAAATTTCCCAACATCAAAAATTAATTGAATGTTTCTGTTGACACAACTCAAATGGATGAAAGACACCCAAGAACAGAGGCGAGCGATTATTCGCGCACCTTGAACAATTTTTGCGTGAGCGATGGTGCACGAGAGCGATCGCGTGCCTTTCCCATGGGTCACTGACATTCACGTTTACAGAAATCGCATTTACAGACTTAAATTTATATGTTTTCAAATTAAGGATAACTGAAGCGAAGAGAAACACTTTCCCGTGAATCAGTTTAGAAAACCTATCGATTATATTATCCTGGAGATTTTGGACAATTTCAAGGAGGTCACGATATGCAGTGGCTTCTGTCGTGTCTAGTGGGGTGCTTAACTGGTAGCCATGAAAACTTTGACGTTTATTTGCCAACTCGTTTTTCAAGTCCATTTCTTCTTGATCACCTGCCCGGTTTTTCTGAATGCCAAACTTACCTGATCATCTTCTAAATGAGGCCAGACAATTTTTGCTATTGTTGGAAATATTTCCACGTTATGGAAGCAAGCAATGCCTTGTTCCCCCATAATGTCCGAAATTCTTTTCGACACAAGGCCAGCGTTTTTAATTGCACTAATGGCTTCTGGCATGAGAAGACCCCTCGTTTCTAGAGCCTGTGAAAATGGAAAAATGTATGCCAAAATGTCTTGTCGAATGGCTATAAAGATCAACAGATCAAGTTTGGATGCAATTTTAAGGTGCCCCTCAAGAGTGGCTTTAGCATCGGCTATACTGTTATTGTAAGGAGTATGAATGAATATTTTGATGCAGAAAGGCCAACAAAATTGGCAAATTACGGAGATATGTACTTGTTGAATCAACTTGACGAGAGACCCATCTCGTGCCATTGGGGCTCTTGAATTTTAGACTTTTCATCTGAAGTAAGGCAGCCTGTTTTTAGCTCACCTGTGCGAAGCTTGAGAGCTTAACTGATCACTTTACGTCTGTCGTCCGTAGTCCGGCGTCTGTCATTAACTTTACGTTATCGACTTCTCACGAACTGCTGGACCAAATTCAACAAAATTTGCTGTGCATGTTCCCTATCATATGTCAATTCAAGTTTGTTCAAATCTAGTTGACCCACCCCTCGGTAGGGCCACGCCCCAAAAATGTGCTTAAATCTTAAAAAATCTCATGAACCAGCAGTAGCAGACTTGATATTTGGTGTGCAGATTCCTTTTGAGGTGTAGACTCAGATTTGTTCAACAGACGTTCGAGGAGCTATATTTGCCTTCGTTATGGGAGGGGCAAGAATTTTCGCCAAGCCCCAAATTTCTATTTTCCAAACTAAGAAGCAGATTTGAACCAAATTTGATATGAGGACTCATTAGGTCATAAGTACAACTTAATTTATGCTCAAATTTTTTTTCCCGTCGGAAACCGCAGGAGCTAAATATAGAAAAAAATTAAAACGCCCATATCTCCAAAACTACATGGCACTGAGAATTCTTATTTGGTTTGAATCTTCCTTAGGACCAACAGAAGGGAATGGTAGAAAAAAATTGCTATCGGTTTTATCAGGGGGTACTTTTTGGGGACTTTGAAAAAGTACTGAGTCAGCATATTTTAACACTGTGGGTAATGGGAAAAACATTTATCACTTTGGAAGATTGTTTCACATGTTTATTGAAATCAATTCCCTGGGTCCATATTTGGGCTCTCTATGGGAGCCCAAATATTTAAATTAGTGGAGTATGTGGAATATTCTTTAAAAATCTTCTTCAGATCGACCAATAGGAATCTTTTGATATTTGGTATGCAGCATGCTTAGGGAGGTGAGATTCAAGTTTGTTCAAGCCAAATCCCTGGATTCATATTTAGGCTGAAAATTTGGGGTCCCGGTCCGGACTTAGAAATTTTGGACCAAAATCAGGAAATTTGTTTTTTATGCGTTTTGGTCAATTTTAAGACCAAATTTTTTTTTTTTTTTTTTACACTGAAAATTTGGGGTCCAGGTGGGACTTGGAAAATTTTGGACCAAAATCTGGAAATTAGTTTTTTGGTTTTTTATGCGTTTTGGTCAATTTTAAGAAGAAAAAAAAAATTGTAGTCTGAAAATATTTTGTTTGGGACTTCAAAAATATCCGAACAAAAATAAAAATAAATCCGTTTTTTATGCATTTATCTCAATTTGGGACGTAAAAGTGGAGGAACTGAAAATAGAAGGAAAATCCTGTGTATTGTGTGGGCACAATCGCTTCATCTATTTGGTATATGCTTTTCTTAGGAGGGGCGTATGCAGCTTATTCAAGTCAAGTCCATGGTTTGATATTTAGACTACCATGTCAGGTGAGCACCCTAAGGCACCCTAGGGCCTCTTGTTTGAAGAGTCGCCACTTCAGGTTGACACGTTTGAACAGTTTGAACACACTGGAAAGCGAGTTCTCTGCAAGTTTATTCAAAGGCGAATGATCAAAAGCTTGATGTACTGCACCCCACCCATCCACAGTCTTCTTTTTGACCATTTTGTGCGTATTCACTATTTCACAGTTATAACAGCAAGAGGAATTTATTATTATTATTATATTATTAAAACATCTACACATTGAATTATATGAACACAACGTCATGACACAGACTCCAGCAAGCAAACACGTCACAAGACCCAGAACACACTGCATGATAAAAAGGGAACATCAAAGGCTTCTGTGCACAATGACGTCATAACTCGATAAGACAGTATGCACACGTCAAAAAATACAACACTGAGAGCTCAATTTGAACACAGCGTCAAAAACAAAACGTCAAGCAACCAGATATGATGCAGTGAAGATGACTGCATCATATCTGGTTGCTTGACGGTTTGCATCATGCATATCGTGCGTCATATCTTAGAAGATTTTTAACCTATGAACAACTTCGTACAATTCGTGCTCTGGTTGTTTAGCACCCAAATCAGCGGACAATTCAGACCCAATTGGGTGTTTCCAGCATTTATATTTCTTGATCTCCATTGGCTGTGTCGGGACTACCTTTGGATGTTTCGTAACCACCATTGCACTTTTATAATTTATGAGTAAAAAAACAGAAACTGTGAAACAGATAGTGAAATGCAAACCCCCCACCCCCCACCCCCTCCCCCCTCCCCCCCCCCCCCCCCCCCCCCCCCCACCCCCCCACGATGGAACAGAACCTAAACCACTTTTGTAAAAAAAACTGCTACATGTAAAAAAGAAATGGCCAATTTGAGGTTCCATATTGATCTGTGATGTATTCAAAGTATTCTTATATCTCTCTTTTTGGCCCCGTCGTTTTATCAAATAAATTTGCATATAAAATAACTTTCCTGACAATGACTAATGATAAAAATTCTCCCCATTCAGCATGACAATGAAAGTGCCATGTGGTTACTGTTTCTGAACGAAATAAAACAAATATCGAACTACTAAAATAACCACATACTTTGACACTTGAACGCAATCTCGACTCATCTGCTGGCCACTGACAATAATTTCTATGACTGTGTATACGTTTGAATGGACTTAAAAAAAAACTATTGTACACTATACTTGCACCAATGTCATTGTCAAGACAGTTGACCGAGATTTGGAGCTTCCAGTATCAATACACAATATTCGATAAATCAACGGTGAAGTATTGGCATTGTAAAATGTTCATCTGTATGCGGTTTCCCTTGCTGAACTGGAACTTGCCACTTGCTCAACATTTGTACTGTCTGATAAAATTATTTCTACACACAATTTCGAAAGCTTGAACTGCAAAACCAGTTTGAAACTCACCGTTGAAGTTGAATGGAAATTTAGTGTCACAATGAACTAAATGAGCCACTTGATAAATTTGTTGGGGTCAGCATAATCATTTAAGGGTCGTGGGTTGCATTTTACAACATTACACCCTCGGCAGTTTTTTTGCCGACGATGTGCACTGTTACCATGACATTTTCCTTGGCATTGCCGATTGTAGAGGGTGAATTGCCAGGACTGTCAACTGTGATCGACTTTCCACTTGCACTATTGGAATATTAGATATGCTGTTCTCAGTACCGGTACCGACCCGGTTCTGAACCCCAGTACGGTAACGGTACCGACAACAGCAAAACCGACAGTACTTTGCAAACCCTGGTGTGTTTTAATCATTGTCAAGTTGGTAGATATATTTTTATACAAAACTTGACAATTTGTTCAGAAAAAAAATCTATAACATGCAATTTTGCGTCCGCTATTTTTTAGCCGACGGAATATTTTTTTTGCGTTGGAAATTGCCTCAGCTGAGCCGAAAATCAACGCTAACTAACAGGGCTACATATTGGACGCTGGCAAAGAAGAGATCATGAGTCCCAGTAACCTAGCTATTGTATGACAGGCCTTTATATTCACCTAATTTGGGCACATTAGATTCAAGTGAAAAATGTGCCCAAAATATGAGAAACTTTTCTGATTAGTCAATCGAATGTTACAACAAGCTGCTGGTAGCCATCTCCTAATTTGGGCACAGCCTTTACCGCCTTGAATTTGGGGCAATATAAAGGCTTGCCCAGTACCAGATTCCATGATTTTCCTTGATCCAATGCCAAATTCAAATAATTTTCCATGATCCGAAGGGAGCTAAACTTTTCACTTTCCGTCCGTCGTCGTCCGTCCGGCGTCGTGAACATTTTTTAAACGACTTCTCCTCTGAAACCACTGGTCCGATTTTCACGAAACTTCATGTGGATGTTCATTACTATATGGCAATTCATGTTTGTTCAAATGAAATGGCCATGTCCCGTGTGGGCTCTGTATGGGCATAATTCTGATAGCACCCTATGAATTATAGAAAAATTATTAAAAAATCTTCTACAGAACCAGTGGGCAGAATCTTTTGATACTTGGTATGCAGCATCTTGGTATGGGTCTGATTCAAGTTTGTTCAAATCAGTCCCCTGGATTCATATTTGGGCTCACTATAGAAGCCCAAATTCGAACTTAGTGCATTTCAGGCAAATTTCTTAAAAAACCTTCTCCAGATCCAGCAGGCAGAATCTTTTGATATTTGGTATGCAACATTGTGGGGTGGATCAGATTCAAGTTTGTTCAAATTGGCCCTCTGGATTCATATTTGGGCTCACTATAGAAGCCCAAATTAGAAAATTAGAGCATTTCAGGCAAATTTCTTAAAAAATCTTTTTCTCTAGATCCAGCAGGCAGAATCTTTTGATATTTGGTATGCAACATTGTGGGGTGGCTCTGATTCAAGTTTGTTCGAATCGGCTCCCTGGATTCATATTTGGGCTCACTATAAAAGCTCGAATTCGAATTTAGGGCATTTCAAGCAAATTTCTTAAAAAATCTTCTTCTCCAGATCCAGCAGGCAGAATCTTTTGATATTTGGTCTGCAACATTGTGGGGTGGATCTAATTCAAGTTTGTTCAAAGCGGCCCCCTGGGTTCATATTTGGGCTCAGTATAGGAGCCCAATTTGAACTTAGTACATTTCAGGCAAATTTCTTTAAAAATCTTCTCAAGATCCAGCATGCAGAATCTTTTGATATTGGTATGTAGCATGCTTGGGGGGGGGGGGGGGGGGGGGGGGGGGGGGGAGATTCAAGTTTGTGCAAGCCAAGTCCTTGTGTTCATATTTGGGCTCACTGTGGTAGTCTGAATTATAACTGAGGAATTTTCTTTAAAAATCTTCTTCTTCAGATCCAGCAGTCGGAATGTTTTGATATTTGGTATGCAGCATCCTTAGGGGGGGGGGGGGGGGGGGAGATTCAAGTTTGTTCAAGCCATGTCTGTAGGTCCATATTTGGGCTCACTGTGGGAGCTTGAATTGTAACTTAGTTCGAAATGAGGAATTTTCTTAAAAAATCTTCTTCAGATCCAGCAGTTGGAATGTTTTTATATGTGGTGTGTAGCATCCTTAGGGGGCTGAGATTCAGGTTTGTTAAAGCCAAGTCTCTGGGTCCATATTTGGACTCCGTGTGGGAGCCCAAATTATAACTTAGTCAATATGAGGAATTTTTCTTTAAAAATCTTCTTCAGATTCAGCAGTCGGAATGTTTTGATATTTGGCATGCAGCATCCTTAGGGGGTGAGTTTCAAGTTTGTTCAAGCCAAGTCCCTAGGTTCATATTTGGGCTCACTGTGGGAGCCTGAATGATAACTTAGTTCAAAATGACGAATTTTCTTTAAAAATCTTCTTCAGATCCAGCAGATGAATGCTTTTGATATTTGGTATGCAACATCCTTAGGGGGGTAAGATTCAAGTTTGTTCAAGCCTTGGCCCTAGTTCCATAAAATTTGTCTCATGACTTCATTCCTTTGTAGTATTGATGAACCCTGTCTAACTGAATGTGACCCCCAAATACTTCTTTGAACCACTTCGGCCGGGGAGCGATTAAGGCTCCTTGGGGCCTCTTGTTTAATTTTGCTTAACCCAAAAAAGTGTTTTGCAAAAATAATTTGCTTAACCATTCACAGGTTGGCTTAACCCATTTGCAGAAAATGATGCTTTGAAATGTTTCTGTTATGAAAATCGGCTATGCAAGGCATGATTTGCTTAACCATTGCATGAACTAAACTAAAGTTCATGCAATTTTTAAAAGCATGTAAATGCAATGATTTTCCATGATCCAATGCCAAATTCAATAATTTTTCATGACCCAGTGCCAAATTCCATGATTTTCCATTATCCAATGCCAACTTTCAATAATTGTCCCCTGATCCAATGCTAAATGCAATGCTTTTCCTTGACCCAGTACCAAATTTCATAATTTTCCATAACCCATTGCCAAATTCCATGATTTTCTCTATGATCCTGAGCCAATTTCAAAGTACTAGATTCAATCTATATGATTCAATGATCCAATGTCAAATTCCATGATTTTCTGTGATCCAGAACCAATTTCAATTATATTGCATGCAAGTGCAAAAACTAAAGATTTTCAAGCCTCAGGGGCAATAATCAGGTGTGGACAAACATATTCAAATTTGTAATTGTATTTAAAGGACTGTGGGAATCCTTGTGACTGCTTGGGGAAATTTCCACTCTATGAGAGTTTTAATAGAATTATACTATCTTGATCCTGTAGTATCACCTTCTTCATTTTGTTCAAATTATTTCAAAGTAAACAATAAATTCTGATTGATCTAAAATACATGTAAAAACAATTAAAACAGTGGAAAATTTATTGCAATATTCAACATACACATCTACATGTATCAGACATGTTAACCTCCAGAATAATTTTTCAGGGAACCTGAGGGTGATTTTCAGGGAAATGGGATGAATTTCAGGGAAAAGTTCGCGCGTGGACAAAACAAAAGAAAAAATTGCAAATTTTCAGCTCATGGATTACCCATTAATGCCAGGTTATATCCAGATCAAGTTGTCAGTTGTGCTGATGCATTTAT